>CM040243.1:179649803-179681784 GCA_022545495.1 Chrysanthemum lavandulifolium
TAAGTCTTAAACACTTCAATTATCTGTTCTACTTTAAAATCAGGCCCTAAGTTCCGACTATTTCATTTTCATACTTAATAAATAAAAGAAAAGGTAAAACAAAAGGTACCTGATAAATAAAATTGGTGATTTCTAGTATTTCAGAATTGAACACTGCCTAGGAAAAAGCCGTAAGCTTTAAGATTTTTTACATCGGACTGGGTTGGCCTCCACAATTACTATACAAATCGAACTAAATTTTGAGGCCCCTATAGGATATTGCGCCATGTGCCATTGCTGAGTTTGCACAACCCAATATCCATAGTGTTCAAAGGTATCTTCATTAACTTGAGCTTTAGTTATATCACAGGCTGAAAAAATACTGAGAGATACATTAAAATGTATCATAAAACAACAACATACACAAAACCAAAAAGTTACCCACAACGCAACAAACCAATGACATAAGAACTAATGAATTCGTACCTTCACCGTAGAAGGTATCGACTACTATCACCAGGCGTATTGCAAAATCATTTTATGCTCTTTGATGAGTATGATAGTAACATTCATTGCAAAAGTTAGTAGCACTTAAACCATTGTCCATATATCACGCCGATAAAGCTGTTTCAAACTACTATTTCGGTTGTTGTTGCGGTACGTCTTTGACATAGATGGGTGCATGGAACATGATATTGGGTAGAAAGCGTAATCGCGTCACATCCATTTTGGATTGGTCGATATGACATCCATTTTGGTGAACATACTCACAAAAGGGCTATGGTTAATAAATTTGAATTGGTCAAAATGGGTTTCTTTTGTTTCAAGCGGATCAACTAAATTTCTTTTAGCAAAATGAGAATGGGTAATGGTGAAAGTTGTCCTAAGTTTAGTTGGGATAATCAAGATGTAGATTGTAATCGCTTTGTAAATCATTGATATGTAAAGTCGGTAAAATTTTGGTATAAAGGTACCTAATAACGAATAGAGTAGTCTTTAGAAGATCGAGTCATAACACTTTGCAAAGTGATGACATATCCTTCAATTCGTACAAGCCGATGTTTGTAACATGATGCCGAGCTTATCTTCATTGTTTCTTGCATTTTGTGCATTTGCAAATATATAGGTTGGTATGAATTTGTTTTCTGAAACCTAAAAGAAAAGAATAGGCAAAACGTATACTAATAAAGTAATAAGTTGACCAATTAGGTCATACATTTTCATTCGTCACGATCATATTCATAGAAGTGATTCTAATTTGCCAATCAAAGCGGTTTCCTAAAATAATTTCGGGTTTCATTGACAAAGATATGCAATAACATAAAAGGGCAGTTGTGCTTGTGGGCAGCCATCCCAAAAGTTTGACATGCGGTGAAAATTGTGTTTTACCGAAATTGTGTAGACATGCCCTTTTGCCACCTTAGTGTTAATAGGCCAAAGACTTCAAACAATACATAAAGTTAATTACCTCTTGCTTAGACTCAATCTTATTCTTGGTAGGCTTCGTGGTTAGGTTGGATATTATTGAAGAGGAACACAAAACATGATCTCAACCATAATTAGTCCAAGCGGTACAACACTTGCGCTAAAAGATTTTTGGGTTTCTAAACTGAATCCCATTTAAAAAAATAATTATAATAATAAAAATACACCACAATATGATAAAAATGTTACCGAGAGAGGTTCACTGTGGTGGTATTTATAAAAAAAGGTTACCTGGCGTTGACAAAATTCCATTTTTCCACATCCAGTGCATCCATACCGACATACATGAAGATAATGATTTCGGCCATCAATGACATTGTTGCAAAAGCATGTCTGCAATCCAAGAAGCTGAATTTAGTACTTATATCAAATTCTAAATATAATATTTTTCTTGGTATAGGGTGGGTTGTGTGACATCATTTACTTCAAATTTTCATTTTCTTCATTTTCAAAGTATCGTAATCATTTTCAGTATCTCTTCATTTTCTTCAGTAATTACTGAAGTAAAGGCATTTGTAGTGTGATACTCTGGCTTCAGTAATTCATTTACTAAAGAGATTACGATACTGAAGTAAAGGCATTCGTAAAGGCATTTTCAGTATCTCTTCATTTTCAAAGAATGGTGAGTTCTTGAAGTAAAGGCATTGTATGTAGTGTCAATTTTCGGTTTCGGATAAGTTGGTAGTACCTTTACGAATATGCACCTTGATAAATGCCTTCTGAATAAGTACTACCAATGGTAGACACTACATAAAGGTACTACCAGCTGAATTCATTTTGTTTATTTCATTCGGATGATATTGATGAGTAGACTATATATTTGGTTTCGGATATACCATTTTTTAATAATAAGTAGGGAGAGAATGGTGAGTTCGTGTAGGCATTAAGCGTTTTGCTCGTCAAGCAAGCTCCATGCCCAGCCGATAATTTCAAGCCGAGTATGCACCTTGGAGTTCTTGCAATTGCACACATCTTTGTTTCAACCCAAACCACCTTGTTGTTTATTACAAGCGAGGTAAGATTTCTTAGAAGGTGGCGATTTAGACCCATTACCTTATAAATGTGTCAATCTGTTTATGTTTAACCTTTAATAGGTTAAATGGGTAAAATAAAAAGTTAGGTATAAAGGAGCGAGGGTTAAATGTGTCGAATGGGTCAAAAGTTGCCAAAGTATACTATATATGCATAAAACCTCCTTTACAATTTTAGTCAAAATTATAACCATACTGAATTACGGACAAAAAGGGTTTGGGTCAGCGTACACGGTAACTCTTAGAATTACGGACAAAAGGGTTTGGGTCAACGTACAAAATGGTACCCGTTTGACCCATTTCGACCCACCCAACCCGCCAATTTTGCTACCTTTAGCCACTTGTTACTTTGTACGATGTGAATCTTTATCGAGTTGATTAAAGTTGCTGTATTTTTTTAGGACAAGCGAGTTCATCATAAGCTTAAATAAGTATATAGAAGCTACAAACAACTATTTCGTGATTGGCATGAGATTTAAGATGCCATTTGAGGCGAGGACTCTCCTGAAAGAAGGTAATAATAAGATTTACGATCACCGGGCGTTTTGAGTTTCTACCATGCTCTTATGTAATGAATTTCTGTCATTATTTTGGTTTGGGGACAATAGTTGGAGTTGAAGACATATCTCCCTAATGGGAAGACTCTAAAGGCGCTCGTTGAAGGTTAATATATGTTTTATTTTTCAATAAAAATGGATAAATCCAGTAAAAGATAAAAAAATAAATAAATAAATAAAAAATAACAAATGCAAACATACACATGCCTATCTCAGGTCCAATGGGATGAACCGGCATCCATTTTGAGACCGGAAAGGGTTTCTCCATGGGATATTGAGACATTTGGAACCCCTGTTCCCACAAGTTTGGTTGAATCAGTGGCACCAAAATGTAAAAGGCCTAGACCTCCGTCTGAAGTTCCTAATCTTGGTGAGTTTTTTATGTTCTTTTTACCTTAAGGGGTATTTGAATGTGCATCTTTAAGATACTTTAAAGGTATTTAGAATTTCTTGTGTTTTCAATAACGACGTTGACCCTCGATAACGGAAAACTAGAACCATAAGCGGTCTTTTGCCAAACACCCTCATTAAGTTTAATAGTCTTGGATCTTGAGATGCTAACCTGTCTGTTGCTTGTTTGAACACGCATGCCCTACGCATCGTCTATTTGGAATCCTTGGTCGAGATAAGTTGTACTCTGATGGACGGTAGTGATTATCAAAGGTCACGGCTTGAATCAAACCGAAAGTGGTACCACTGGTGTCATACAAGAACTCAATGGAGGCGGTGGCTATCATCTCCAATCATGGGTTCTCATAACTTGTTTGTTGATGAAATGGAAGATCAAAAGGTCTCCCGGCATGGTCAGCCATACAATTCAAACTCCGGTTGCCATGAAGAGTTACGAAAGTATTTCGAGTTTTAGAATATTTGGGTTTGACTCGAAGAGTCCTACCAAAGGTGATATTATTCTGAGGACAACATCGTTAACCTCGTCAAATGTATTTCATACCTTTCTTTGATGAATACATGCCAAGTCCACTTCTCTCGGGATCTCGACCCGAAGTCGACCTTTCAAAGATTGCAAAAATCAAGGACAATTGCAAGTGTCACCAAAAGAAGTCCAAAGTAAACAAAGCACTTGCACTCGTAGTCGCACCAAGGTACATATTATCTTATAGGAATAATACCGAACTCATAATTTCGACCCTTTGGTATATTAATGGGTTGGTTTGGGTGGTGTTTAATTTGTAACACGGCAAATGGGTATGATATAAAATGTCAAAACAGCGGAAAAGCAGGATAAGCAGGTTGTATGTCAACCAAAGCGTCTTCTAAAGTTTTAAATAAATTAGAATATGGGTGTAATTATTTACATATATATGAAGATGCAAAGATACTAATTTAGTTTAATAGGCGTGGTGATAATAAATTTTAGCTATAATTTTATAATCTACCAAAATATACCTTTAGTCGTCAATGGTTACCGCTCTCGGTGCAAGGTGTATGGATGGCTAGGGGTGTTTGGTTCTTCTTTGTAAAGGGGTGTTTGGCTTCTTCTGTCCGAGATGTTTAGTTCTTTGTCGGAAGGGTGTTTGGTTGCTGCTGTCATCCTCATTGAACATGTGTCAACGCCCAAAGGCTGCCCATAAGGGCCGATGTCTGCATAAATCACAATAATGAACTAACGTTTTTAGATAGTAATTTTGGAGTACCACTTTAGATAAAATTTGACCCGTATCCTTTTCATTAAATCTTATAGTATAACCCATTTGACCCGTTAGAGATAGACGTAGACAAAAGCATCCCATTTATAGACAAATTGGTCAAAACTTGTCACCACTAATTAACTGCCAAAATACACTATAGAATACTTACTTCAGCTAACATGTAGTAAAGGTAAAGCATGAGTATCATAACAGAGACTTAACGATCAGTTGAATTCCTAACATACCTACGACCCATCTGATACTATGTGTATCTACCACTTGTGGTGCTACGGCCAGTCAAGGGAGATATGAATGTTATTAGAGCATCACTTGTGATATTGCCTTGTAAAGACTTTAAAGTCTCGACTATATCAGTCATTAATGGTCTTGCTTTACGGTTGTGGCTTAGCGATAGTATGCTAAGTTGCAAGCTTTTTATTGCTCTCATGGAATGTCAGTGTCGGGTTTACAATAAAGCGATGCAGGTTGCAATTTAGACTTAATCTTATGAATAGGTAGATTTCGGTTTTGTTCTATATCACATGGGTCAAATCAAAAGTTGTAATGAAATAGAAATAGGTTGGGCGTTTTCCAAACTCTATTTGTGTTGATATATTGAGCTCTACATCAAACTCTGCAAAATAAAAGAATATAGCCTGGAACACGATGAACAAATTCAATATGAATGAATTTGGTTTATTACAAGAAAAGAATTATGAAAAGTTTTAAATGAGATTTGCATGATTACCTCTCTTAAAAAGCAATCCACCCCATCATCATCTTACCGTTTTGAATTGGGCGTTAGGCACATTATTGACTTCTTCTTAAAAAGAAGGTGGAGGTGAGCTATTTTCACCGTTGGTGCAGGGGCTGCCTCGATTCATTACCGCCTAATACCATCTAGTATATCATCAACAAAATTTAAAGCGAAAATAAACATCTTCTATCAAAGGGTAATGGTAGAAAAGCATACTTCTCCGCAGGGCGATCAAGAACACGAACAACCTTTTGGTGATACGCTCATTCGATTCAATCTATCAAAAAATGTGTTTGACAACATAAACAAACTATGAAACGTGGAATTGACTTAAACTATCAACGGAGAAGCTTTACCATAGAAATAAGTCTCGTAGTGTCATTTGTTGTCTTTGAGCTTCAAGCTGCAACCATTCTTGATGCATCCAAAAGTTGCCATGTTGGACTTCATATCTTGCAATTTTGTTTCATTGCTTCAAGTCTAGCAAATAAATCTGGATGCGGATCCTTCCATCACTTTTGTTTGTTGTTTAGAAACCTCAATGACCTACCAAATTTGGAGGGTAATATCAAAGTTACTATTGTTAACATTATAATAAAGTGAATATATGATGTATAACGAGTTCGGATAAGCCCACGTGTTTCGGCCTCGTCATGCATTCTGTCATAGCGTTGAGCACGATGTCGAGCATCTTCAAGGAATGGGCTAATTTTAGGCCTTCTTGTTCCCTATCAGAAGCTAAATAATGCGCTTATGGTCATCAGAAGCTGCTGTTGTGAAGACCTGCCGCATTTATGGTCACGCATTTATGGTCAACACAAGCTTCTGGTGTGAACCCTGTTAGGTATTCACACGATAAGCATTAAAATGAAAATGCAATCCATAAAGTATATTTAGCATAATTCAAGAAAATGAATCCGGAATTATCATGAACATGCTTTTCAATCCATACATGAAATGATTGACCTGTGATATCTGAAAGACACATCGAATTATCAATTCTCTATTTTCGATGGCGCTAATCTTGCACATGACAATCACAAAAGGCTTCAGAAAGTCGTAATGAAGTAATGGAGACAAAAACACCAACCTAGACTCGTATAAGAAGAAACATAGGAATTCCTATGGATCTTTTTAGGATGATTAATGATTTCAGTACACTTGCAAAGTTGATAATAGAAGTCATCTTATTAACTGTAAGACAATGTTAGGTGATTAAATCATATGGACTTGTTAACCTTACATCGATTTGGTAGATGAGTTGATGGTTTGCGTGCTTAAAGCTACTAAAATAGTGCGCCGACATTATCATATGAAATTGCTCAAAGGAAAAGGAAAATCAACAAAAATCAATTGGATATTACTAAGATCATTCATGAGACCCGCAACCAAACACCACATTCTCACATTGTTGTCTAGATTAGAGGTTGAGCAGAAAACAATTCTAGAGTGTACAAATAAAGATGATACGCAATGCGCGAGCAAGCATAACTTATGTGTTAGAAACTTTTGCCAATATCATTTTCCTTAGCAATTTGTTGATGTTTATGATGGTGATTAAATGTGTTGAATGTGTGCCACTTTGTAATTATGTTCTAGAGCATCATGAAACTTTAAATATGAGGTTCTGGTTTCACTCATTTTACAGGTTTATGTTTGGAGCAAGCGAAATCCATTTATTCATATGAGCTTCTTAGGTCTGTTTACTTTTACTGCGGCTTACCTTCCATGGGTTAGTTCCTGTCAACATTTCACGCTTCGAATCTCTTTAGAAGTGGTCGAACGGGCGGGTCAAAAGGGCTCTCTGTATCATCAGCATTTATAAATGGTGACATGATTTTGGTTGCTTTCGGGGGCTACAATGTGAAATACAACAATGAGATATTTGTGGTGTAACCTACACTGAAGGATTCTAAACAGCGGTTAAAGTCGAGAAACCTCTACCATCTATATGCAAAACCAATCTTCCAAGTCCAACTCCAATCCTTACTTCTCACATACTTATTTATCACCAAACATAGTCTTCATTCTTACAATGTAAACATGTGTCATGGTCTCTTATTATCATGGGAAAAACTAATCTCACGATGGCGATCATTCTTAATCTTCAACTCTTACTCAACATCAATGAATTATTGTGTAAGCTAAAGTTAATTATTTACATTCAAATAAAATTACATGAAATTAAGGCTTCCAAAAAGTTAAATATCACGATATTAACCTTCAAAGTCCTTTCACTATGATGTTAATTTTAACATCATAGTCAACTCTTAAATTAAGGCTTCCAAATACAATTAAACATCATAGTCAACTCTTAACCCTCAAAGTCCTTAAATCTAATAGTGGTAACTCCTCACAAATTGCTAACAAATAATTTTATAATCAGTTAAATCATACACAAATCAATATGTAAAGTTTATAACTTTTAGTAAGTAACATGAAAACATATAGAAAAATCAAATCTTTAATAATAAAAATTTAAAAATTATGAGTACGATTGAAGCTTCTATCTAAATTCAATTAATCTAAAAAAAAAAAAAAAAAAAAAAAAAAAAAAAAAAAAAGCCGAATTAGTAGAATCAATTAGAAAAAAAACAACAAATCCAATCAAGGTTTCTAATGATTCGATCCAAATAATTATATTATTAAAACACAAACATTATAAAACCCATTAAGATGTTTGCAACAATTAGCAAAAAGCGTGTACCTTTGGCTTTGAGCGCAATCAAGACATGATCAGATGTGTTTGAGATTTGAGGTTCTAGAGCAAAAGTTGAATTCTTTGAAAAAAAAATATAAACATGGTATGGATTTTGTGAGGTGCCTTATGTGATCTTGGGTTTTTTTTTTTGAATTTGTGATTTATGATAAGGTTTTATTATTCGGTTTGTTAGTGCAAAATTTGTTGGGGCAGTTAATGAAACCATGGATTTTTGGTCACTATATCAATTTGGGAATGCAATGGTATGTCACAAAAACTGGCATGCTCCATTGGTTGTAGTGTTTGTGTGTGGATGCCGAAACCCATGTTCGAATCTTGTAATGAACTAATTTTTAAACATTTTAATTAATCCGGTTTTTAGCTATATTAAAGCTTAATCCGGTTTTTAGCTATATTAAAGCTTAGGTGGCATGCTTTGCTTAGGTGTATTAATGACATGGCATTATGGGATGCCAAGTGGCATTATGACGTGGCATGCCTCCTCTTATATATAATGTATATATATTCTTTGCATGTAAAAGATAATGATTAAAAATTCGATGCGAAACTATTGTGCAACACACAAGTAATTTCTAGTATCTTGAAATTCCGGTTCTTGTAATGTTCTTCCTTTAAATTAAAAAATCAACTCGACATGATATGGTTTCAAATTCTACATATTAGCTAACGAAACTCAACTAAAGAAGAGATATACCTATGAATTGAATAGCAAAAGACCATACATAAAGAGAAGAAATTATTTCATTGAGCGGTGAGTATACTAATATAATATATAAGCGACCCGGAAAGACCATGTCATTAGAACAAATAAAATTGGTTTCGTTTCATCATTTTATTCAATAAAACAAACATATCATAAAACTACGGGTAGAATTTCATTAGAATGAACTCACTTGATTAAAACTACGGGTCCAACACCATAAACAACTCAAAGAAATTTTGTAACTGTGAATTAAATAGTAATTTGCAAACTATAGTTCAGTTGTTTACCAGAAACCATAAATAGGATGGCGTTTTGAAAGCACAGATCCTGTGTGGCCCTTCAAAGATATTGGTTCTTCACAAAAACTGGTTTTGGAAGTAGATTTCCATGTCAAAATAGTATCGTCCTGATGAGCTGCGTTTTTTTACGTAGGTTTTATGTTTTATTAGGGTTACCTAACTTGTAGGGAGGTCAATAATTGGTTGCATAGCTTTATAGATTTTAAGTTCCAAGATATAATCCAAAACATGTGTTGCTCTAGTGGTTATCATGTTTGTTTGTGGACTAACAAACCAATGTTCAATTCTTGCAAGCCTTATTTTTTACAATTAAATTTCGAAAATTATAGCTTAGGTGGACAATTTATGATGACATGGCACTAAAAACATAATAAAACATAAATAATTTCGGAAAAAATAAAAAAATAGCCTAAAATTCAAAATTAATTAAATGTCTTCAAATAAAATAAATTTTAAAAATGCTTACATGGCAACAATGTGATGACATGGCTAATAATGAATTCTTGGGCAATGAGGTGGCGTTTACGTGGCATTATCTACGTATAACGCCTCTTGTTATATATAATATAGAGATATACATATATATATATATATATATATATATATATATATATATATATATATATATATACACACTCTAGGTCGTCAAAATACTCGTTTTATAAAGTCGTTATAAGTTTACAAGTTTTCTAAACATTTTCCCAAATTTACACTTTTTACCCTCAAGTTATAAAATATCGACTTTGGCCCTTATACTTTGGAAAAATGACAATTTGTACCCAAATATATTTCTCATTCGAATTTTCAATTTTGGTCCCTTAACAAAGCTTTTTTTCACAAAGTTGAACCCAAAGTCATATTTGCATTTTTAGTTCTCAAGGTTTCAAAGTTTACATTTTGTCACAAAACTTTTGTTCAACCTTTGACACAAGTTTTCATATTTACAACTTCTACCTGAACTTTTCCCATGCATACGTATAATATAAAAATATACCCTTTAACTTTTCAAAATGTTTACTATTGACCGAAAACTAAAACAATTGCGAATTTAGTCTACATTTCGACTTATTTAGCTTATTAAACTTTCACCTTAGCTTATTATTAGCTTATTATGGCTTATGAACTTATTTTTTAGCTTAACGGGGTCGGGTATACTTTAATCGGGTCGCGGTTTTGCGTAACTGGGCCTTAAGGCCCAACATGGTTTCGTATGTTTTAAAAGTTAACGTGACTTGAGGGGGTTTAATGGTTTCTTAGGTCGTTTTTAACCTCATTGACTTGGTATAAAGTGCCGTTATGATTTCATTTGCGAAAATGAAGGTTATACCTGACTTGGTTCAAAAGAAATGTGTACGAGACCTTGAGTTTTTAAAGAAAAAGTATAACGCGACTTGTTATTAACACAAGTTATAATTTTTGGTTCGGTTGATATAAAAATGTCTTTATATGGTTTTCCAATATTTCAAAGGTTTGCGTTATATTTGTTAGATGTTAATGTGATCAACTCTATTTTTTGGGGTAAAGGGTTTTACCCCGGTAAATGTATAACCAAAAATAATGTTAAGTACAAATGGAATATGGCAGAAGTACCACATTAACCTCAAGCTAAAAGCTTGATAAACTAGTGTTTATGACATGCCATAAACACAATGAACCTAGCTATATTACATCACTTAACTAGGCATAAAACAAGAAAAAACTTGTAACAAGCGAGCATCCCGCATTCAGCCATTGCACGAAGGGAGCAAGTTGACCCAGGAAGTCTGACTCCTTAAAAACCCTTTCCAAGAAAAACCTAAAGGGAAAAACCTTGGAGTAGGGAGAAAGAGTACAACCCTTACCCGGCACTCCGTTCGTGTATACTACAAACACTTGGAATCTTCCATTTATCAAGTATCGGACGAGACCGCGGGGTTATCTTCTTGAACTTGAAGGTAACCAGCTTCAACCGAACGGTAGAGACAATAATTTGGACCACTTCAGCTACAGTAGACTTCTTTTGCTTGAAGAGTCTTGAATTGTGTTCCATCTAAATGTAATATGTAGTAGCAGCGAGCAGTAATCGAGATATGATACTACTAACCGAACGCCCCTTTGATATAGGAATAAGGAATGTAAGAGAATTATCCAAATAAGGTGGGACAGCATCCATTTCGGATAAAACCCGAACACGCAACCAAACTGATGCATAGAAAGCGGCACTCAAAAACAAGTGAGTGAGAGTCCGGAACCAAGTCACATAGTGGGTAAAGGGTTAATTCACCCCGGTAAAATTTATTACACCAAAACATTGAAGTACAAAGGATGAGGTGACTTCCTCATCTCGATCCTAGGACACTTACAGACTCTCATATAAGAATGACACGCCATTCTTATAACTTACATAATACAACTTATCACCTACAATGACTATACAAGTGAATAAAAATAGGAAAATAAATGTGATTCACTAAGGTAGCACCAAGAACATAGTCATCGTAGAACTTCCATCAATCTTACATGTGATCACATCCACATAGAACCTGAACTTGCATGGTATACGAGACCCCCACACATCCCCACTTCTACATGCCATATAGATTCCAGCAGCAATACGCATGATAAACAAAGAGCCCTTAGCAGCACATGTAGAAAAAACGATCATAGGGTTTAAGAAAAAACCCTAACTTCCAAAGTAATCACCATGTCAAGTGACCATACTTCAATCATCAATAATAGGTCAAAAAACAACAGCCTAGGATAATGAATTAGTACCAGCTGCAAAAGACCTAATTAACATATGAATAAACATAGGGTTGAAGGAAACCCTAACACCCATGTAACGAACAGCGAACTTGCAACATGCCATGATCACACCGTATAAGACCGTAACAACAGCAGCCACAAAACATCTACCCACGTAGAACATCACACTCTCCCAAACCCACATAACAATAACAACCTTCATCCCAAGAACTTCCATCCCTTCATCAATACCCTAACGAGGGCAAACTTCAAGCATCCCAAAACTCTAAACGAGTTTACTTTCAGTCGACACTAAGAACCTAAAAAGGTTCTATAAGCGTTCAGCACCAAACAAAACCCAGATCGAATATAATGAAAGAGTAAATCGATTTGAGGACAAACCGACTTAAATAAAAAGAGAGTATAATCGACCAATCATCAAACCCTAATCGATTACAAGAATAAAAAAAGCGTTTAGGGTAATTAAACCTTCAACGATCTCTATAAATTTGTATAGTAATCAATCGGTTAACAAAGCGAAAAACTAAACCCTAAGAAAAGATCGAATAAAATCGACAAAGAGAATGGTTAGGGTTTAGAAAGAGCAGCGATTCCACATGAATAAGAGAAAAAAAACCAAGACACAACCCTTCTGTCACAATTCTCATTTTCCGGTCATTTCTCATACTCCATATTCATCATTTTATAACGGTTCATTCATGATTTTTGCATTTCACATTAAACGCGTAAATTTTATATTAAATAAACGTTATCGCGTGAGTTATTATTTTGAACATTTAATCCGTTACTTCCAAAATGATCCGATATATTTTATACTTACATTTAGTTTATAAAACTATATTTTGAGTTTACCTAGTGTTTTAAATTTATTTTGTATATAAATCGTTAAAGTTATATTATTACGACACTTTTCTTAAAAACTATACGATAATTATTTTATCACTCAAATTTTACAAGAAATGTATTTTTACAATTCTTATGATCTCAATATACTTTACTTTGATCCCTTAAAACTTATTTTAGTCCATACTACTCAAATTTCACAATTATGTACAAGTTACAACAATTTTACCTAACTATACATTTTACTTATACTTTTAACAACTTTACACAATATATAATAAAAAAAAAAATGAAATTGAAAGGTACATCCCCCCCCAAAACCGGTTCTAGGGGGAAGGTAAGCATTTAATGTAGTTGGTATTTGTTTTCTTGATTGTATATGTCTACACTTCATCTCAATTTCACATCTCATTCATTTCACTCATTCACTCTCAATTATTTCAAGTCAAGAAAACTTTTCTTCTCTCTTCTTTGGGTCTTCTCAAACCGGTTCCATCAAGAGATCACAAGGGATCAAAACTTTTCTAGTTCAAGTGTTAATAACAATCTAGATATCACTCTTTATAAGGTTTGAAATAAAAACCAAGAGTGTTTAGGTTTAACCTTGTTACTTGCACCTCATCATATTCACTTGTAAGCATGTTTCTTTCATTTCATGTTTCCTTTTCATTTCATATGTATCTTTTCATTTTGGAGCAACATGCAAGACATATGTGATTTATACCATTTTCCATGATTTTAGAGTATATATATATATATTTGGTCATCCTATAATTATCCCTTGGTATTCATTGGTCTTGATGATGTCTAGGAACCCATGACACCCTAAGAAGGTGTATGGTAGGATTAGATTAGCTTTGGAGTTGATTTGAAGGGATTAGAATAGGTTTTGTCCGAGAAAACTATTTTCGATATGCATATAAAGTGTTCTGTCCTTGTTTTGATTTTCTGGAAAAACCGACAGTAGGCACGACCTTTGGCCTTGATATTTAGAAAATATACTTTAAAACGAATCCGTGGCCGCTTGAGCGGATAAAAGCGGAGTTATAACGAAGAAGTTATGGATTTTACAAGTTTGACGACGAAAATATAATTTTCGAAATTTCACAAGTTGTTTTACTTATTTCGAGTCAAAAGCGAGTCTTAAGCTTCACAAATTATTTCGACTTGTCAAAATATATTAGTATACTTTGATACGAAGCTAAGGGCGTATTATCGTGAAAAGCGGTTTGAAACGGCAAAGATATGCACGTTTTCATAAAATTGCCGTAACTATTATTTTCGAAAACTATATTACTTTACGATACAAGTGTTACGGTAGTTGAAACGACCATGTTTAAGGCTGTTTTAACCATGATGTGGAACTTTTGGAACAAAATGTCTTCTAGTAAAATTTAGATCACCGAGCATATTTTTCAAAACAACAAGCCGTTTGTATAGCGGAGTTGTAATAAATTAATTACGGATGTTTAAACTTGGCCGAAACTCACTTTTTACATAACAATTAGCCAAAATCACTATCTTTAACCCTTATTATCTTTATGTTCGAGACCTTTATGACGAAAACTCCTGAACTGAAACTTCTAGATTTCGATACAAACTTTCCAAAACCGTCGAGTTCGTTCTCTAACGTTCGACGTACACCATTTTACGACTAGTTTTCCAAAGCCATTTTTATCACTTTCATGAAAATTCCGACGACATTGTTTTGCGACGAAAAGTGAAAATTTCACTATAAATCATTATAAAACCATTGTAGGATGACATTTTGACGTAAATACTTGTAAAGTCATTTTTGAAGGGTCTAGACGTCAAAAGAGTATTTTTCGACGATTAGTAATATTTTCAAAACTCGCTAATGGTATAAATAACATACGAAATGCATGCATAACATTACATTGCAACTCATTGCATATCATATCATTCGTAATAGGTCCCGGTTAACACATCACATTATACCTCGGTGTACTCACTCTTGTCATCATTCCAGTTTACCGAGTGAGTAATCACATCCCCTTTTTTTACCGTTTTACTACATTTTGGGGCTGAATGCATGAACTATACTTGAATTAAATTGAATCTTACTTTTGTGAACTCGAATCAAATCCTTGAACTTAATTACGAATTTATGACTTGTTGGAATTTATTGAACCGTACATGTTATGACCTTGTCCCAAAGTCTCCCATGTTGAACATCTCTATAAAGTCTCGCCTTATTGGTGGAGCGTTCTCAATAAATCTCGCCTTATCGGTGGAGTGTGCAAAGTCTCGCCTTATTGGTGGGCGTTCTCAATAAATCTCGCCTTATCGGTGGAGTGTGCAAAGTCTCGCCTTATTGGTGGGCGTTCTCAATAAATCTCGCCTTATCGGTGGAGTGTGCAAAGTCTCGCCTTATTGGTGGGCGTTCTCAATAAATCTCGCCTTATCGGTGGAGTGTGCAAAGTCTCGCCTTATTGGTGGGCGTTCTCAATAATTCTCGCCTAGGTGGTCGAGTGACAAAGGAGTCTCCTTGTTGGAGCGGTGCAAAGTCTCACATGTTCGGAGCATCCACTGAATTATTATATTCGTGGTACTATATTGTGAACTATTATGACCGCTTATACTTGACTATTAGACATACTACTTTTGGCGTTGGGTTGTGAACACACAGGTTGCAAGTTTTGTATGGCGGAACTTGGGCGAGTGGATTTACAATGCCTTTGCTTTGTGGACCATTTTTTTCGTCGATTGAAAGCTTTGAATATTTCTTACGAGTTTTCTTATTTTTGCTAAACGTGTTTACTCACCAACTATTTTCATAGTTGACCCGTTTTCTCTCATGCATTTCGGTGATTGTTAGTAAGCTCTTTCTACCAAGTCTTGCATAATGAAGCTTTCACTTGTCAATATAAATCATTATGTAATAGAACGCAATATTTTGGGAACTAAACTTGTAATATATTTGCGATGATGGCTAAACCGGTATTGTAATGGTGTACTCTTTCTTTTAAATATTAACGTTGGTATGTTCTATTATCTTGTGCTTATGTTCCTTCCGTTACACCTCGTGTTTCCGCCTCCGGCGAGGTGTGATGATTGGTACCGAGCCAAAGGTTATAGAGAATGCCGATTTTCAAAAATAAAAATCACAACTATAACCGGAAAAAATTTTATTTTATTTTATTAAAAATTGAACATCATCCGAGTCATCTAGTCCTATCGTTGCATCGTTAATCATAAATTATACATAGCCTGATCAACTATGTCTAATTTATGAAGAACCATGCAATGATAAGAAGGGTAAATTTAAATCATGTTTAGTCGAGTCTTTTGAGTCTGGTCACCTGAAGTTGCATTGGTCGGGTGGGTATGCATAGCATGTTTTTACGTTCACGTCTACATTACCGTACCTTGTTCACATCTTCTCTTTTCCATCTTTCGACTTGTTAGACATAACATGTCTCTGTTCCTGTCATGTTTCGATCATTATAACACATTACCACCGTTCTGCACCTCATCTGACTTCGTTAGAATGTCGTTTACTCAACCCGATGTTTTGGTCCTCTGTAAGATCATGGCTACAAGAAACACACGCTCAGGAGGTAATCGTCCAAACCTGGCATTGGCAATAGAAGGCCCACAAGATCAGAACATTAAAGTTTCCCCCGCACGTGGTCGAGCATTCTATCTGGATACCGAGGAAGCCCGCAACGCTTAACGGGTACATTCCTTTGAACAACCACTTTATTTCTGTGCAACATGATTTTGAGTGCATAACTTCCTTCCGATTCTTACCACGTTCACGACATTGATTAACTTGAGACCTATTGTTATCGGCCTTAGTTGTTATATATATTTTGTTGATTTGATTTGAATTGTGTAAGCAAATTCAATATCGAGCGAATCTTTCAAAAGACTTCATTCAAGGATGTTGATTCCTATCTTTCTAACAACTTGTTTCTAGCTTGATCTAGTAGCGGTTCTTGTTTGATGAGTTGCGAAAATCAAGCTAAGAGACAAGTTTACTCAAGTCGGTTTAGTTTAATCTCATGACAGTTCTTGTTTGATGAGTTGTGGGATTAAATTAGAATCGACTACCTAAAGGTCTTTTGAGAGCTACGTTCGATATTGGGCAAGTTTACCCTATCCAATCTAATCACGGCACGTACTTAGTTGAATGGGGAACACATACGCATGGGCATTGATATGATCATTTAGGCTGCTCGCACGATCATGAACTTTAGAACTCTTGTCGAGGTTCGGACCATAGTATCGTTAATCGAATCACGAGGACGTGATTCCGCTGACATGGGAAGAATGTCACAATTCTCATTTTCCGGTCATTTCTCATACTCCATATTCATCATTTTATAACGGTTCATTCATGATTTTTGCATTTCACATTAAACGCGTAAATTTTATATTAAATAAACGTTATCGCGTGAGTTATTATTTTGAACATTTAATCCGTTACTTCCAAAAATGATCCCGATATATTTTTATACTTACATTTAGTTTATAAAAACTATATTTTGAGTTTACCTAGTGTTTTAAATTTATTTTGTATATAAATCGTTAAAGTTATATTATTACGACACTTTTCTTAAAAACTACACGATAATTATTTTATCACTCAAATTTTACAAGAAATGTATTTTTACAATTCTTATGATCTCAATATACTTTACTTTGATCCCTTAAAACTTATTTTAGTCCATACTACTCAAATTTCACAATTATGTACAAGTTACAACAATTTTACCTAACTATAAATTTTACTTATACTTTTAACAACTTTACACAATATATAATAAAAAAAAAAAAAATGAAATTGAAAGGTACATCCCCCCCCCCCAAAACCGGTTCTAGGGGGAGGGTAAGCATTTAATGTAGTTGGTATTTGTTTTCTTGATTGTATATGTCTACACTTCATCTCAATTTCACATCTCATTCATTTCACTCATTCACTCTCAATTATTTCAAGTCAAGAAAAACTTTTTCTTCTCTCTTCTTTGGGTCTTCTCCAAACCGGTTCCATCAAGAGATCACAAGGGATCAAAAACTTTTCTAGTTCAAGTGTTAATAACAATCTAGATATCACTCTTTATAAGGTTTTGAAATAAAAACCAAGAGTGTTTAGGTTTAACCTTGTTACTTGCACCTCATCATATTCACTTGTAAGCATGTTTCTTTCATTTTCATGTTTCCTTTTTCATTTCATATGTATCTTTTCATTTTTGGAGCAACATGCAAGACATATGTGATTTATACCATTTTTCCATGAGTTTAGAGTATATATATATATTTGGTCATCCTATAATTATCCCTTGGTATTCATTGGTCTTGATGATGTCTAGGAACCCATGACACCCTAAGAAGGTGTATGGTAGGATTAGATTAGCTTTGGAGTTGATTTGAAGGGATTAGAATAGGTTTTGTCCGAGAAAAACTATTTCGATATGCATATAAAGTGTTCTGTCCTTGTTTTGATTTTTGGAAAAACCGACAGTAGGCACGACCTTTGGCCTTGATATTTAGAAAATATACTTTAAAACGAATCCGTGGCCGCTTGAACGGATAAAAACGGAGTTATAACGAAGAAGTTATGGATTTTACAAGTTTGACGACGAAAAATATAATTTTCAGAAATTTCAGCAAGTTATTTTTACTTATTTCGAGTCAAAAACGAGTCTTAAGCTTCACAAATTATTTCGACTTGTCAAAAATATATTAGTATACTTTGATCGAAGCTAAGGACGTATTATCGTAGAAAGCGGTTTGAAGCGGCAAAGATATGCACGTTTTCATAAAATTGCCGTAACTATTATTTTCGAAAAACTATATTACTTTACGATACAAGTGTTACGGTAGTTGAAACGACCATGTTTAAGGTCGTTTTTAACCATGATGTGGAACTTTTTGGAACAAAATGTCTTCTAGTAAAATTTAGATCACCGAGCATATTTTTCAAAACAACAAGCCGTTTGTATAGCGGAGTTGTAATAAATTAATTACGGATGTTTAAACTTGGCCGAAACTCACTTTTTACATAACAATTAGCCAAAATCACTATCTTTAACCCTTATTATCTTTATGTTCGAGACCTTTATGACGAAAACTCCTGAACTGAAACTTCTAGATTTCGATACAAACTTTCCAAAACCGTCGAGTTCGTTCTCTAACGTTCGACGTACACCATTTTACGACTAGTTTTCCAAAGCCATTTTTATCACTTTCATGAAAATTCCGACGACATTGTTTTGCGACGAAAAGTGAAAATTTCACTATAAATTATTATAAAACCATTGTAGGATGACATTTTGACGTAAATACTTGTAAAGTCATTTTTGAAGGGTCTAGACGTCAAAAGAGTATTTTTCGACGATTAGTAATATTTTCAAAACTCGCTAATGGTATAAATAACATACGAAATGCATGCATAACATTACATTGCAACTCATTGCATATCATATCATTCGTAATAGGTCCCGGTTAACACATCACATTATACCTCGGTGTACTCACTCTTGTCATCATTCCAGTTTACCGAGTGAGTAATCACATCCCTTTTCTTTTACCGTTTTACTACATTTTGAAATGAATGCATGAACTATACTTGAATTAAATTGAATCTTACTTTTGTGAACTCGAATCAAATCCTTGAACTTAATTACAAATTTATGACTTGTTGGAATTTATTGAACCGTACATGTTATGACCTTGTCCCAAAGTCTCCCATGTTCGAGCATCTCTATAAAGTCTCGCCTTATTGGTGGGCGTTCTCAATAAATCTCGCCTTATCGGTGGAGTGTGCAAAGTCTCGCCTTATTGGTGGGCGTTCTCAATAAATCTCGCCTTATCGGTGGAGTGTGCAAAGTCTCGCCTTATTGGTGGGCGTTCTCAATAAATCTCACCTTATCGGTGGAGTGTGCAAAGTCTCGCCTTATTGGTGGAGCGTTCTCAATAAATCTCGCCTTATCGGTGGAGTGTGCAAAGTCTCGCCTTATTGGTGGAGCGTTCTCAATAATTCTCGCCTAGGTGGTCGAGTGACAAAGGAGTCTCCCTTGTTGGAGCAAAGGCAAAGTCTCCCATGTTGGAGCATCCACGAATTATTATATTCGTGGTACTATATTGTGAACTATTATGACCGCTTATACTTGACTATTAGACATACTACTTTTGGCGGTGGGTTGTGAACACACAGGTTGCAAGTTTTGTATGGGCGGAACTTGGAGCTGAGTGGATTTACAATGCCTTTGCTTTGTGGACCATTTTTTTTTCGTCGACTGAAAGCTTTGAATATTTCTTACGAGTTTTCTTATTTTTGCTAAACGTGTTTACTCACCAACTATTTTCATAGTTGACCCGTTTTTCTCTCATGCATTTCAGGTGATTGTTAGTAAGCTCTTTCTACCAAGTCTTGCATAATGAAGCTTTCACTTGTCAATATAAATCATTATGTAATAGAACGCAATATTTTGGGAACTAAACTTGTAATATATTTGCCGATGACGGCTAAACTGGTATTGTAATGGTGTACTATTTCTTTTAAATATTAACGTTGGTATGTTCTATTATCTTGTGCTTATGTTCCCTTCCGTTACACCTCGTGTTTCCGCCTCCGGCGAGGGTGTGACACCTTCCCATGTAATCACACTCATCACAACCGATTGCATATTGTTAAAAAAACAATAGAGAGGCGATTGAATGAAGTGTTTAGATCTGATCGGAGCCTAGGGGAAGAGTTGGCCGGAAATCGCCCCTAGGGGAGAGTTTTTTCCTTAAGGTCTAACCAAGTCAGATAGTGGGCATCTAAGCAAGTTCAAATCAACATTAGGACCAACATCCCATTGCCGCATCCTATCCTGAGTCTTCAGTTTCTGCTTAATAACAAGCCACAAATGTATAGCATGCCTAGGAATACAATGAGAAAACCAAGGAATATGATACCATTCCACCAAGTCAGCCCTTAGGCGAAGAGAATCCCAAGCACCCGAAACCGAGAAATGACTAAGTTTACAATCCAAAGTGCGCCATAATAAACCATCATCAGTATCGGTAAGATTAGGTCTTGGGAGAGCGACTAGCGTGGAAACCTAGATAACCAATCAGGAGGCCATCGCCAAACACCATTATCTATCACATCACAAACCGAGTCCGATAAAAATAACCCAACCCAAGGAATGTCTCTAGCAGTAAGCGAATCACGAATAGGGCGTAACTCACACCACATATCAAACCAAACGGATGTAGCCTTTCCATTATTAATCTTATGCCACATGAAAGGACGAACCTTGGCTCTAATTGCAAGAAGCTTGCGCCATCCCCAGCTAACATCACCCAAGCAAGGAACATCCCGAAAGCTTCTACCCCGAAATTTATAAGAATGAATCCATTGAACCCATAAGGACTCTTTATGTGTCAAAATACTCCAAATATGCATAGTCATAAGAGCAATGTTAAAATCATCCAGTACGAATACCTAGACCTCCTTCTTGCTTAGGCTTACAAACAGACTCCCAAACAACTTTGGCCTTACCCCTTTTCATTTCTCCTTGACACCAAAGGAAACCCCTCATAAGCTGCTCCAATTCATGAATGATACGGGTAGGAAGGATAAATACAGAAGCCCAATATAAATGCATCGAAGATAACATGATCGACCAACTGAAGCCTACCCACAAGAGATAAAAACTTATTACGCCAATCATTCACACGACCTTCCAACTTTTCCACCGTAACCTTACAATCCCTATAAAGTAGTCTAGATGATATAAGAGGGACCTCAAGATACCGACAGGAGAGAACCTTACGCAAATGGCATAGATCGGAGGATAGCGACTTTCATAGCATCGTGAACATTACAAAAGAAAGTTGAACTTTTAGGGATAGTCGGACAAGACCCGAGACATTCTTGAAATCCTTCAACGCTTGCATTATGACATTAATGAATCCGGATGGCCTCTAGAAAACAAGAAGATGTCATCTGCAATACAAAGGTTAATAATTCTATGTTGTTCACACAAATGATGAAACTGAAAATCCACTGCATTAGAAACCTTTTTCTGCAAAATAAGAGTTAACACCTCCATTACCAAAGTAAACAAGTAGGGAGATAACGGTTCATCGCTTACCTTTAAACCAGCCATGAAGATCCCCATTAACACATATAGAATAAGATGTAGATGAGACACATACCATGATCTAGTCAACCATTTTGGCGTGAAAACCAAACCCAATCAGAATAGCTTTAAGAAACGCCCAATCAACCGTATCATATGCCTTCTGGATGTCAACTTTAAACGCACACCTAGGCGACGCCTCCTCACGATAATTCAAAGATAAGCTCTTGGGTAAGTAATATATTATCATAGATACGACGCCGAGAACAAATGTTGATTGATTAATACTAACCAACTCACCAAGGCCCTCTTTAATAAGGTTAGCAATAGTTTTGCTAATGCATTTATAAAGGACATTACAACACTAAATAGGCCTATAATCATTAATCTTAGAAGGGTAGACATTTTAGGGATCAAGGATATAATGGTATGATTGACTTCCGTACTTTTTAAAACCCTAACTTTTTAGTTAAGGTTTCTAATAATTTGTACGCTGTGATTGTTTGATTTTGTTTGTGTGGCGTGTTATTGGATTGGTTGTGGGGTTTCGAGAGATGGAGAAGGGTTTTTGGACAATGATAGTTCGATTTAAAGTCGCTATTTGACCCACCAACTTGGCGGTCAAGTTGGTTCTAACATGGAAACGAATCAAGATGCAAGGATTGATATTAAGGCGTTGGAGGATAGGTTTAAAAGGCTAAAGGTGAATCGGAAGTGAGGTTGGTACCGACTTCCTGCATTATGTAAAGTCGCTAGGGTTATTCAAAACCCTAGCACTCGTGAGGGTAATATGGATAGGGATAATCCTTTTGATTCTGTTTGAGCACGCCCACTAATGTTTCCGGTCATGATGTTGCTTCAAGGAGGTTATTTTAATGCACCTACGATGGTGAATGCTACTACCGGTCACTCTAATACTAATCTTGAAAAACTAGTCGTAGTGATACATGTGTGGTGGATTGGATCGCTAATGGTCACGATGTTGTTTCAAGGAGGTATGGTGAATACTTACCGCCCGAACGTGATTGGTAGTGACAACTACGAGTGAGGTTGTTTGCTAACGTGTTAAACCCCGAACGTGTCTTTAGGAAAGTTAATTTTAGACCATTGGTGAATGAGAATAGCATAGATAATCATGATACGGTGCTTCCAAAGGTGCATGGAGGGTGTATTCAACCGCTATGATAATACACTTGTTGGCTTCTTTGTTGGCAAGAATGTTGCATTTCCTTTGGTTCGTAACTACGTCATCAACACGTGGGGTAAGTTTGGTTTTAAGAAACTTATGAAGAATGATGATGGTGTTTTCCTTTAAATTTGATTCTAAAGAGGGTGTTGAGAATGTTCTTGAACGGGCCCTTGGATTATTCGCAATTCTCCTCTAATTCTCACTAAATGGACTCGATGTGCTATTGTCTAAAAGTGAGGTTACTAGAGTTCTGCTGATTAAATTGCATAATGTGCCATTACTTGCATATTCGAAGATGGGTTGAGCTTAATTGCTACTCAAGTGGGTAAGCTAATTATGTTAGATGCTTTTACTAGTTCCATGTGTGTTGATTCATGGGGTCGCATAAGTTTTGCACGTGCTCTTGTGGAATTATCATCGAATCGAGCTAAAACATGTTGTGACTATGGCAATCCCTAATAAGGATGATAGTGGTTTTACTACGGCAAGTATCAAGGTGGAATATGAATGGAAGCCGCCACATTGTGCAGAATGTAAAGTGTTTGGGCATGTTACTGCTTGTTGTCCTAAGTGTATTAAGGAGAAAAATGATGTTCCTCCCACATCGAATGTGGAAGAACATGATGATGGTTTTAAGGAGGTGCAGAATCGGAAAGCCAAACCTAAAGGTACGAAGATGACTGGTGGTATTAATATGGGTAAGGGTCCTAGATTTGCACCTAGGAAGCAGGTATATGTTGCAAAGACGAAGACATCGGAAGCTGCTAGTTGTAATGCTAAAGGTACACCAATTACTACGCCTAACTCTTTTGGGACTCTTGAGGTGGAAGATGACATGGGCATCCCAAGCACCGTGGTTGATTCTACTATCGACACGGTGAAGACCGGAAGTCTTCGGTACTACTAAGGAAGCGTGTATTGATGGTTATCGGGAAGGACTCGTATTGATATTGGTGAGGCGCCTAAGCCTCTGGAGACTGGGACTTCTTCCGCTACCAAGGTAAGTAATCCGCTTTCTAAAGTTGGGAATGTGACTGTTCGACGGTGAAGATGATGAGGTTTTGGAAACAGATAACCCTATGGCGCCATTTATGGCTTCGGGGTGGGGGGTTTTGATCTTGAAGATTATGATGATTATGTTGATCAAGTCCACGATCTACCGAGACACTTGGAGGATATGTGTGACATGTATGATGTTAGTCTTTTAGGTCGTGGTAGGAAGTAAAATTGGTTGTTTGGTAGTTCATAAGATTGGCATGTCTTTCTTATGTTAGATGTTTGGTTAAGTGCACTTTTAGTGTGTGTCTGTTGCCCATGTAACGGGCCGAGGTGAGAGATTCACTCTCATCCGTTGTACTTAAACTTTTTTGGTTAATTTATTTTACCAGGGTGCAGGATTACTCCCCTTTACCCAAAAAAAAAAGATTGACTTCCGTAAGAAGCTTACCATTAATGAAGAAACACCGAATAGCACACGTAACCTCAGCACCCACAACATCCCACGCTTTTTTAAAGAAAGCTGCAGTGTAAAAGAAACCTATAAAAAAAACCTAAAACGTTCTCTCTCCCCTTAGGGGCGATTTCTGGCCGCCACTTCCATACTTTTTCCGGCCAACTTCACCTCCTAATCCGTATCTCTACCTTTGGTATGCAATCGGATTAGTAGGTTGTTTATTTTCTCAAGTGGTGTCTCGTTATTCATCTCCTATCTATCCTTAGTTGTCCCTATTGATTCGCGGAAAAGAAACCCTAACCTACTAATCGTTTCTTCAAATCGCTCTAAAAACTTGTTTTTCTTTCCACGATCCGGTCTTGTATTATGTTTATTCATATATTTGATCATGTTTGTTGTATTGAAAACAATTTTTAGGGTTTTTTTTATGTAATCGTTTTTAGGGTTTCTTTTGTCTATTTGGTGTATGATCACATAATATTATCCTTTATCTTAATAGGT
Organism: Chrysanthemum lavandulifolium; assembly: GCA_022545495.1. Lineage (NCBI taxonomy): Eukaryota > Viridiplantae > Streptophyta > Magnoliopsida > Asterales > Asteraceae > Chrysanthemum > Chrysanthemum lavandulifolium. The sequence continues at coordinate 179,674,818 of CM040243.1, forward strand.
CGGTTCAATTAAACCGATCTAATCCTATATATTATACGATCAAGACTTTGGCTTTGTTTGGTGTCATTGATGCCTAATTGGAACCCTTTTGGGTTTTTCGAAGTGCTTGGTTGTAAACCCTTTCTAGGGTTTTTGTCGTGGTCTCAGATACAATCCAGATAAATTCACCGCAAAATCGGTTACACTTCTTCTTTTCAATGGCTAGATCTCGCTCTAGAACAACACATCTCTACCTTAAAAGTTTACAAAATATCGAAGCTACTAAGCAAGAAACCAAAGGTAAGAGATCGGTTTATTGGCTTTTTTGTTATCGATTCTTATCACTACTTGAGCTTCTACACTAACTTTTTATCTTATAACTACCAGTTCATTATTTGTAATAATACCAAATACAAAATTGTTATTCATTTGCATTTGAAGATATGTTTATTTGGTTGTGAATATGACCCAATAGAAGATATATGCCTTTGTATTTTATGCGGATGCTATCCTCTTTTATTGTGTGCGTTTAATGGGTGAGATAATCAAGAACAAAAAACATTTTGACAAGAAAAAGAAACACCAAATCACCCTGTTTTGACAAAAAACCCATTCAAACAACTTTTTAATCGTAATACAAAGACCAAACGGCTGTTTTGATGTCATAAGACAAGAACTGCACAACATGTTTCGACGACTTGACATAAAAAAAAAAAAAAAATGCCGTTGACCGAACAAGTGCAAGCAAACCATTGATCGGTGCTAAACAAACAAGTCTAAAAGACTAAAACGCTCAAACACTAATGCAATTAAGATCGAGGAGGATAGAGTCTCCCGGTCGTTATGTCCCAGTGAGCTACGCAATGGATCAATCAACGTCTAGTGATCGAGAAATTTGAATGATAAAGGAATTGTGAATATTATGACTACGAAATATCAAACAAATTAAAACGCCTAAAATGCAAATTAAAGAAAATTAAAAGATAAAACCTATTAAATAAACGCTATCACTATATTTAAAGTGATGAACGTTTAAAACCTAAAACGACGTTTAAATTAAAATCTACGCAACGCACAAAATAAAAAGTGAAACTAAGTCAATATTAACCCTAAAAATATGAAAATGGTATTTTATAAACCTAATGATAAAAGAAAATTTATAGAAAAAGAAAATTAATTTTAAGACTAATTATCTAATTAAAAACTATTTTAACTATTAATTAATTATCTAAAATACAAGAAAATGGGAAATTAGGCTAGAAAAATAAGATTATCACTTGAAAAGTCTAAAATATCAAAATAGACTTTTCAAAACTATTTTGTATTTTATGACTTTTATCTATTTTCTATGAATTTTAAACTATTAAAAACTAATTAAATTACTAAAAATTACCAAATGAACTATGAAAATATGGAAAATTACTTTTTCACTTTTTATATTTATCTAAGCCTAAGAAAATGAAAACTTATTTTTGAACCTTTTCTAATTTTTGTATTAAAAGCTATTTAAAAGGCTTAAAACTAATAAAATCAAGAAAAATAGTAAAACAGCAGAGAAAAATCTGAAAATTTCAGAAAATTCTAAAATTATATTAAGAAGCTATGAAAATTAGAAAACAGTGCTTGTATACAAGATTATGGAATCGATGTGATAGTGCTTATTGAAATAAGCACTAAATAAGCCAAATGATTAAAATGAGCTACCACACTAGAATGAAGCTATGATTAACTAAAAGTGACCAAATGAGATTCAAATCAACAAGTTATAACCACCGATTAGCCAACTAACACAGATTTGATGTTTTTGATAAAAGTGCTAAACAGATTTAGTGTCCACTGCGGCACCCAAAATAAGCAACCAAATAAGCTACAAAGCAAAATCCAAATATTGATACCTCAACTAGACCTAAGTAGTCTTGTAACCAAAAGACCAGCTTCTAAAAAGCTATAATGAATCCCGTGCAAGTCGCACAAAAGTCGAGAAAATACTCGCCACATCGAGTTTGGTGCAGGCGATGGGCCTACTTTGAGCTTATGCCCAAGCTTATCCAAAGCACTTGAGGTAAAAACAGATATTAGGACTTAGAAACAACCTAGTAGACTACTTGCGCACCAAAAATCGAACCTAAAACCCTATAATGAAACTCAGGCACACTCTCTAATATCTCGCACAAAACAAGTTTTTTGACATTTTGACTTTTGAAACAGATGCTAGTTTGACTTTGGTGAAGTTTGATCCAAATTTTATGATTGATAATTAAGTTAAATGATGTAATGAAACTATAACAACCTTTGTTAATGACTTTTAAACACAAAATGATGATTTGCTTTTCCAAAAATCTCAACAGTTAACTGTTGAGATTATTTAAGGTGGATTTGACTTTTATGAGTTTGCAGGCACTCAATATTGACAGAGATGAGTTAAATGAGACTAAACAAACATGAATCAATAATAGTTAACCACTGATTAGGCCTTTAATTCAGAAAATGCAGCAATTCCAAACACCCCTTAATTAACAGTTTATGAATCAAAATTGATCCTAACACTTAACCAACTTGTTCTTTTGATCAATCTAAGTTAACTTAACCTAATCACTACTGAAAAGACAGATTTGAGCAGATTATAACTACAAAAAACACATTATGCAATGAAACTTGAAATTTCACTTACAAGGGTCCAAACCACAATGGTTAGCCAATCATCGAAACAATGGACCTCTAACCTAACCAAACCCCTAACCTAGCTTATTATCAACCCACATCCATAGTCGCTTCACCCATTGACCATCTTCATTACCAATTTGACCTGTTTGACTTTCTTTGACCGGTTCCAAATGTGCCTAAAACTTGAATGTGAGCTTGTAAAAGTGAGATAAGCTATACAAGCTTATTTTTGCTTTGAATTAAATCACCAAACACTTGTACTTAAGGTATTAGAGTTGCAAATTGAGACAGTAAACTTGAAACTTGCATTAGAAATATAAACTGAAATGGATACTTGAAAGCAGTCTTAATACACTCAAATACTTTAAATTGATACACTTTAACAAAAGATTACAAGTTTGATACTAAATTAAAGCTTTTAAATAAAAACGACATTAAAGTTAAAAATAAAAACTAGAACACCCTTCAACTTGCTTCCAAATGCTGTCTTTTATAACCCAAGGCCTTTCTCTTTCTTCTCTGATGAATTCCCAACAATTTCTAGCCGTTGGATGGCTTGAATCAATCTCAACCGTTTAAACACTTTTTTGGCGCCAAAATTCTTAACTGCCAAATGGGGGTTGAAATGGTGGGTAAGGAGCATTTAATGCTTCTTGGAGGTTAGTTTAGAGGGGGACATGGAAAGGTGGTAAGGAGGTGGTGGGTGGTGTTTTGGTGGTCGGGTGGGCGGAGATAAGTGGAGGAAAACGGGAAAGGGGTTGATCGGATTTGACCAACAGATATTATAAAGGGGGGGTCCAATTTGTATTTTGACAGGGGGTCCAAAAGGTGTGAAAGGGTCATAATGGGTTTAAAGGGTTTTAATAACCAAGGGACCTTTCATGTAATTTCTGAATTTGAGGGACCTAAACTGCCAATCTTGCAAAGTTGCTTCAAGGGACCATAATTGACAATCTCAATAAGTATAAGGACCAATGTTGCCATTTTGCAATTTTCCGGGGGCCATTTCTGCCAATTTTGAAAGTTGAAGGACTAAACTTGTAATTTCTCAAACTTTTTGATATTTTTCACCAAAGGACTAAATTTGACAACTTTTGATTTTAAAAGGACCTTTGGTGACTTTACTTTTGAAATTATGGCTCGTGGACTATTTTTGACAATTTATGAAACTTGGGGATCAAACGCAATTTTGCAAATTTGATATGTTTTTCATCCGATTTTGATAATTTTGCATTTGAAACACATAAAACACCGATTTGTGACATTTTGATCATTTTGATGTGTTTCGAGTGTTTTCGGATGAATTTGCGTTTATTTTGTACAAAATGATGAGTATTTACACACTCATCAATCCCTTATCGAGATATTGCTAGTCCCTAGCAATGATTTGAGAAAACATAATGGATTTTAAACTCTTTACCAAAAGCCATTACTCGAGTAGCCAAATGTTTCAGTTCAAGTAAGAACCATGGTACATCGATAACCATGTGATTTTGAGCAAACCACCGCCTTTCAACGGATTTGATTTTGTCTTTACCGAGCCGTACCTTCTCGGACTAGCCAACTCTTAGATAAATTATCAATATTATCTTTGGTGAGTGATTACCAATTATGGATTTTCCATCGCCTTTACCACAAGCCATAATCTTGCGGGCTAGCCAACTCTTCACTTTTTAAGATATGGTGAAATGAATACCATACAATTTTGGGCAAATTGCAAGCCATATAAACGGATTTGATATATCTTTACCAAGAGCCGCTTGCTCTGGATTAGCCAATCCTTTTGTTTATCAAACATGGCGGATCGATAACTAAATGAGAAAGTGTAAAACACTTACTCCAAAAAAAAAAATTTGGCCAAAAACGGGAATTAGCGGTATAATTACATGATAAAATTCATGAATCCCCACACTTAGAAATGAATATTGCCCTCAATATTCAAAGTACCGTGTGTTATGCCGAAACAAAGAACGGAAAGGGAAATACTACGCCATTATTTGAAAGGATTTTTTTATTTATTTATTTTTTTTTTTTTTTTAGATATATAACATGGGGCATTACCCCACACTTAGGTGGTAGAAAGGGGTAAGAAGATGTAAATATGGGTGAAAACCCATATGGCATGCTATCGTTTTTTGATCACCGAGTCGCTAGCTTGACTCGATCCCCGCATTCATTGGTTCATGGGGAAAGTTTGTAAGTCCGGGACAACCATGGATGGAATGTCCTCTCCAAAATAATGCTTCACCGATGACCATTCACTTTGAAATTAGGACCATCGGGTTGAGATAACTCAATGGTACCATAAGGATAAACCTTAGCGATAGTAAATGGACCGCACTAACGGGACTTGAGCTTTCGAGAAAATCTTCAATCTTGAATTGAAAAGAAGGACTCGATCACCAACGTTGAAAACGCGGTTCTTGATTCATGAATCTTCTTTGTCTTTTGTTTATAGATCAAAGAGTTCTCGTAAGCTTGATCACGGAGTTCATTTAATTCATTCATTTGAACTTTCCGATGATCACCACCGTCTGAATGTCAAAGTTAGCATGCTTCAAGGCCCGGATGCCTTGTGCTCGAGCTCAACCGGAAGATGACATGCCTTCCGCACACCACCTTGTATGGAGTACACCCGATGTGTGTTTTGTAGGTGTACGGAAGGCCCGAGTGCGTCATCTAATCTATCCGACCAAGAGGCACGGTTTTCACCAACCGTCCTCTCAAGAATTCTTTTTATCCCGGTTAGAAACTTCCACTTGCCCACTTGTTTGTGGGTGGTACGCAGAGAGGCACGGTGAGTTACACCATACTTTTGCATGACTCTTGCAAATTGGTCATTGCAGAATGCACTACACGATCACCGATTATGGCTCGTGGAGTTCCAAACCTAGCAAATAAGGATTTCAAGAATTTCACAACAACTCGGGCATCGTTGGTGGGTAAAGCCTTAGCTTCAACCCATTTTGACAAGTAGTCAACGCCACGAGTATGTATTTGTTTCCGTGAGAAGAAGGAAATGGCCCCGTAAAGTCAATGCCCCGGATGTCAAAAATCTCACACACTTGAATGGCGTTTTGCGGCATTTCATTCCTTTGTGAGATATTCCCGTGACGCTGACAAGCGCCGAGGTTTTAACGAATTCATGGGCATCCTTATAGATCGTGGGCCAATAGAATCCCGAATCAAACACCTTCTTGGCGGTGTAGTTGGGGCTATGATGTCCCCAAGAGGGTCCGAATGGCAAGCCTTGAGAATGTCAATAGCTTCCCGACCATACACACATCGCCGGATGACTTGATCCGCACAAATCTTAAACAAGGGTCGTCCCGTAAATAATGTTTCACATCTTTAAAGAATTTATTTTTCCGTTGGGACGACATCCCTTTCATTAACAAAGTTACCGCATGGTAATTTGCAAAGTCAAGAAACCATGGGGTCAAGAATCTCCACGAAAAGAAACCACATTGAGTGTTTCGAGAGGAAAAGTTTCATTGATTTCCTTTTCTCGAACACATTCGTGAGGGTTCTCTAATCGAAAGATGATCGCACCAAGTTCTCGACTCCTTTTTATCACGAATGATGATATCAAATTCTTGTAGGAGGAGAACCCAACGAGCAATCTCGCTTTGCATCTTGTTTTGCAAAGAGATATTTGAGGGTCGAGTGATCCGTATACACCACGCATTTGGTCGATAAGATATGGTCAAACTTTCAAACGCATACACCACCGCTAATAATTCTTTTTCCGTAGTGGTGTAATGGGTCCGAGCTTTAGTCATAGTTTTGCTCGCGTAGTGGATTGGTGGAAATGCTTGGTTTTGCGTTGCCCCAAGACCGCACCGATTGAAAGTCACTTGCATCGCACATGAGCTCGAAAGGTAAATCCGATCGGGGCAACTAGAATTGGTGCTTCCGTAAGTTTTTCTTAAGTGTTTCAAAAGCTTGATGCACTCAGAGAGAAGATGAAAGGAGCATCTTTTCAAGAAGATGGGTCATAGGCCAAGCGATTTTAGAGAAATCTGAATGAATCTACGATAAAACCCGGCATGACCTAGAAAACTCCTAACACCTTTGATGAGTAGTAGGATGAGGTAGTTTAGCAATGACATCAACTTTTGCTCTATCAACCTCGATCCCGTTCTTAGAAATCTTATGGCCGAGGACTATGCCCTCTTTGACCATAAAGTGGCTCTTCTCCCGGTTTAGATGAGATTGGTGTCTTCACACCTTTTAAGCATTTTGTCTAAGTGGAGAGACATGTCCAAATAAGTCCCCAATGACCGAGAAGTCATCCATAAACACCTCCATAGTTTCCCCGATC
>CM040243.1:179681884-179981884 GCA_022545495.1 Chrysanthemum lavandulifolium
AAGCGATAAGGATCGGATTTTGAGACTTTACACTCCATTGATTAAACATGCATGATTATCTTTTGAAAACAATTGTATGACAAATAACCTTTTGATTTAATTGAAATCATTCTCCCTCAATCAATGACATAAGTTGTTGATTGAGAGATAGATATTTTGACAAGCGTTAAGTCCAGATGATTTTCAAAAATAGAGTCCGAGTTATTTTCAAAGCAATTAGTTTTCATTAGATAGTAAGTAATTGTTTATAGAATCGAGCATGAGTTTTAAAAACAAGATAAAGCATGACTATGTTCTTTCTTTGAAAAGCGAGTTCTTGCCGAAATGACAATAAACCATTGTTTCACTTTCTCCCAAAAATATTTTTGATTTTTTTTAAACATTCGAACAACATCTAAAATCTCGTGTCATTCTTTGAATGACAGCACAAAGATCGTAGATATTATCGAATGGAGAAAAATCATGACAAAAAGACAATATTTTTCAAGATTTTTCAAATTTTTATGGATTTTTTGAAGTTTTATATTTTTCTATTTGCTTTTTGAAGGTTTTGTAATTTTGTATTTTGCTTTTCGAAAAGATATTTACAAGAGATGGATGAAGAAAGACCTTTACTCCTCGTCTTCCTCTTGAAGACGTTTGAGTGTTTTCGGTTGAAGACTCTTTAGACCAAGTCGTCAAGATGAAAAGTTTAAGAATACTGAGAATCTAAAGGAGGAGGCATTTGGGAGCCGGTCACATTGTTCTTTTCACCCTTTAATTGAGAGATTTGGGCTTTCAACTTTCTAATCGTGTTACAATGAGCTTGAATCATTCGTCACGTTTATTTATCTCAAAACGCATCAAACTCGAAACATCGAGGATGTCTTGATATTTGAGGTTTGACATTTTCTTTAAGATGTTGATATTTTAGTTGTAAATCAAAATGTTCAACTTCTAGTTTAGAAAGATGTTTTACCAAATTATCGTGATCATCACGATCAATTTTCTCACTTAGTTCGAGTTTTTGTTTTCAAGCTCAATGACACGATCATGGGAAACTTTCAATGCAATAGATAATTCATGAAATCGAGAAGCGGTAATAGAGTGCTTAGTAACGATATAAAACACATCTTGAGCAACACAACTTGAAATCAAATTCTCATTTAAGATGTGCAAGTTCTTCCTTTCAACTTCATTATATTTGAGTTCTGTTCATATCATTGACTTCAACTATCATTGCATCAAATTCCTTTTCCATTTCTTTAATATATGAATTTATCCTTTTGAAGACTCTCAAATTGACCTTTTAATTGTTTGAAGAAAGGCATGACCTCGGTTAAATAACATTCTTTAGTTTGCTCAAAACCCTTTCCCCTCAGTTATCCACAGTAGGTGTGATTCTCTTCTTACATGTTTTCTCAAAATCAACAAACGGTGATAAACAACATACGGTGATTAAGGTCTTGCTATTAGTGGCAATAGATCTAGGAACTAGATGCATTTGTGTATTGGAGGATACCATGTGGCTGAGCATTTTCTAAGGGAGTGTTTGTTTCAACAAGTACATTAACTTTAGCTTATCCATATCTTTCTTCCAAAAGATTTGTTCAGGGTTAATGGGTTTGAGGCTTAAACATGTTTAGGGAGATCCAATTTTCCTTAGTGTAATCATGGGGTTTGATCGTTATGTTATTCTCTTTACACGCAGGATCGTTAAGCTTCTTATTCATTTTCTTCCTAGATGCATCATCTAATTTTCTATCTTCCTCAGTGCACTCAATGCAACTAGGTTTCTGTCTAGGTTTAAGAATCTCATTGCCTTCATAGATTACATTATGAGCAATTTTTGCTTTCTTACCATACTCAGGGTTGGATTCCTTTATAATGGGAGTACTATGCTTATCGTGAGAACTCTATGCTTAGTGATCATGTGAGCGATCGAATGGTATTCCTTGCATGCATAACTTATTTTCAAGCTTGTTTTTCAAGGTTTTAGATTAGAAAAATCATTCAAAAGTTTTGATTCCTTAGCAATGAATTCTTGCTTAAGCATTTAACATTTTCTTGAAGTTCTTGTTTTGCTTAGCGTTTTAGAAAGCTTTTCATGTAAGGAGTTTAACTCTTGTTTCAATACTTCTTCTCTAAAATTACTTTTCTAATAATTGTACGCATTTGGTCATCCATTTCTGCTTTCACGGTGGTTAACTCAAACTTAGCATTGTTCATAAATAGCAACTTATTCTTTATAGGCATTCGATTCGAAATAACGGACTCATCATGGGCACATGCGGTGTATTCATCAAAATATAGTCATCATTTCTTGCAGAAGATGCATCACTTAGTACGGTCACACTTTCACTTTGTTTCACATATTGATCATATGGGACAATATTGATATTACCCATATTTTCAATATCGACTCAAAAGTTTCGATTGCTTGTACTTTGTCATGTATCTTTTGCTCATCAACATCATCGTATAGTTTTAATACCTGCGAGATGATTGTTTCTTTGGATGGACCGACTTCTTTGTGGTGAGGGACCTTTGGAGAGACCATTGGAGAAATGCTAGCCATGAAAATTGTATGTGCGATGGGTTCATCATCAACGTCAGTCGTATGCATCACATTCGGCGACTTGAAAGGCATTCGATGATTCTAACCTATCTCACGAATTGGTTACTCATCCACATCTCGCATCATATGTCTTGGCATTGCCTTAGCAAGAAACAACAGATCCTCTTCATCCAACACGCTCCATTATCACGAGCTTGCACAAGTAACATCTTGTCTTTGAAGTACTACGCATTTTGAGGCGTTTTGGAGAAGTGCGGTTCCTTGCTATGTGTCCATCACCACCACGGTTGTAGCACTTAATTGGCTTAGCTTGACCCGATTTGGATTCCTTCCACGATTTCGATTTGTCACATATCCTCTACCAACTCCACCTCTTCCTGTTCATCCGCCTTTCTTGAACTGGTTGCACCATAACCTTCCCATCTACGGCGGTAGCTTGATTGTGTGGATTGGATCTTTGCTCGAGGTTATTGTTGGTGTGTGGGAGAGAGTTCATGTTTTGACTAACCATGAGAGACAATTGATTGATGAAGTTTTCCATGAATGTGTTTGGGTCGGTGGCTTATATCTTTGGATCGGGGATGAGCTTGTAATTACCATTACCCATGGGTATGACTTGAGAAGCTTTGGTGGTAATTCTAACATTGGTGTAAAAAGTTGTAGAGTCATTTGTGAACTTGTTTCTCCACGGTTGGTTTTGAGCATTCAAGAATCCTTTTTCAAACATAGCATGTCTCTCATTTTGAAGAAGAAAGGCATCTGATTGCTCATAGTTTGTATTCTTCAATCCTTTGGTTAGCTTCATGGTGACAAATTTGTGCCATTCAGATTCATGTTGTTCACAAACTTTGTGTCACACCCCAAATTACCATTTTACTGTGGAATGGAATACCTTGGGAGGGCTGTCATAGCATCAAAGTTCTGATTATATCGAGCGACCTAAAGTGTCGTTTTGAAAATATCGTTTGATTCATTAAAATAATCGAGTTTACAAAGATAAGGTCCCAAATTATTTCCAATATATCAAAATGAGTTTGTTACAATCAAGCGATAGTTAAGTGCATAAAATATAGGTGAGACAGCGTCGACACCGCGACTCTATGATAAGTCCATGCATGCCATGAAGTGAATGCCTTAGATACGAGATAAAACATGCTAAAAGTGTCAATACAATGGTTGAGTGAGTTCATAGAGTTTGGTTAAAAGTAAAGCTTTTAAAGAGCGTTCATGCAACAAAGGCAAAGTTTTTAGTCATTTAGAATAGTCCACAAAGCAAAGGCATTGTAAATCCACTCGGCCCAAGTTCCGCCCATACAAAACTTGCAACCTGTGTGTTCACAACCCACTGCCAAAATATGTCTAGTTTACGTTCATGCACACGATGTCAAATGAGTTCACAAAGCAAAGGCATTGTAAATCCACTCAGTTCCAAGTTCCGCCCATACAAAACTTGCAACCTGTGTGTTCACAACCCATTGCACAAAATATAATGTGTCTAATAGTCGATTATAAGTTACCACAATAATTCACAATATAGTACCACGTATATAATAATGTATGCCAGGCAAAGCCCCTATAATAAATAATATGCGTCCCGTAACATAGTGGACGAGAGGTTGGCCGACCTCTAATAGCGCTATCCATACTACCTACTAATAGGAGACTAACAATGCGAATGTACGAACAAGACATCATACAACTATTATATACAATTAAGAACACTCCGAACATGGGAGAATTTGCCTTTGCTCGAGCAGGGAGACTTAGATTGAGAACTCCGTAACATAGTGAGACATTACGCTCCCGGACCGGGAGGCTTTAAGATTGCTCAGAACAAAGGAGACTTTATAGTGATGTTCGAACATGGGAGACTTTATAGGGATGCTCCAAACAAGGGAGACTTTATAGTGATGCTCCGATCATGGGAGACTTTAGGTCAAGGTCATAACACGTACGGTTCAATAAGTTCAAACAAGTCATAAGTTTGTATTTATGTTCAAGAGTTTCGTTCAAAAGTTCGTAATTAAGTTCAAAGATTTAAGTCGAGTTCAAAAGTTCAAAACAGTCAAAGAGCTCGAATAATATCAAAAGGTTCAAGATAGTCGAAGCGTTCAAAATCACGTCAAACAAGTTTAAAATATATCAAAAGTTTCAAGATAGTCGAAGCGTTCAAAATCACGTCAAACAAGTTTAAATTATATCAAAAGGTTCAAGATAGTCGAAGCGTTCAAAATCACGTCAAACAAGTTTAGATTATATCAAAAGGATCCTTGTACAAGTTAAAAGAGATCAACTATATGTCAAAAAGTTCATATCAAGTCCAAAGTGTTCACTTATATGTTAAAGGGTTCGAATCAATTTAAAAGAGCTCAAATATACATGTCGAAGGGTTCAAAATCAAGGAAAGTGCTTCAAATAATAGCGTTCATAACATAGTGATCAATTTAGTTCGGGCATATTCTACTTACGCGCACCAACATTACCTCCATTATTAGACCTCGACCCTTTAACCTTAGAATTATCCGTGTTACCAGCCCCCAATGAGTCACCATCAGGTTCAACAACACTTTTAACTTTAGGAATATCAGAATTGAGCCCCAATAAACTTACACTTTCATGACAAGCATGTAAGGGGTCGGACACACCAGGAGCATCAATGGCTGCCAAAACTGAACCAACATCAGAAGGAAGAGCAAAGCTCCCTGTTTGTCCACCCAAACCTGCACTTTTAATTATAGACTTCAATGGCTTATGTTCATTAACAATCACCTTACCATCGATATTTTTAATCTTATTTGCCAACCCAGAATTCTTTTTAGCCATCTTACTATTAAGGAAACCCGATTCCATCTACTTAACCCGCATTCCGGTATGGGTTAAGCTTCATGATATTCCTTTACAGGTATTTTCTGAGGATGGTATTAGTATTATTGCAACACATATTGGTACGCCTATCATGCTTGATTCTTATACTAGCTCTATGTGTATTGATTCTTAGGGAAGGAGTAGTTTTGCCCGTTGTTTAATTAAAATTGACTCTCATGCTCCCCTTAAGGAATCTATTACTGTTGGGGTTCCCTATATGGATAGACTTGGTTTTTTCTTCTGAAACTATTAGGGTGGAATATGAATGGAAACTTCCTAGATGCGATATTTGTTTGATTTTTGGCCACTCTGTTGATACTTGTCCTAAGAAAATTGTGACTGCACCGGTTGTGGAGGATAAAAATGATGGGTTTCAACTAGTGGGGAAAAAGGGTAAAGCTAAGAAGAATGCTATGAATAATAAAAGTGGTAATGTGTTTAATGGGGTTCCGGTTGGTAAAAATATGCAGTATAGACCCAAAGCGGCAAACACTCCTTCTACTAGCAAACCTCCTCAAGGAATTGCTAGTACTCACATGTTGAGGGGGAGCTTTTTCTAAAAAATATCAAAAACAATTCAGGTACAAAATGTTTTGATCATGTATCACATGTACTTGGATTGATTTTCAAATGGTTTTCAATTGGTTCCAATGGAAGAAGAACAATACCAAAAGACTGACCAAATTTACTTTATGTATGGAGTTATAAGGATGGTTAGGTTAGGTATTCGTTCCCACGATCCGCTTGAGAGGAGGGATCTACCCAGACAATCTACTAGATAGTGTAGAAGTCCTTAGGTGTGATGAAAAAATGAGAAATGGGAAGAGTGCGGATCGAGGCAGAGCTAATAATGGAATAAACCCAACAAGGTTCTTGTTATGAAGTCTTAGTAAGGCGAAGGGTTGAAGAATGAAAAGAAATGAATGAGAAAAGGGTGAAAACAAATAGCCCTCCATTAATTCAACCGTAGGGCGTAAACGGGTTCAATACATATGCTCTTGGTGGTTACTAAGGTAACACCGGTATTGAAGACAAGACGTCATGAACCCAAAGGACGATCGCACTACAACTTCCCAAGCTACTCAAGTTCCTCTTAAAGGGCTTGTTTCATTCTCACGGGAAGCTATATTATCGTCGACTTTCTCTTAGAGATTGTTGATATTGAAGAAGGAGACCCTCTCCCTAGTCTCCCATAGGAACCAAATGTGCACTATTGAGTCTAGAGCCACGAGATCATCAATAAATCTCATTAGGACATCACAATGAAGACTCTCATTTCACACATTGTGGAAGAGAGAATATATTTTAAGAGTCCTACGCATTATCCTTGTGGTATTGCCAGAACATCTGAGTGATATGCAAACATATTCACAATGAAGATGGAAAGCCTTCTAAAGCCAACATCAAACAAGCTCTTGGTTGGTGGCATATGAGATCTATCCAATAGATCAACCATGTGACAACTGAATAGAAACAATGGGGCGATTCAAAATTATGAATCAATCCTGGTTCAGGTTATGGATTGACGGATACCTTTGAAAAACCAGTCGGTGTGCACAAAAATAATTTTTCTATTGCACATCGACTGTGTATCACATTTTCAAATATCAAAAGGTGTTTATGATTGAAAAATGATTTTTCATATAAAACCCTCGTTGTATTACAAAAACTCTTTCTGATATGCAATACACGATTGTTGTTCAAATCATTTTTAATCAATCAGTAAATCTCAATTTGCTGGTTCACTCACTCCGTGTTGTCTTCTTTAAGACGTTCTGGTTTGAGAATAGCTAGAACAACTACGAAACCCTATCAAGGAGATTCCTCGGAATTATACTTGATCACAGGCAATACTTGTACTGATCAACCGGGAACCGTGGGCCGTGTACCTCAATTCAATGAAAGTGATTGTTAGTACAAATAAGCCGTAAAAACGTTTATTTATATTTTACGATCTTCTAATGTTTTGTCGATAACAAACGTAAAATCATGTTAACGAAACAAATAAAATACGTAAATGGTTTGAACTAATAGTTTCTAACATATTCACACTTTCACATAAAACACTAAAACAAGTGTAAGTGATTTTATGATTTAGTAATACATATGTACAACAACTAGTGTTTACATATTTTGGGTAATATATATACATAACTAGTATGTAGTATATTGGGTAATATAAATGGGTAGAAACTTAAGTATCACAACCCATTGGGCAAATACATTGAATGTAGTTGGGTAAAACCCAAAGCCCATAACCCATGGAGCTTGACCCATAACCCATTGCATGACATCATGCTTATATCATACATGGATAATATCCATAACCCATGGATCAACCCATACCCAAGTGACCAAGTGCATTGCACTCAAAGATACATTGTATCTAGCCAAAGATCCATGGTTCAACTCATGACCCATGACCCATAACCAAAATACCCATGGGTAAAGGGAGCATCCCACGGATCCCTAGCTTAACGCTAGACGGATCCTTGTGGAAGGATCCGTGGGATCCGGGGAAACGAGGATTTATCCTCTATAAATAGTGAGCCATTTCTTCATTATTTCTCACCCTTTCTAACACATTTTCTCCCGAGTTAAAAACTCACTAACCTCAAATCCAAGAGATCTATGTTTGTAGTTTTGTTTTTGTGTGATCTTTTAGGTTCCTCTTAAAGGCAAGATCACCACCTTTGAAGTCGAGCAAGCTCAAGTCCATGAGTTGCCATGCTTCCTCATCATCAAGGCTACTGAAGTCTTCTTGTTGATGATTCCTTTCTTCCTTCAAAGGAGTGTAGTATTGAAGACATTAGTGAAAGATGTCTCAAGTGTCAAGACGAAGATATTAGTGAAGGGTGTCTATCGTCTATAGCATAAGCACTTGTGGTAGGTGCTTAGAAGTCAAGACAAGAAGCATTAGTGAAAGGTGCTTAGAAGTCAAGACTAGAAGCATTAGTGAAAGGTGCTTAAAAGTGAAGACACAAGACATTAGTGAAAGGTGTCTTGTAGATCTAGTCAAAGGCATTAGTGAAGGGTGCCTTAGATGTACATTTGGTATGGTGTGTTTCGATGTACAAGATAGACTAGTATTAGATCCAAGGATATTGATATCCTTGATGATGTTGTAAAGGAGTAGATCTCCTTTGGGATTAGTCGTTGGTGTAGTGTGGTAGTAGTTCCTCCATTGCAATGGAACTAGGTGCTTAGCCTAGTACCTAATAAAGGGTAGGTGACGTTGTGAAGGTGTAGTTCACCTTGGAGTGAAAGAACTAGGTACTTAGCCTAGTACCTTATAAAGGGTAGGCGACGTTGTGTAGGTGTGGTTCACCTTGGAGTGAAAGAACCCGGTGGTTAGCCTAGCACCGGAAAAAGGGTAGGCGACGTTGTGAAGGCTTCTCCGCCATAAGGAGATTGGTGTAGTGATTACGAACTCTCGAGTAGGTGACTCGGGGAGTGGAGTAGGCAAGGAATGTGTCCTTGTAGCCGAACCACTATAAATACTCGCGTTGTGGTTTTGTGCTTCTTACTCTTATCTTTTCATTACTTACCTTTATATGCTTGTTTATCAACATCCAACACACACATCCAAATAGATTGACATAAGTCGATCTAAATAGATTAAAAGGAAGTTTTAATTGGCAAAACTATTCAACCCCCCCCCCCTTCTAGTTTTCCACAATTGGCATCAGAGCTTTGTTACCAAGTTTCTTGAAGTATATTGTACTTTAAAAACTTGATACGATCCTTGGTTAATTGAAAACTACAAATAAGGTTTTTCATAAAAACAAACACCATGTTTTTTTTAAAAACTATATGTTTGGATGTTGAGTTGGTAACAACATTTTTTTTACTTGTTTCATTTAATTTCACTAATCCTCTTTGTCATGTTGATTAGTCAAAGCTCATACCCACCAAGCTATAGGAATCGCTTGGTAACAAGAATACCTTCCTTAAGAAGGTATCTTAAGCGCAGCGAGCAGGAATCGTCTAAGTGACATTTGTTGTGTCATTTGTAAAGACATTCCTAAGTGCGCTAGAGGTATGATTTTGTTTTTAGTTTGCTTGATAATTAAGTATGCCTATTTAGGTATTTATATGATTATCTTTTGTGCTTATACATGTATTACATGAAGCTTCATTAGGAAGCCTTTTTCTCACATACGTGTTTTATTTCTCGTCTAAAGTCGTGGTATATAAACCTTATGTTTTGTTTCTTTTAATCCAATAATAAAACAAAACACGAATTTCAAAAATTCCTCCTTCCCCATAAATACTCCCACCGTCGACCACTCTATCAAATCCTCACTTTTTCAAATCTTCCAATTTCAAAAATTTTCTCTCATTCAAAAAAAACTTCATCTTCCTCGTCATTCCATCTCAACCGAAACCAAGAAGATTCGTTATCAACATGGTTCATATTGCACTCGTGCTCATCGCCTTAACACTCATCGCACTTGTGTTCCCTATGATGAAGTTCACATATGGAGACATTTACTTTGTGTTGTTAATCTACATTGGGATCATATACCCAATCCTTTGTATCATCCTTAGTATTGAAATGCAATACTACTAATAATCTAGTTATCTAGGTTATTATTATCATAATATGTTTGTCATTTCCTTTGATTTATTTTTTTCATATTCTTCGGGATACATTAGAAGTCGGTATGCATGCTAAAAGAAATTGTAGGATAAAACATATTTCGTGGTATAAAAATGTAAAACCTATGTGTTTATCAAATCATTTCAGAATTCACAGATCCACGGATCCGGATGATATACTATTTGGATCCCTTTTGTAAAGGAACCGTAGGATCCGTCTCATCGAAAACAGTTTTCATGCAAGATTAAAAACCACTATCCTTCTAAATGTAATAATCCACTTGAAAGTCAAAACCTTGAGTGAGTTAGAGTGTTAAAAAAAACCATTGTTAATAAAAATCTAGTAAAAACATTAGATAATCATAGGTTGACCACAAACATCTCTGCTTTAACTTATCCTTTCTATAGGTTCAACTATGACGCATGAATATGAGTTTGATTTTTCACTCACTAGCGTCTACACTCGAACATCTCTCTTGAACCCAACACACACCGCAATCATGTTCGTGGGTTCAATAATCTCGAAACCGTCACTTCCACGAAGGACGATTGTAGACACCTCTACAATTCAAGAAGGTATCAATACCTCCTTCCGAGCCATAGGACTAGAATGTCTTCTTGAAATCAACGGAAGATATGTCCAATGTTCATAATGGAATTCTTTCGTCAAGTCGAACTCATTCGTAACGAGGATCGCTCTCTATCTCTTTGGTTTTATATCAAAAACCAAAAGTTTACTCTAACCCTTGGGCATTTTGCTCACATTCTCCGGATTCCAAATCATGGACAATGTGCCTTCACCGAAGATTGGTCTCTTTATTCTCTCTTCAAGTTTCATGAAGAAAATAGTCCATTGATTTCATAAAAACCAATAACAGAGAAGTGTATAGTATGTGGGTAACTCAAACGTATTAGGTTTGAGCACCGAGATCGTTCCGAACGAGGGTTGAATGGAATTTCCAACTCACGTCGCGATTATCGGGATTTGAATAAGAGAAGGGGATAATATGATGTTTTCTAAACTACGGGGCAAGGGAAGCATAAAATGGAAATTACACTACGGGAAATCCTAAATACGCAAATAAAACTAAAATGCAATAAATGAAATGCAAATAAAATGCAACTACGTCTAATCTATATCCTAAAAATGCCTAAAATTACTTTTATACTAAAAATGATATTTGAAAACTATTTATGAATTAAAACTATTTTTTAGGATTTTTCTGGATTTTATTAGATTTAAAAACTAAATTTTAACTTTTAAAACTAATTTAAAATACTAAAATTAGGAAAATCAAAGGAAAAATATGAAACTATTTTTATAAAATCTAAAATACTATAAGAGAATTTTCAAAACTATTTTTGTATTTTTTGATTATTTTCTATTTTCTACTAATTTAAAACTATTTAAATCTAATTTAAATTGTGAAAATACCAAATAAAAGGGGAAAAATAAGGAAAAATATTTTTTATGCTTTTTATATTTTTCTTAAACTGGTAAAATTGAAAAATTATTTTTTGGAACTTTTTCTTAATTATTTGCAATAAAAGCTATTTAAAAATGATTAAAAACTATTTTTAATTAAGAAAAATAGTAAACGGTAGCTAGAAATTATGAAAAATTCAGGGAAATTCTAAAGTATTATTCTAAAGCTATGAAAAATATAAAAACATGGGCTTATGTGGATGAAAATGAAACTGATGTGAAAACTGCTTATTAATAAGCTATTTAAAATAAGCTACAAGCTACAAGAGAGTATCAAATTGCTACAGAAGCTAAACTATGCTAAAATAAGCTTAAAGCAACTAATTATCTCTACTCCTAACCTCTATTAAGCAGTTTACTAAGGTATGATGCTAACTGATTGTTTATCCAAAAGCTGATTTAGGTCCTAAGTTTGAGCTGTTGCACAAGCTAATCTAAGAAGCTTATGTGAAAACCAGATATGTGGTCTTCAAGACCACCTAGCAAACTACAATTGGACCAAATATGAGACCCTAACTACTTGAAATGAACACTGTGCAATGTCTGCAAGATCTGCAAAAAACAGATTTTTGACATGTTTTGACTTTTAAGAACAGTTATGAAGGTTGACCAAAATGAGATTTGAATGCAAATTAAGATCTGATTAAGATGAAATTAGATGAAATAAGAACAAATCAAGCAACTCATACAGATTCTACACCTATCTGCAATGATTCAGCAACTTGTTTCAACAGTTTTGAGACCAAGACAGTTGAGAATGAAATATTGACTAAGAATGAAAATGATGCAAAACAAGGATGATATGAGTGCAGTACACTATGACAAGCCTAAAGCAACTGATCTATTTCATTATTTAAACCTCTAGCACAGTTTTAAGCACTGATCCAAACACTCCTGAAGTGAGATCTCAAATAAAGAACTATATCATACCACTAAAACTACTTAATAGGCTATAGTGTAATCAATAAGCTCAACTCAAATATCATTTAGATGGTTTAAAAACATGCTGATATGAGAAACTTGTTATGACAGCTAAACAGATTTGTAATGGCAAAATATGGTGACTGCAGACCTGTGAATCAAGCTATCCTACAACTTCTAAACTACAAACATTTAAACTAGAGTTAACTAAGAACAAAAGAAACTGATTAAAACTTACTTTGAACCAATTTGGGACTGAGGGAATGACTGTTGAACAGGATCAGTTGGGACAGAACCATGGATTTGAGACAGATTTAAAGGAATGCTTAAAACTCAAAATTTACTTGAGAACCTTGATATTTTGACTGAAAAAGCTCTTAACAACAAAACTAAAACTGATTTAACCCATTTCACACTTACCAAACTCCTTTAAACACAGATTTAGAGTTAATCCAAACACACCTTCAAAACATCAAAATGCACATTATCTTCTGAAAATCAATGAAATCTGGGCTAGGCTCAATCAAACTAATCAAAGTACATTTAAACTTCATCAATATAACAATCTTAAAACAGAATTTATACTAAAATGCATTTGACTTAGAAAGTTGACTTTATTTGACTTTTGCTTAAAAACTGAAGTTAAATTAATTAAGAGGAAAGTGAGCTCACACAAGCTTTAACAAGCTTATATGAGCTTAAATGAGCAGTGATTGAAAACTGAAAACGGATTGGAGACAAATGAATTCGACAAGGTAAACTTAATTTGCATTAAACCAAAAGCAAACTTACATTAATTGAAATGAAATTACATTTTAACATAACAATTACACTATTAAAAACAATTAAAATGACAAGAAATGGAAAGGTCAAAATTCCTCTAATGCTTAAGGAATTGGACAAGATAACAATGTGACTGAATGGGGTATTTAAAGCTGATGAGGGAGCTTGGGATCCTTTCAGAAGCTTCATGAACGTCTAATCACAGCCATTGATTCATCTCTTTGTCACCATATCTAATCTAAACCCTTGGATCATATTTGTGAGGTGGCTGCTCCAATGAGAAGGCTCCACTTAGCCACGTGGATGACCTTATCTGACATGTCAGCTGACAGATAAGGTTTCTAGAAATATTCTAGTACGAGGTTGGGTGCTTGGGATGTGGGTAAAAACGGGTGTGTTTGGGTTTGGGGAAGACGAGTACTGTAGGGCGCGTTTGGTATTGTTTATTATTTATTCAATCTTTGTTGACCGGTTTTGGGTGGGTTGACCAGGGTAAATGCCGGGTAAAAGGGGAAACGGGTGGAGTAATAAAGCGTGGCCGGGTATTGGATTTAATGGACCGGGTTGTGTTATTTGGTATTGGGCCGTGTATGTTATGGATATTGGACTTGTATATCTTGGACTTGAATTGTGACTATTTAGTATACCAAGGACCAAATATGTAAAAGCTAAAACTCCAAGGACCAAACATGTAAATTCTAAATGTATCTTCCAAGGATTGTTTTTGTCAATCTTCAAATAAACCAAGGCTGAGTTTGCAACATTTGATTCTTCAAGGGTCACTTTTGCCAAATGCTCAAACTTGAGGGGCCATTTTTGCCAATTCTTCAAACTTGGTTAAAACTTCCAAAAATCATCCTCGGAGAATAAAATCTTCATAAATGCACAATTTTGATCTTCCGGCTCGGCTTAAGCTCTCTTAATCTCTCGTGCTCGGATTTACGTCTGATTTGGTTCCTTTTTGCGTGTTTTTACATATCCATACCTGCACAAGCACAAACTCAAGAAAACCACAAATATTAGCAATAAACGGCTCTTTCTTGGTTATTTTGGGTTTATTTTGATGATGAAAAGGTATGTGTTTTAGCACATACCAAAATACCCCAGACGAGACCATTGTCGTGTCCTCACGCAATGCAATCGACTCACGCTTCTAAAACCAAGGATCTCAATCTCTTTCTACTAAACCTATGAAGAAGTAGCAAAGATTCCTCAAAAGAGATTAAGAAACCCTTAATTCTAAAAACCCCCCGTTTACCTTTTAATTCACATATAGATATTACGATTAAGCACATTCCGGTTATGAATGACGGTTTGTTAAACTTTCATGTCGATCAATAACTCCAACATTTTTCAAACGACACGTTAGGATCACGGAGTAAGAAACACAACACAGCGTGAAGTGACCATACGGATAGAATACATCGTCCCTGATTTTTCACAAGTCCCAAACTAAGCGTAAAATCGAAATCATTGTTAAATATGACTTTAGATGCTAACACTACCTATGGAAGTTACTTGTGTAATTACCTTTTGTTCCCATTTTCCTATTTTCCTCTAGATTTTTTTATTTTTGTGAGAATTGAATTTCTTCAAATTCTCGTTTCGATAACTTTTATTCCGATAAAGATACAAAGCTAAGTCGATAATTAGTTATCCATCTTCTCTCGAGAACCATTGTTCCAAAAATGAGGTCCACATCAAGGAATTTTTATTATTCACTTATACTTTTGATTTTTTTTTTTTTTTTTTTTTTTTTTTTTTTTTTTTTTTGAACACTTATACTTTACCGATATGAGCTATGAACTACGGAGCTTCACGGGTAATTCCAAGACTATAGGCTTCATGAAATGAGGATCCCTGGCTAGGCTAAGACCTCACTCAATCCCGCTTAAAGATCCAAGGGTCCGATCTCGACACCGCATGACTCACAACTTTACTTATTACTTTTCACTTATCACCGATTGCTTATTCATTACGGATCCTTGATGTGTACCCAATTTTTGAAACAAAGATTCTTTTAAGAAGATAAAGAACTAACTATCGCCAAAACTCAACATCTCTAATTATTTATTAGACAAATATGGGGTGAAACAATTTTGTGGGAACAAAAGCCATAAGTACCTTCGATGGGCTCTAAAGAGAACCAACTACTCCACGCTTAGCATCTAAACTCATAAGTAACTCTATCATTCTCGATCTCCGCAAATTTAAAATCCCAAATAATGAGATCCATGGATGCTTAGCCGATAATTTTTAGATTACCTATGGTTAAGGGAACAAGCTAGGGCTCAACACGCCCGGTCAAGTCGTAATTCTATTCCTACTCTCACCAGCGGAAAGTCAACAAGGTGTCAAAACATATATTAACTTAGCAAATGCTTCGTCTAATGAAATAAAGTTATGCATATTTAAAGTCACTCGGAAACTTGCAAAATCTTGGCCTTGTGAGCTAGAATTAGCATTTTATAGCTTCTTGTCTAAGAGACTAGCAAACTTTTCAATCAAAAGACTTAACAAAAGCTTACAAAAATTTTAAATTTTCACTTTTTGCACAATTTTCATTTTCTAAGGAAAAACGGGGTTGCGAGAGTACACGACAAAAATATGCAAGTGCGGTCAAATCAAATCGAAGATTACCCACCCCAGACTAAAACTAAACATTGTCCTCAATGTTTAAAGGTAAGGGTAACAACGAAAATCTAAAAGCCGTTTATTAAGTATGCTCAAAGATAAACGTTAGTCGATAAGATTAGGATATCGGATTTCCATAAGCAACGATCATGAAACTCGAGTGGAGAAAAGACAAACTTTGAGCACGAGAGTCTTCATATCGGGAAATTCCTAAACACAATAACACAAACAACCAAACACGAGAAATCGAAGAGGCTAACCCCTTCACGTCACTTATTAGAAAATAGAAAGAAGATAGAAATGATAAGCATGGGGTGCCTCCCACGAAGCGCTACTGTTTTTCTTCACCGAGTCGCTAGCCCGACTCGTCCCGAATTCATTTGTCCTTGGGGAAGCAAGCGGAAGGATACCGGATCAAAGATGGTATCCTCACTCCGGAGGAAAGAGAATGGGTGGGTTGGGAGGGAAGAAAATGTCGGGCTCAAGCACATAAAGGATAACCTCCCAAACTCACAAAAGGCATATGAAAGGATGATCCATCGTCCGTGGTTTAGCGGGTGGACGAAGGAATGACGGATCGATAAGAGAAAACTCCAAAGAAGATGGGAGTCCATGGTAGAGGATAAGAGGTGAAAGCTCAATACTGAAGGCATCCATCGGAGGATCCTTATCTCGAACAACGTTTCTAACAAAGAACTCATCAATGCATATCCCGGGGTTGAAAATCTTGTCTTCACATGTGGGCTCAACGGGATAAGTGAGGGTCGACTCAACAGAGGAAGGAGAATCATCATTAAGCAAGCTTTCAAGAGAAAGGACATCTTGATTAGAGTCGCACCCGTCACTCTCAATACCCGGCGATATTGGATCATCAAGAAATAATTCGATTTCTTCCATATCAGAATCATAAGGCAGATTATCAAGAATATCGTCTTCAACCACTTTAATCAATTCATCAATCTCCATAATATCTTCAGTGTCAGATTCATCACTTTCTTTATCTTGCATAACATCACATGACGGGAGAGAAAGGTCGGAACACAGAGATGGGACAAGTGGTGTGCTCTGAGAGCTAGCAATATCCACCACTTCCGTTGTGGTCTCGAATCGGACTCAAAATCTTTGTCAAAAGAGGATTAACCGCGCAAAGGTGTAGTCATCCTTGAATTCAAAAAGAGGATTTGAGAAAATCCCGGAAGTAACCTCGGAGATGTCAAGAGAATCACATAAAAGCGAATCACAATCACTATCAGATATATCCTCGGACTCACTTGGGATTGGGTCAAGGCTCTCAACACTAGACGATTCCGTTTCCGGAATAGTGCTAAGAGGCTCGTCCCCCATTATGAGAGAGTCAACGGGTTCAACAATGTTTGAAGAAATAGAATCATCGACCTCTTCTAATACGATATCACTTCTCTCATCCGGCGTGAGTGAAGGGGAAGAGTCGGAAATGAAAGGCTCAGAAACGGGAGGAGTTTCAGCCGACAAACTTGCATAATATTCTTTCATTTGGATGGAATCATCATCATCGTCAATGTAAGTCTCGAGCCATCGGGCACGTCTTTCAAGTGCTTGCTCCTCAATTCGTATTTCTTCAAGACACTTTTCAATCTGAGCTGCTCGTTTTTCTTCTTCGAGTAATTCTAACATAGATCTTTCGTTGCGAGATGCTCGATCTTCGGCAAGTAAATCACCATACGTTTTCTGATGAGGATCTTTTTCGATACCATGTTTATCCATAAATTCTTCGAGTATATCAATACATCTTTGGAAACTATCTTGAGGAATTTCATGATGTTGTTGTTGGATCTCTTGGTATTGAGGAGGTGTGTCATAAGAATAGTCATAATTGTTATAAGGAACTTGCTCAGAACATGCGGATTCTCGCATTTGACAATCGAATTTAAGTGCGGACCTCCACAATACTCACAACAATATGATTGTTGTGACGGGTTCAGTGAAGTATATGGATAAGGTTCATAACCAAAGGTTGTATTGTTAAATTGGTCTTGACATTGAAAACCTTGGTGAGGACCTTCACAAGATTACAAGAGTATGACTCCGTCTCATGGTATGGGGATTGGTTAAGGAAATCGGTCGTTTCATTGTAGGATGTTGGTCGAGACAAACTCGCTTCCGTATTCACAATGCTACAACCGGGACAATTCCCACCATTTGAGGTCCCCACACCATTGACAACCATAATGGTAAAGCGAAGACATCGAGAAGAATTATACGGATAAGAGGGATAAGAGAAAGAATTGGAGTTCGAGGGTAAAGAAGATTATTTTTGGGTTTTAGAAAACATATTTTGAAAAGGAAAATCTTTTGGGTTTTATAAAAGGGATAACACAATATTTTTGTAACCTTCGTCAACCGTGCTCGGTAGCTCTCAAAAGTACGCTGCAATGAGCGGGAACGAAGAGTGGATCGTTCTTCACCGCAATTTAATGTCAAGACTTTCCTTATACCCGTGTATAGGTTGTACCTTCAAGGTGAGCCGACGTAACAATTGACGTTTCAGTTTCTTTTGTTGGTTTTTAATTTTATGGTTTTGCAAACACTCTAGGAAGAATGTTTTGGTATTTTAGATTTTTGGGTTTTGAAAATATATATTTACAAAAAGCACAGTAACTTCACTCGGGAAGGATCTTCAAATACACGCGATTCGAGATGAATCTGAAAACTCGCTACAAGCCCTCCCGCAGCGGCGCCAAAAATTGATTCGATAAAAAACCAATAATAGAGAAGTGTATAGTATGTGGGTAACTCAAACGTATTAGGTTTGAGCACCGAGATCGTTCGAACGAGGTTGAATGGAATTTCCAACTCACGTCGCGATTATCGGGATTTGAATAAGAGAAGGGATAATATGATGTTTTCTAAACTACGGGCAAGGAAGCATAAAATGGAAATTACACTACGGAAATCCTAAATACGCAAATAAAACTAAAATGCAATAAATGAAATGCAAATAAAATGCAACTACGTCTAATCTATATCCTAAAAATGCCTAAAATTACTTTTATACTAAAAATGATATTTGAAAACTATTTATGAATTAAAACTATTTTTTAGGATTTTTCTGGATTTTATTAGATTTAAAAACTAAATTTTAATTTTTAAAACTAATTTAAAATACTAAAAATTATGAAAATCAAAGGGAAAAATATGAAACTATTTTTATAAAATCTAAAATACTATAAGAGAATTTTCAAAACTATTTTTGTATTTTTTTGATTATTTTTCTATTTTCTACTAATTTAAAACTATTTAAATCTAATTTAAATTGTGAAAAATACCAAATAAAAGGGGAAAAATAAGGAAAAATATTTTTTATGCTTTTTATATTTTTCTTAAACTGGTAAAACTGAAAATTATTTTTGGAACTTTTCTTAATTATTTGCAATAAAAGCTATTTAAAATGATTAAAAACTATTTTTAATTAAGAAAATAGTAAACGGTAGCTAGAAATTATGAAAATTCAGGAAATTCTAAAATATTATTCTAAAGCTATGAAAATATAAAACATGGGCTTATGTGGATGAAAATGAAACTGATGTGAAAAATGCTTATTAATAAGCTATTTAAAATAAGCTACAAGCTACAAGAGAGTATCAAATTGCTACAGAAGCTAAACTATGCTAAAATAAGCTTAAAGCAACTAATTATCTCTACTCCTAACCTTTATTAAGCAGTTTACTAAGGTATGATGCTAACTGATTGTTTATCCAAAAGCTGATTTAGGTCCTAAGTTTGAGCTGTTGCACAAGCTAATCTAAGAAGCTTATGTGAAAACCAGATATGTGGTCTTCAAGACAACCTAGCAAACTACAATTGGACCAAATATGAGACCCTAACTACTTGAAATGAACACTGTGCAATGTCTGCAAGATCTGCAAAAAACAGATTTTTGACATGTTTTGACTTTTAAGAACAGTTATGAAGGTTGACCAAAATGAGATTTGAATGCAAATTAAGAACTGATTAAGATGAAATTAGATGAAATAAGAACAAATCAAGCAACTCATACAGATTCTACACCTATCTGCAATGATTCAGCAACTTGTTTCAACAGTTTTGAGACCAAGACAGTTGAGAATGAAATATTGACTAAGAATGAAAATGATGCAAAACAAGGACAGATATGAGTGCAGTACACTATGACAAGCCTAAAGCAACTGATCTATTTCATTATTTAAACCTCTAGCACAGTTTTAAGCACTGATCCAAACACTCCTGAAGTGAGATCTCAAATAAAGAACTATATCATACCACTAAAACTACTTAATAGGCTATAGTGTAATCAATAAGCTCAACTCAAATATCATTTAGATGGTTTAAAAACATGTCGATATGAGAAACTTGTTATGACAACTAAACATTTGTAATGGCAAAATATGGTGACTGCAGACACTGTGAATCAAGTTATCCTACAACTTCTAAACTACAAACATTTAAACTAGAGTTAACTAAGAACAAAAGAAACCTGATTAAAACTTACTTTGAACCAATTTGGGATCGAGGAATGATCATTGAGCAGGATCGGTTGGGATGAAC
Organism: Chrysanthemum lavandulifolium; assembly: GCA_022545495.1. Taxonomy (NCBI): domain Eukaryota; kingdom Viridiplantae; phylum Streptophyta; class Magnoliopsida; order Asterales; family Asteraceae; genus Chrysanthemum; species Chrysanthemum lavandulifolium. The sequence goes on from CM040243.1 coordinate 179,702,296, forward strand.
CATGGATTTGAGATGATTTAAAGGAATGCTTAAAACTCAAAATTTACTTGAGAACCTTGATATTTTGGTGAAAAAGCTCTTAACAACAAAACTAAAACTGATTTAACCCATTTCACACTTACCAAACTCCTTTAAACACTGATTTAGAGTTAATCCAAACACACCTTCAAAACATCAAAATGCACATTATCTTCTGAAAATCAATGAAATCTGGGCTAGGCTCAATCAAACTAATCAAAGTACATTTAAACTTCATCAATATAACAATCTTAAAACAGAATTTATACTAAAATGCATTTGACTTAGAAAGTTGACTTTATTTGACTTTTGCTTAAAAGCGAAGTTAAATTAATTAAGAGAAAGTGAGCTCACAAGCTTTAACAAGCTTATATGAGCTTAAATGAGCAAATGATTGAAAAGCGAAAACGGATTGGAGACAAATGAATTCGACAAGGTAAACTTAATTTGCATTAAACCAAAAGCAAACTTACATTAATTGAAATGAAATTACATTTTAACATAACAATTACACTATTAAAAACAATTAAAATGACAAGAAATGGAAAGGTCAAAATTCCTCTAATGCTTAAGGAATTGGACAAGATAACAATGTGACTGAATGGGGTATTTAAAGCTGATGAGGGAGCTTGGGATCCTTTCAGAAGCTTCATGAACGTCTAATCACAGCCATTGATTCATCTCTTTGTCACCATATCTAATCTAAACCCTTGGATCATATTTGTGAGTGGTCGCCCAATGAGAAGGCTCCACTTAATACGTGGATGACCTTATCGACATGTCACCGACGATAAGGTTTCTAGAAATATTCTAGTACGAGGTTGGGTGCTTGGGATGTGGGTAAAACAGGTGTGTTTGGGTTTGGGAAGACGCAATCTTGTAGGGCGCGTTTGGTATTGTTTATTATTTATTCAATCTTTGTTGACCGGTTTTGGGTGGGTTGACCAGGGTAAATGCCGGGTAAAAGGGGAAACGGGTGGAGTAATAAAGCGTGGCCGGGTATTGGATTTAATGGACCGGGTTGTGTTATTTGGTATTGGGCCGTGTATGTTATGGATATTGGACTTGTATATCTTGGACTTGAATTGTGACTATTTAGTATACCAAGGACCAAATATGTAAAAGCTGAAACTCCAAGGACCAAACATGTAAATTCTGAAAGTATCTTCCAAGGATTGTTTTTGTCAATCTTCAAATAAACCAAGGCTGAGTTTGCAACATTTGATTCTTCAAGGGTCACTTTTGCCAAATGCTCAAACTTGAGGGGCCATTTTTGCCAATTCTTCAAACTTGGTTAAAACTTCCAAAAATCATCCTCGGAGAATAAAATCTTCATAAATGCACAATTTTGATCTTCCGGCTCGGCTTAAGCTCTCTTAATCTCTCGTGCTCGGATTTACGTCTGATTTGGTTCCTTTTTGCGTGTTTTTACATATCCATACCTGCACAAGCACAAACTCAAGAAAACCACAAATATTAGCAATAAACGGCTCTTTCTTGGTTATTTTGGGTTTATTTTGATGATGAAAAGGTATGTGTTTTAGCACATACCATCCATATTGTTCACACATACCCTCTCCGGAAGATTTAAATCGCATAATATGCAAACCTCGACCATATTACTCCGATCCAAACATTATCTTCACACGGGACATCCGAGAAGAGTACAAGCCTCTTGCACTCCTACGTGAGAATGTTTGGAGTCCTAGGGGAAATCGAAATCCTTCCCGCTTGTTGTGCTCACATGTAGTACTGTTTGCTAACACAACAACCATACAATCTCGCCTACTTCTTCGCAAGGGGAATTGTAAACCTTCAAGGCTCCAAGAATAAACTCATCCCTTATGGAATGTTCTTGACACGCCTCTATCATAATGTTATGCACTTCCATCCTCAATTTCAAAGTCCGTTGTACGTACTTGTGAACAAGATGATGGAACCGCTAAACATATCTCTCATGAAGATTTTCTTCATTCTTGATTCCACCAACACTCATCAATCACGTAATGATCCTCCTAGCGAAAATGCTCAAGAAACCTAGTAGTATTTCAAAATAGGATCAATTCTCTTGTACTCATGCTTTATCAATGTAATCTTATTTCTCTCATGAAATAAAACATCTTACATTTGATATCTTACTGTTAGAACCCCTTTAAACTAACCTTGGAATATAATGAATTGTCAAGATCATTGCATACCTTTAGTAAAGGTCCTGCTGAGCAGATGGGCGGATCCCAAAGTTTGTGCTAGACGGATCCCTACACTTAGGGAACCGTGGGATCCGGCAAACAAAAAATGCAATTGCAAGAATTATATTTCAAACATATCCTTAGAACACCTCACACTAAGCTAAACATAGTGTCTTAAGGCAAATTAAGTCCTTATCAAGATAAATAGATACTTCCTATTCACACATAACTCACCTAGATCACACTCTAAGACGCTTGTAGATCTATCATTTTCACCTTAATCCATTACTCTTCAGCTCTCTAGATCACTCATCATTCTCACATGATCCCTCACATCTAGATTTAGAAATCTTTCGATTATGAAAAAATTGATCATAAATCATCCTTATCTCAAAATTGATCAAAGTTGATCAAATTCTTGTTTTTCCCATCTCAATGTTTCTAAGATATTTTCGAAAACACTATCCTAAGTCACAACCTGATCTCTAGGATCATTTAGCTTCAATTGACACTCTCATCTTTAGTGTCATCCTTGCTCATCCATTGGTACTCTTGAAAGTTCCAAATCCTTCCATAAAAGACAATCATTAGCCACATCACTCATTACCTTCAAGTACTTAAGCACCCCTTCATTTAAGACACTTAGGAGGACTAAAACACTCAAGATGTTATAGGTCTTAGATCTTAGAAACATCATTTCCATTCTTTCATAGTGCCGAGAGCCGGGTCCCTAGGATTAGCCTAGACGGATCCTTTGAGGAGGAACAGTGGGATCCGGATGACGTTTATGTCAAATCTTGCTAAAACAATCATTTCAACTCATCTTCCTAACTCAAACACTCCATCTCATCTTAAATGAGTTCCTAGATCAAGACAAACTCAAGTTGACTCTTGTGCATGTTAATCATCACATTCCAATGAATCCTAGTGGCTTCAGGCTTAAATGCACTTGCCAAATCTCTTGTTTTATAAACCACTTTGTTAGGACCTCCATAGTCATCACTCTCATCCTAACTTTCAGCACTTTAGAAACCCTTGCAAACCTCTTGAAATCATCTCATCATGAGGAAAACCCCAAGTAGCAACTTATCCACCAAAGAACCACCCATGAAAAAGGCGCGTGTTATACACGAAATCTCTTCAACCGAATCATCTCCGGTTAAGCCAACAAATGATAGGATCCCTCTTCATCCAATCAAACCAATTCCTAAAAGGATAGTACCCACAAAACTACCAATGCCAAACACCACCATACCTCCTAGGCCAAACAATATCATCTCCACTAAACCATCACCATTGGTTCCTAGAGCTATTTCATTTACATCCCCACTATCATCACCACACCTCTACAATTTAGAGGACTTGCCTCCTAGGCCGTCTCATCCGATTCCGCCAACAACATTCTCCTCATTAGGAGGAATAATGGTACAAAATCAAGGTGTTGAGTCAACACATGCTCCGGCCTCCTTTTCGTCGTTTCCATCATATAATCCCATTTGGATTATGAGAAATCATCAAAGTCAACCACCCGACCATATGGAAGTTGACACCTCTCTACCACCACCATCATTCTTGGTCGAATCATTCTCAAATGCGCCTCCACCAATCCCTCCATCGTTTGAAGCTCCACAAGTCGCTTCACTTGATCCTTCGCATCAAGCCATTTCATTTCTTCCACCACCACTACCTAGGCATGATAAAGATTGCTATCATTGTCAACATGTTGAAAGTTTGATACATGAAGTACGAGAAGACCAACGTTTCATGTTCTATCATCTCCTCGAACATTTCGACGAGATTAAGTCTAAACAAAACTTGAGCTAGAAGATTTTAGTGGTGTCCTAGCATCAAGCGATAGTTGGTTTAGAAATTCCTAGTCATGTATTTTCTTAGTTTTTAGAGTCATGTATATCATAACTCTAGTTTTATTAAATGGAATTACATGCTACTTGTTATTTTTCTGAGCATATGATTACTTTGTATTCATATCTCATTTTTGTGATAACATTACTTGTTATATCACCTTTTTGAAACTAATCGCCTAATACGGATCCCTCGGGACTGCTAGACGGATCCCTACTAGGAGGAACCGTGGGATCCGTGAGATGTAAAGCTATTTTCTACTAACTTAGACCACATTTGCGGAAATTGTGAATTATACTTGCTTTCTAACCTTTGTTTTGTAGTTATTCAATCTACACATGAAGACTTTGACATCCTAAAGCTAGGGGAGCTTTATGTCAAAGCAATACATTGCAAATTACTTGCAATACTAGGTTTACTTTTCGTGACATCCCTTGCAAAATTGCAATCATCAAGGGGAGCACATTCGTCACTTAGACGAAATCTTTGCAAACTTACTTGCAAACAAACTAGATTAGTATCACTTTCTTGACGCCTTACATAGGGATGGACTCGTCAAGGGGAGTAAAGACGAGATCCTTTCCGTTACTTGCTCTCTATTTCTTTTTATTTTTATTTCTTTCACATGTTTTTCTTAAAAACGATGTGTTGCTTTCTTCAAACACTTTTGTTTCGACAAAAAGGGGGAGAAGAAAGTAAAAACTACAAATTCAAACTTTTACGAATTTTAGCTTTTCCTTAAAATAATTTTATGTTTTGTCATCAACAAAAAGGGGGAGATTGTTAATAAAAATAAGCCGTAAAAACGTTTATTTATATTTTACGATCTTCTAATGTTTTGTCAATAACAAACGTAAAATCATGTTAACGAAACAAATAAAATACGTAAATGGTTTGAACTAATAGTTTCTAACATATTCACACTTTCACATAAAACACTAAAACAAGTATAAGTGATTTTATGATTTAGTAATACATATGTACAACAACTAGTGTTTACATATTTTGGGTAAAATATACACATAACTAGTATGTAGTATATTGGGTAATATAAATGGGTAGAAACTTAGTATCACAACCCATTGGGCAAATACATTGAATGTAGTGGTACAACCCAAAGCCCATAACCCATGGAGCTTGACCCATAACCCATTGCATGACATCATGCTTATATCATACATGGATAATATCTATAACCCATGGATCAACCCATACCAGTGACCAAGTGGATTGCACTCAAAGATACATTGTATCTAGCCAAAGATCCATGGTTCAACCCACGACCCATGACCCATAACCAAAATACCCATGGGTAAAGGAGCGTCCCATGGATCCCTAGCTTAACGCTAGACGGATCCCTTGTGGAAGGATCCGTGAGATCCGGGAAAGTGAGGATTTTTCCTCTATAAATAGTGAGCCATTTCTTCATTATTTCTCACCCCTTTCTAACACACTTTCTCCCGAGTTAAAAACTCACTAACCTCATATCCAAGAGATCTATGTTTGTAGTTTTGTTTTGTGTGATCTTTAGGTTCCTTTTAAAGGCAAGATCACCACCTTTGAAGTCGAGCAAGCTCAAGTCCATGAGTTTCCATGCTTCCTCATCATCAAGGCCATCAAGTCTTCTTGTTGATGATTCCTTTCTTCCTTCAAAGGAGTGTAGTGTTGAAGACATTAGTGAAAGATGTCTCAAGTGTCAAGACGAAGATATTAGTGAAGGGTATCTATCGCCTATAGCATAAGCACTTGTGGTAGGTGCTTAGAAGTCAAGACAAGAAGCATTAGTGAAAGGTGCTTAGAAGTCAAGACTAGAAGCATTAGTGATAGGTGCTTAGAAGTGAAGACACAAGACATTAGTGAAAGGTGTCTTGTAGATCTAGTCAAAGGCATTAGTGAAAGGTGCCTTAGATGTACATTCGATATGGTGTGTTTCGATGTACAAGATAGACTAGTATTAGATCCAAGGATATTAATATCCTTGATGGTGTTGTAAAGGAGTAGATCTCCTTTGGGATTAGTCGTTGGTGTAGTGTGGTAGTAGTTCCTCCATTGCAATGGAACTAGGTGCTTAGCCTAGTACCTAATAAAGGGTAGGCGACGTTGTGAAGGTGTAGTTCACCTTGGAGTGAAAGAACTAGGTACTTAGCCTAGTACCTTATAAAGGGTAGGCGACGTTGTGTAGGTGTGGTTCACCTTGGAGTGAAAGAACCCGGTGGTTAGCCTAGCACCGGAAAAAGGGTAGGCGACGTTGTGAAGGCTTCTCTGCCATAAGGAGATTGGTGTAGTGATTACGAACTTTCGAGTAGGTGACTCGGGGAGTGGAGTAGGGCAAGGAAGGTGTCCTTGTAGCCGAACCACTATAAATACTTGCTTTGTGGTTTTGTGCTTCTTACTCTTATCTTTTCATTACTTACCTTTATATGCTTGTTTATCAACATCCAACACACACATCCAAATAGATTGACATAAGTCGATCTAAATAGATTTAAAGGAAGTTTTATTTGGCAAAACTATTCAACCCCCCCTTCTAGTTTTCCACAGTGATCAAAGATACTTTCGTACGCTTTATTGCTAACTGTTGTATGCAGGTACACCCAATGTTTACAGCTGATCAGGATAGAGAGGTCAATCCATAGCCGCATGCTCACACAAAACATTCACATCTAGAGAAATCATGATAAAAGCATCAACAACTCTGATATTTTCACTCCATGCTTCTGCTACGCTGCTGCAAATATCATGAATCAACTAAAGCTTCCGCTACTCTGTTAAGAAGACATCATGATCCAGAATATGAGCATGTCGGTCCATTTGTCACAACACCACATGAAGGTAACACAACAAAGGGAGATGCTGAGATCAACTGTGGCTGATGATCTCAAATAATGCTCGAAAGTCATCAAGATGTGGATCAGCTCTAAATCCTCCACTGAATGTACAAAGTAGTTGGACTATGAAGAAATCACCACAAAAACATAAAGATTTATTATTTTGATGAATTGAAGTCTACGAGCTCAAGACTGAAGATTAATTAGAATGCTAGGATGCAAAATGTAAATCATGGGGTGACCTCCCTTAGGGGGAGATTGTTAGGAATTGGAAATTTCATAGTGAAGTATCGGTCACCCCAAAATATAATCTAGCATAAGTTAGCTCGTAGAAATATCGTTTATTACGTTATTTATTAGTTAGTTATTAGCATAGTTTAGTCTAGTGCATCATCGTGGAGGAAGGACGGGTCTTTACCCATTGTATGCCTGATCCACAGCCCGAAGGAGGGCGTAAAACTATGTATAAATAGCCCTCTCCTCACAAGGGATAGGGTTGGATGTTCATTTGTAATCTAACCTTCTATGTGTTTCTTTCACTAGAACATCTCATTCTCTCTCTCTAAACACTCCATATGCCTCTATGATCTAAGTATTGTTATGTTTATGAAATCTAATATCTCACATCATCTTTCTAACTTAAACACTCCGTCTCATCATAAATGAGTTCCTAGATCAGTACAAACTCTGAAGTTGACTCTTGTGCATGTTAATCATCACATTCCAATGAATTTTAGTGGGTTAAGTCTTGAATGCACTTGCCAAATCTCTTGCTTTATAAACCACATTGTTAAGACTTCTAAAGTCATCATCTTCATCCTCATTTTCAGCATTTAAGAAACCTTTACAAACCTCTTGAAATCATCTCATCATGAGGTAAAATCCAAGTAGCAACTTATCCACCAAAGAACCACCCAAGAAAATTGCTCGTGTTGTACACGAAATCTCTTCAACCGAATCATCTCCGGTCAAGCCAACAAATGCAAGGATTTCTTCTCAACCAATCAAACCAACTGCTAAAAGGATAGTACCCACAAAACTACCTATGCCAAACACCACCATATCTCCTAGGCCAAACAATTTCATCTCCACTAAACCATCACCATTGGTTCCTAGAGCTATCTCGTTTACATCTCCACTATCATCACCACACCTCTATAATTTAGAGGATTTGCCTCCTAGGCCGTCTCATCCTCCTCCGCCGGCAACATTCTCCTCATTAGAAGGAATAATGGTACAAAATCAAGGTGTTTAGTCAACATTAGCTCCGTCTTCCTTTTCGCCGTTTCCATCATATAATCCCATTTGGATTATGAGAAATCATCAAAGTCAACCACCCGACCATATGGAAGTTGACACTTCTCTACCACGACCATCATTCTTGGTCGAGCCATCTTCAAATGTGCCTCTACCAATCCCTCCGTCGTTTGAGGCTCCACAAGCCGCTTCACTTGATCCTTCGCATCAAGCAATTTCATTTCTTCCACCACCACTACCTAGCCATGACAAAGATTGTTATCATTGTCAACATGTTGAAAGTTTGATACAAGAAGTACGAGAAGACGAACGTTTCATGTTCTATTACCTCCTCGAACGTTTCGACGAGATTAAACCTAAATAAACTTGAGCTAGAGGATTTTAGTGGTGTCCTAGTTTCAAGCGCTACTTAGATAAGTCTAGTAATTCCAAGTCATGTATCGATCATTTTCTTAGTTTTTAGAGTCATGTATATCATATCTCTAGTTTTATTAAATGAAAATACATGCTACTTGCTATATTTCTGAGTATATGATTATGTTGTATAATACATATCTCACTTTGATATTAGCATAATGTGTTATATCACCATTGCTGAAATTAATCATCAGCCAGACGGATCCCTTAAATTTGCCTAGACGGATCCCTACAAAGAGGGAACCATGGGATCCGTATTTTTTTTCTAACTTGGATCATATTTGCAGGAAATTGTGCATTATACTTGTTTTCTAACCTTTGTTTTGTAGTTATTCAATTTACGCATGAAGACTTTGACACCCTAAAGCTAGAGGGAGCTTTGTGTCAAAGCAATACATTGCAAACTACTTGCAATATTAGGATTACATTTCATGACATCCCTTTGCAAAATTACAATCATCAAGGGGAGCACATTCGTCACATAGCGAAATCTTTGCAAACTTAGTTGCAAATGAACTAGCTTAGTATTATTTTATTGACGCCTTACATAGGGATGGACTCGTCAAGGGGAGTAAAGACGAGATCCTTTCCCGATACTTGCTCTCTACTTTCTATTTCTTTCACATGTTTTTTCAAAAAAAAACAATATGTTAGTTTCCTTTCAAGCTCTTTTGTTTCGACAAAAGGGGAGAAGAAAGTAAAACTACAAATTCAAACTTTTACAATTTTAGCTTTTCCTTAAAATAATTTTATGTTTTGTCATCAACAAAAAGGGAGATTGTTAATACAAATAAACCGTAAAAACGTTTATTTATATTTTACGATCTTCTAATGTTTTGTCGATAACAAACGCAAAATCATTTTAACGAAACAAATAAAATACGTAAATGGTTTGAACTAATAGTTTCTAACATACTCACGTTTTCACATAAAACACTAAAACAAGTATAAGTGATTTTATGATTTAATATTACATATGTACAACAACTAGTGTTTACATATTTGGGTAAAATATACACATAACTAGTATGTAGTATATTGGGTAATATAAATGGGTAGAAACTTAAGTATCATAACCCATTGACCAAATACATTGAATGTAGTTGGGTACAACCTAATATCCATAACCCATGGTATTCACCCATACCCATGTGACTAGGTGCATTGCACTCAAAAGATACATTGTATCTAGTTAAAGACCCATGGATCAACCCATAACCCATGACCCATGACCCATGACTCATAACCAAAATACCCATGGGTAAAGAGGAGCGTCCCACGGATCCCTAGCTTTACGCTAGACGAATCCCTTGTGGGAGGGATCCGTGGGATCCGGGGAACATTAGACATTTTCCTCTATAAATAATGAGCCATTTCTTCATTGTTTCTCACCCCTTTCTCACGTACTTTCTCCTTGAGTTTAAAACTCTCTAACCCCAGATCCAAGTGATATATGTTTGTAGTTTTGTTTTTGTGTGATTCTCTAGATTTCTCTTAAAGGCGAGATCACCACCTTTGAAGTCGAGCAAGCTCAAGTCCATGAGTTGCCATGCTTCCTCATCATCAAGACTACTGAAGTCCTGTTGTTGATGATTCTTTTCTTTCTTCTAAGAAGTGTAGTGTTGAAGACATTTGTGAAAGATGTCTCAAGTGTCAAGACGAAGACATTAGTGAAAGGTGTCGATCGTCCGTATTGTAGGCATTAGTGAAGGGTGCCTAGAAGTCAAGTCACAAGACATTAGTGAAGATGTCTTGAAGATCTAGTTAAAGGTATTAGTGAAAGGTGCCTTAGATGTACATTCGATATGGTGTGTTTCGATGTACAAGATAGATTAGTATTAGATCCAAGGATATTGATATCCTTGATGATGTTGTAATAAGGAGTTGGTCTCCTTTGGGATTAGTCGTTGGTGTAGTATTGGGTAGTAGTTCCTCCATTGCAATGGAACTCGATATCTAGCCTAGTACCGAATAAAGAGTAGGTGACGTTGTGGTAGGTGTTGTTCACCTTGGAGTGAAAGAACCCGGTGGTTAGCCTAGTACCGGAAAAAGAGTAGGCAACGTTAGAAGGTTTCTCCACCATAAGGAGTTGGTGTCGTGTAGTGATTACGAACTCTCGAGTAGGTGACTCGGGAGTGGAGTAGGCACGTAGGTGTCCTTGTAGCCGAACCACTATAAATACTCGCATTGTGGTTTTGTGCCTCTTACTCTTATCTTTTCATTACATACTTTTATATGCTTGTTTATCAACATCCAACACACATCCAAATAGATTGACATAAGTCGATCTAAATAGATTAACAGAAAGTTTTAATTGGCAAAACTATTCAACCCCCTAGTTTTCCACACCATGGTTCTTTTATTAGATACAATGTATCTTATGAGTGCAATGCACCTAGTCAAATGGGTATGGGTCAATACCATGGGTTATGGATATGTTCCATGGGTTGTAGTTTTTACCCATTTATAATACATACTAGTTATGTATATATATTTGCCCAATATGTAAACACTAGTTGTTGTACATATGTATTACTGAATCATAACATCACTTATGCTTGTTTTACTGTTTTATGTGAAAACGTAAGTGTGTTAGAAAACTATTGGCTCAAACTATTTACGTATTTTATTTGTTTCGTTAAAATGATTTTACGTTTGTTATCGACAAAACATTAGAAGATCACAAAATATAAATAAACGTTTATATGGCTTATTTGTATTAACACACAGGTTCTCCTGTCACTGGGAGGATTCTTGATGGGGTTGTCATTGAGCTTTCATTGAGCTCAACAATGCTAGGAGTACCTTCTTCAGATCTCCATCGGCGCAGGACCAGTAATAGAAATGACCAACGCCTGGCATCGACCCTTTTTTCGAGGTCCGGGATGAATATCAATAGTCAAGCCTGCATGTACGGATCTGATGACGATGGGAGAAAACAGTTTCTCTCGCTGAGTGGTAGCAGGGGCTCATCGTAGATATCCAAAGGCGATGAAGCAAGCGATGGTGATGATACAGGCACAGTGGTGGTCTGATGAAAGAATGTAGTGGGTGGTCGTAGTGGTGAAGTAGCCATGGGTGGTGAGGTGAGTGGAGTTGATGGTGGATGAGCTGATGATGATGGTAAATCTGCTGGAGATACAAAAGGCATAGTGAGAGCTCACACACACTTCCTAGCGGTATGCTTGAAGATCGAACCTTTGGAATGTAGTCTTTACGGTAAACTAAAAGGCTCAGGCTCATAAGGCTTTAGAACTCTAACTATTCTTCGTCTACGATGAATCGGTACCAGTGATGATGAAGGTGTGACTGATGATGCAGATGCATCACTCTTTGACAACTCGGATGCCTCGTCATCCGCTCCAACATTTGATGCGTAATCGATAACACTACACGCGTCGTTCGGGTTAAAGGAACTTCCTTTTCGTCGAGCAAGTTTTTCAACACCCCAGGCAAGTGAACCTAATCGTTGTAGTGTAGTATTAGGGTAAGCCACGGAATTGATATCGTTCTCTAGGGAATAGGAATGCTAGTGAGAAGTTACTACGCTAAGGTTGGGGTTGAGGAAGATTATTTTTATCTTTTATGTTTTAGGAAATGGAAAGGTATGAATCTCGGGTTTGGATTTGGGGTTGGTATTTCTACCGATTACTCTACTTATCTAATTATCTAATTAACTAAGGTGAGGGTAGTCTATGTCTAATTATTGTGTGCTCGTATGATGGTTTAAAGATGTGTTTACTTAGGTTTTATTACTCCTTAATTATCTCCTATTGATGGTTGAATTGTCACGTCCTTATTCTTAATCGCGTTGTGTGTCTAAGGTCGTAGGGTATGCGTTATCCCTAACTCTTTGAAACTACCAAAGGTTATCGCCTACAAAGTCTCTAGGATTTATAAACTTTAACTCTAAGGTACTCTTCGGATGGTTTAGCCTACAACAACTCTAGGTGTTATAAACTAATGTTCACAAAGATTAATCAAGCATTAACTACACAACGGATGACCTATCGCATTACTAGATCATTAACAATTAAGATAAGAGACAACCAATCAATATTCAATAATTAAGTTTCATATTCCCTAAGCAAACACACAAGTAAATTAGCCGGATATGGAGAACATGCAAGCATACACACAAGTAATTGAAGACATAATTAAATTATTGAAGTAAAACACTTATCTTGATGTAAGATAGGGTTTGGAACCCTAAAATAATGTACAAGACAGGCTTGGTTCGGTTTAGGTTTTTACTCCAAAAGACTACACACTAAAAACTAAAAATTCGGATTCTATATATAAGATTACAAATGCGACGGCCACCCTTTGATTTGTGATGCCATCCGGTCGCCGTTATTAGGGTTTTGTCTTGGCCACGTTAGTCTTGCGACGCGCGCCACCTTATGCATGACGCCGTCCCTTCGATCTCGACGCCTCGATCAAATCTAGGCCGCTCGAGTTGCGACGACCTACTCTTTTAAAGCTCGACACCGCCGCTTGTAAATAAGCAATTTGGCTACTTGATCGTCATTAAAACATCTTACGACGGCGTCACACAGTAACACCGACACCGCCCCTTCGGGCCCAAAGCACTGAGTGTCTCGATTCTTGACTTTGGCCATTTTCTTCAGATATTCGCGCCTTTTCGTCTGAATAAGTGTCATTCCAGCATTTTGCTTTCAAGATACCTAAAAGTGAAAAGGAACGATATTAAGTAATAATGGATACAAAGTGATCAAATAAGGGCTTAAACGACCCTAAAAAGGTACATTTAAAACCTTATCAAATATCCCTACACTTGGTATTTGCTTGTCCTCAAGCAAATGTGCTTTTAGCCAATTAATTTATAAGTTGGGGTCATGAAGCATTGGTTTAGAACAATCCACAACACATATAAGCCCATAAAAGTCATAACAAGCACGAAAATTACATACTAGCACCTCACATAGGGTGTTCGGATACTCACATCTCTCGGGTGTATATTAAATATAACAAGTTGGAAATGGAAGATAAACACTCATTAACCGGTCCTAGTACATAGATTACCATAGGCTTGAGACTAGATCAAACCTCCATCGCTTTGGCGTAAGGACCTAGGAAAGACTATCAAAGAGGTCTTTTAAAGGGTTGTAGTGTTAGGCTTACGGTAGGGAAACAAAGGGTTTGGTGGGATAGGCTATTTAGTGGTGGCAAGTCAAAAATATTTATGTTACAAGCATGCGAAGAATGGCGTTGCTAAGCCAAGGCTCGACACTCTAGACTCTAGATAACTGAAAAAAACAAACATAAATTAAAGATAGATGTAGGATGGTACCCCGTTTTTTTTTTTTCAACACTCTATTTTTTTCTTTTTCTCTTTTTCTATTTTTTTCGATATTTTTATTTTTTTTATTTTTTTATGCACTTTTACTCTACCATCCTCTACGATAACATCGAAATGATAGGGATTTATAGGCACATCCCTACACTTGAGTTTTTTTATTACTCTAACACTAATTTGACCCGAATTGAATAGATCAAAACACTTGGAGTACATTATTACGCAAATAAAGGGAATTTGAATTTAACGTTCCCTTCCCATCATTTCGTAAACTTTAACTCTTCCCATGAGTCCCAATCGTCCCAAAACTGTATACAAAGGATATGACTCGACTTAGCAACTTATGCAAGCAACTAGATAATTGAACTAAGGGTTTATGGTGATAACAATAATGCACTAAAAGTGAGTGCATACAAGGTAGGCTAAGGTGATTTGGGTGTACATTTGGGGGTGGGGTGTAAATAATGTTTTCATTGATATTCGGAAAACCGAAACATCACGAGAACATGAAACGGATAGGCTCGAGGGGTTAACTAGGGTATCGTGTACTAAAGATGAGTACAACGCAAAGGTGTGGGGGAATTACTCAACCGATGTGGAAGAAGTAATTATATTACGGTTATCAAACAAGGGTTATCCTAATGCCTCTTATCATTTAGTTATTCCTAACTACATAAGTGTAGTCTTACTAGCGATCTCGGGATGCATCACAAAACAAGTTCTAGAATCTATTATACTACCGGTTCACACTCTAAGCATTAAAGATGAATGCTTTAATTCCTACTAATCTAAGGGTGATCCTCACATTTTGGGTGGGATTTAAGTGGTAAAAGGTTTTTGTGCTAGTCATATAACTTCCTATCTGTGAGACGCTTTATTAAGACTAATGGCCCACTCAAAATGTCATGAAAAATTTTAAATTTGGTGCCAAAATTACCCTAACTGACATTTTCTCATGGTTTATTACACAAATGCAATTGGACAAAGCAAACATTCAAGGATAAGCATAGTTTCAAAGTTCCCGTTTTATTTTCCCTCCCTACACTTAAACTGAACATTGTCCCCAATGTTCCCCGAAAGTATCAAAGTTATGATAATGGAAGGTAATAAAAGATAAAAGAAACTAGTACTCCCCTGATTAGCTCGGTAGGATCCGTGTAAAGTGGTGGTTACATCTTTCTTCAAGAAGAACGTTAGCGTGAAAAGCTCCTTCTTATCTTATGTATCTTCTTCTTGATAAATTAAACCTGTACACTTGAAGAAAACAAACAAAACCTTCGCGTAAAATCAGCGGTAATATTATATATAAGACTCTACTTTCTAGGATATAATGCTTGTGGAATGGATGTTTGCTGCATTTCGGAAAATTAAGATCCGGAAAATTTCAAAACTTATAAGTAGCTCGAAACGAGAAAAGTAATCATTGTTTTGCTCCTTCCCGACGCCGTCAGTTGCGATCTCGACGCCGTCGGTTATCCCGACAAAACCGGTCTCGCGATTTTCGGAAAAAATTCGGAAAAATTACATCTTTAGAACTGGAAAATTTCTGCAAAACATCCATTATGACTCGATACAAGCATTTGACTCGAACAAACACACATGTATATCTTTTAATTAATTGAAATTCTCATGTTTACGTTTCTTTTGAAAACGTGTGTAATCCTCCCTACACTTATCCTTTATGTAAAATACCTTTATATGTAATTAAGACGAGGTTAAAAACAAAATAAATCATTTTTACAAATTTAAACATGAGAATAAACAATCAATAAAAGATATATGACACAAACAAGCAAACAATTAAGCATGGGTTGCCTCCCACGAAGTGCTTTTCTTTATTTATGAGTCTTGTAGCTAGACTCGTAGTCGTGTCCCTACGTGACTTTATTACCATCACCTTCTTCCTTCGCCCTCCCTTCGTCAAAAGGGCATAGACGTTGTATGCTTACCGTGGATTCCTTGCCAACGCCGCTCTATTATTGTAACGGTTTTATCCTTTAGATTGGTTTCCTTCACTATAAAAGGCCCAAACCATCTTGGTTTGTTTCTACCTTGTAATGCCCTTATCCGTGATTTGTATAAGAGTACTTTTTCCCTTTAAAATTCCTTAGGGTTCCTTTGTGTTTTGGTATCAAGTGGGATTATTTCCTAATTTTTATCGTGCTTCCACAATGTTGCATGTAGTCCTTGAACCATAAAATCTCTAAGGCCTTTTTCCCAATCGCTCATTTTCTTTTTAACCATAATGCTAGGGACTTGCCGATTCTCACCGTAATCTTTCCATGATCTTAATAGGATACATTGGAACAATGGGTATCCTAGCGCATCTTTTCCGCTTTTAAGTATCATGATGCCCTCCCCGCATTTGATGGTTGCTTTGGCGGTGGCCAGAAAAGGTGTCCCAAGAATGAGTGGCATGTTTTTATCTTCCTCAACATCTATGATCACAAAATCCACCGGATAGACGATATTAGCTACCTCTATTAAAGCATCCACCGTGATTCCTATGGGGTAGACATAGGTGTGATTTGCTAAGGAAAGTCTAAGATCGGTCTTGGCTGGCTTCTCCCTAGTCAACTTATTATAGATTGATAATGGCATTATGTTTACATCAGACCCCTGACCAACTAAGGCATTTATATTATCAATGTCACCTATGCTACATGGTATCACGAAGTTCCCTGTGGTGTCTCGTTTTTTAGTTACTGGTTTCTTTAGAACCAGCTCATATAGAGGTCCCATAGGCATGGTGTCATACTCTTCTTCTGTTATTTTTCCTTCAAGGGCTTCCCTAAGAACCTCATTGTACCTAAAGTTGTTCACTTGGTTAACAATGGTTTTTTGTTAATTTCGTGCTTAAGGTAGTACTCAATGGTCTCGGGCTCATTATTAGGTTCACCTCCTCCTCTTGCTTTCCTCGCTTTTCTCCTCAACCTTTCCATCCTCGGGCATAATGGAAATGGCGTTAACAAACGAAGTGGGAGGATAATTGTTGCTTCTTACTAGTACCTTTTTGGGAACTTTTGTCTTTGTATATTCTTTTACCAGGTTCATCATTTCTGTCATCTTTGCTTGCATTTCTTCTCTTTGCCAATAAACCTCCTCTTCAAATTTTGCTAATCTCTCCGTATGAGCTGCCATGTACTCCCTCATTTGTTCCTTAAAGCTTGGTGATAGTGGTATTGGGGAAGTAGAATGGAAGCGCAATTCGGAATTAGGATTTTGCTCACGACTTGGGGATTCAGAGAAGGGTGTTGGGTGGTTAGTGAAATTAGCGGAATTGAATGTTTCCTGAGGGATTTGTACGGGAGCTCCCTTATGCCTTTCTATCAGATAATCAATCCTTCTCTCAAGAGCACTCATTTGCTCCTCGGTGACGTTGGAAGATTCAAGAGGAGTTGATATGGCATTAACCACTTTAACGGGGGTTTCAGGGGATTCATTCCAATCTTCGTAGCTTTGCTCGGCAAGCACTTCTATGATATCCCAAGATTCCTCTGCGTTAAAGTCGCTAAGCCTTCCACCGGCGGCTTGATCAATGGATCACCTTGTGATGAAATCGGTATGGTCATAGAAGATTTGGATTTGAAGCCAAAGATCAATACCATGATGAGGGAATTTATGGAGTAAGTCCTTGAATCGAGTCCATGCTTTGTAGAGAGACTCGCCTTGAAGTTGTTGAAATGTCAAGATGTCTCATCTTAGTTTAGTGGTTCTCCCCGGTGGGAAAAATTAAGCAAGGAAGCGAGAGGTGAGATCATCCCAACTTGAGATGGAGCCATGGAAGTCGCTCAAGCCAATTACTAGCTTGGTCCCGTAGAGAGAATTGGAAGAGACGCAGATGCGTGGTCTCCGAGTAGTAGCATCGAGGTCGATGGAATCGACAATTTTAAGGAAATCCTTAAGATGTCGATTAGGATCTTGAACGAAGTCCATGGAATGCACATCCGTTTGCACCAACCGGATGGTGTCGGATCGCAGGCCGTAGTTTGGGCTTGGTCGGGAAGCTCAATGGTGTTCCTATAGCCTAGGTGGCTTGGTCTCGAGTATTCACCAAGAGTACGGGCTCTTGGCGGGTCATTTGCGGTAGGTTGATGAATGGTGGTTGGTTATCACCTTCCATAATGAAAAGTGATGGGGTTACAACAAAGGTCATGAAGAAGGAGATAGACTAAGAGGAAGCTAAAATGAGAAAAAGTTTACTTGATAGGAATCAAGCAAGGAAACCTAAGCGAGGTGGACTCTAACTAGCTATTCTATTCCCCGGCACGCGCCAAAACTTGATAACGCTACATGCGTGCTCGGGGTCAAAGGAACTTCCTTTCGTCGAGAAAGTTTTCAACACCCTAGGCGGTGAACCTAATCATTGTAGTGTAGTATTAGGGTAAGCCACGGAATTGGTATCGTTCTCTAGGGAATAGGAATGCTAGTGAGAAGTTACCGCTAAGGTTGGGGTTGAGGAAGATTATTTTTATCTTTTATGTTTTTAGGAAATGGAAAGGTACGAATCTCGGGTTTAGATTTGGGGTTGGTATTTCACCGATTACTCTACTTATCTAATTATCTAATTAACTAAGGTGAGGGTAGTCTATGTCTAATTATTGTGTACTCGTATGATGGTTTAAAGATGTGTTTACTTAGGTTTTACTACTCCTTAATTATCTCCTATTGATGGTTGAATTGTCACGTCCTTATTCTTAATCGTGTTGTGTGTCTAAGGTCGTAGGGTATGCGTTTATCCCTAACTCTTTGAAACTACCAAAGGTTATCGCCTACAAAGTCTCTAGGATTTATAAACTTTAACTCTAAGGTACTCTTCGGATGGTTTAGCCTACAACAACTCTAGGTGTTATAAACTAATGTTCACAAAGATTAATCAAGCATTAACTACACAACGAATGACCTATCGCATTACTAGATCATTAACAATTAAGATAAGAGACAACCAATCAATATTCAATAATTAAGTTTCATATTCCCTAAGCAAACACACAAGTAAATTAGCCGGACATGGAGAACATGCAAGCATACACACAAGTAATTGAAGACATAATTAAATTATTGAAGTAAAACACTTATCTTGATGTAAGATAGGGTTTGGAACCCTAAAATCTTGTACAAGATGACCTTGGTTCGGTTTAGTTTTTACTCCAAAAGACTACACACTTAAAACTAAAAATTCGGATTCTATATATAAGATTACAAATGCGACGGCATCACCCTTTGATTTGTGACGCCGGTCGCCGTTATTAGGGTTTCGTCTTGGCCACGTTAGTCTTGTGACGACGTCACCTTATGCATGTGACGTCGTCCCTTCGCCTCTCGACACCGTCTGGATCAAATCTAGGTAAATGCGAGTTGCGACGACTTACTCTTTAAAGCTCGACACCGCCGCTTGTAAATAAGCAATTTAGCTCATCAGACGTCACAAAACATCTTACGACGGCCACAGGTAACACCCGACGCCGCCCCTCGGCCCAAAGCACTGAGTGTCTCAATTTTGACTTTGGCCATTTTCTTCGTATATTCGCAACCCCTGCTTTCTCTCTCTAGGTGGCGAAAAAAAAAAACCTAACCTATTCTAACGCTTGCAAATCTGCTCTAATCCTTTGGTTTTCCTCAACGATTTGATTCTGTAGTGAGTTATCATCTACTTAATTATCTTTGCTGAATTAAACAATCGTGATTAAGGTTTTTTTGGATCAATCTCCTGTTAGGGTTTCGTTTTCTGAATTGCATATCTGATTTCTTTTTGCCGACCTTGTATTCCTATCAAACCGCATCTGATTGTTATTGTTTAGGTCGGTTGACATTAATTCTTTATATGATTTAAGGATTTGGTATTAATCGACCCGAGTATTATTCCTGTGATTTACGTTTTATTGGTGGTGCTGGTGATCATTATATTCGAATCCCTTTTCTAGGGTTTGTGTCTGATCGTTATTTTTGATTGCTGGTTGCTTGGTTTGTATGCTTAACTACAGACTAAATCTTCTTTAAGGTTTGGGTATATCTTTATCGATTGGTTATTAACCCTATACCTAGGGTTTGTGTTTGATGCGAGCTTGGAAGTTGTTTGTACTGATTTTGCTTTGGGGTTAGAGAGAGATGAATAAAGGTTTTCTTAACAATTCGAATAAGATTTCAAGGATGAATAATGGCAGTTCGATGTTGAGTGAATTGGCTAAACGGGTTAAAAATATTGACGGTAAAATATTGACGAAAGATGGAAAACCTATGATGCCGTATCGTTATGCCAAAAACAATGCACCATCTATTGGTTAAGTTGTTGAGGATGCTGTTGTCCTGGAATGCAAGAATAGTAAGGCTAATAATCATGTAGATGCAGCAGCTAGTGTTGTGGAAAGCATCAAGGTAAACAAGAAGGATGATTGTGAGGTGGGATGCTTGAAAACCACTTCTGATGTGAGTGAGGTTAGCCATGTTGCTGCTGGTACCACGAGTTGTCACGGAAATCATGATGTTGTGGCTGACCTTTCCATGGCTGATGTCGTTATACCGCAGGAAGAAGTGGAAACTATTTGTACACGATTTGAAAATTCACTCTATGGCTATTTTGTTGGACAAAGACCTGCGTTCCATGTAATACAAAACTTTGTTCGTAATGTTTGGAAGAAATACGGGTTTATGCATGTCATGATACATCAAGGGTTCTTTATGTGTCAGTTTTCCAATAGGGATGGTATGGAAAATGTTATGAACCAAGGTCCTTGGCGAATTAGATCAATCCCATTAATACTGCATGTTTGGAATCCTAATTCAGATCTGATTAAAGAGGACGTTAAGAAGGTCCCTGTGTGGGTTAAATTGTATAATGTGCCGGTGGTGGCATATTCGCTGGTTGGGCTAAAACTGATCACGGCTAAATTGGGACGAATTATTATGGTTGATGAGCACACGAGCAATATGTGTCTTAAGTCGTGGGGCATGAATTCTTACGCACGAGTTTTAGTTGAAATTTCAGCGGATAATGATTTTCTGGAGTCACTTGTTGTGGCGGTTCCTATTCCTAAGACAAAAGAGCATCGGATGGTAAAAGTTGATATTGAGTTTGAATACAAGCCTCCCCGTTGTTCTGTGTGTAAACTATTTGATCATGTGGATGAGGAATGCCATAAAGTGCTGAAGGAAGGTAACAAGAAGAAGAGTGTGGATGCTGGTCTTGGGTTTAATAAGCGTACATCTAAGGTTGGTAACAAGGTTAAGGTGTCTGGTAAGCCTAAACTTATTTATAGACCTGTTTCTAAACCTAGTATTAATGATCGGGCTAGTACTTCCATACCAAATGATAATGCTAATTCTACTCAAAAGGAGGTGGTGAATTTGGCAGCGAGTAATAAGCCGAATGACATTGATATGCTGAATTCTATTATTAAGGATAATACTGAGGCCACTAATGAGGAGTCGCCTGCTGGTACTCCTTTGGTGACTAATGAGTTATCTCATGCCTGTAATGAGTATGGTTATTTTTCTGATGGCATTAATATTGGTGAACTTGGGAGTTATATGGAGAAAATGTCGGAAGCGGATAAGGTGCTTGATCTTGCTTCTAACTCTTCTAACTTGGAGGATGTGGGAGATGGTTCCGTTTTGCACATTAATAAGGAACTTTCTAACAGCCCCACTGTTGCGTTGGAGGAAGGTATGGAATTTTTGAAACCTTGTGAGGTTTTTACTGATAATAGTAATTTGGTTGAACCGCCTATATGTGTACTTAATGATAAGGAGGTTGGAATGTCTTTGCATAACTCCTCTGTTTATCCTTCTCCTTCTACTAATAAACGGACCAACCCGTTCTCTAAGGTTGGTGAGATTGTTGATTCGGATAGTGAGGATGAGGTTCTTAACACTTTTGATGAGTCTACTAATTTATTCGATATGCCTATGGGTAATTACTCATCGACAGGTGGTGGCGGTGATCAGGAAGATTATTATGACTATGATGACTATACGGATCAACTATACGATCTTCCAGGTAAATGGGGTGCCTTTCATGAAGATATCAAGCTTCAGGGTCGTGTTAAGAAGTAGTTGTTCTTTTATAGTCTTGTTTTGTTTTTGTGGTAGTGGTCAATTTCTTATTATTAAGAAAAGGTTGTGTCTTGTTATGTATGCTATTTCGCCTATGTAACGGGCTGTGATATGGGATTTCACCCATATCCATTGTACTTAAATTTTCCTTTTGGTTATATATTTACCAGGGTGCAGGATTACTCCCCTTTACCAAAAAAAAACGATATTAAGTAATAACGGATACAAAAGTGATCAAATAAGGGCTTAAACGACCCCTCAAAAAGGTACATTTTAAAACCTTATCAGTAACCCTTTTTTTGGGGGGTAAAAGGGTTAATTCACCCTGGTAAAATTCATTACTCCAAAAAACGTTGAGGTACATAGGATGAGGGTGATATCCCTCACCACAGTCCCTTAGGACACTTACAGACTCAAATATAAGAATGACAAACCATTCCTATAACTTACAATAGAATGAACCTACCAATAATGACAAAAGTACATAAAACATGACAATACTACTCAAGAAAAGCACTAGAGCCTTCTAAATCACTATGGCGGTTCATCTTAACTTCCATGAAGAATCCTCGTATTCCAAGCGATCTTCAACATATAATCTGTTTGTAGTAGTAAAGAACATCACAAACAAAACCTCCACCATTCTATCGTATTATAGCCAATAATAAAGCCTACAAGTCTGACCAATACGAGAGAATGTATAAAAATCAACCATTCAGTCAAATATAATCAAGCCACACCAATACGTTAACCATAGAGAGACCAGCGTAGACATGTATGTACCAAAGGCAATGATCCAAATTTGAATGGTAATAACCATGCAGCAGACCTGCAACTTACAAGAACTTGACCCAAGCTTCACAACAATCCGAGTAAATAACATGAATACAACCAAGGATCAAGTCATAGTGACACTATGGTAGATCGTTAACAACAGCACCCCTTAACGAGGATAGATTGAAAACCAAAGCGACCAGAAATTACCATAGACGTAAATAGGGACTTCAAAGCCCTAACTTCCACAACGAGCACTAGAGTTTTGAAAACCCTAACATAGCACCATTCCCAGCACATGAACATAACCATGATAAGCAATAGAACCAGGAACAAATACATATTATGGTTCACCAAACCCTAACTTGCAGCACAACGAACACAGGACCAAGAATGTAACAAAACCTAGGGTTTTAGAACCCTAACATCCAAGTCAATCCACCACATACCGATCCATAAAGAATACAGCAAACCCTAACATCCCCTTCCACATAACGATTCAACATAAGCATCAGGATCATGGAACAATAATAGGGTTTGCATATAACCGGATCCAGAATCAACAAACATAGGGTCAACGAAACTGTAACAACCAACAATAAAACTTGCAACTCTCTCTAAAACCAACTTATCAAACCACGTATATCTGTTACAGAACATGCCATCATCAAATCCACGTGCAAAACCACCAGCAATACAAATAACGAAACCTTAAAAAGGGTTCCATTCAAATAGATCCACGCACCAGCAGTAAGATGATGATACAAATAAGTTGCCCACGATAGGTAGATAAGAAACCCTAAAAAAGGTTTCACAATAATAGTACAGCAACAACCCATGATCGAAACCCTAAAACCAAACACGACCAATAACAAATCTATGTTTAGGGATGAGGAAACCGACCATAGCCACATGGAAAAATCGTATATATAGTATAAAAACTCTCAGCCACCATCCCCTTAATAAAACACAACCGTAACCAACGTATTGCATACCCAATCATGAAAGAGAATCATAGATGAGTAGAGAGGATGGGGAGGGATGGTTTTATGGCCGGAAATTTAATGGGGGATGGGCGCCCGGATTTCTCCATAGGGGAGAGAGAATTTTAGGGTTTTCCTAACATCAAACATGATGCATGTAACCCTTGTTTCGACTGCATAAGCTGATCGGAGGTCATAGGAGCATAGGCAGAATGCTCTCCAGAATGAGTAGGTGCAGCTGGAATGACTGGGGTCGGTGCGACCTCTCCCTCCTCGAAGGGTTTGGTCTCATCAGAAGCAATGACCGGTAAAGCTAGGATAGGGCTCACAGGCATAGGTACGGTAGTAGAGGACATCACATCCTTCATATTGGAATCAGATGATAGTATGACTGGGTGTGAGGCGGATGACATGGCACTGTAACAACCCATAAAGATAGTAATGTATGTAAAATGCCAACAATGATGTGATAAACAAGATTTAAGTTAGTCGTGCACAATCTGCCAAGCAAATCTCCATGCCTAACTAAAATGAATGCAATTTACTTATGATCTTATTTCTAGTGATGCATTAATCCTAATGCATTTTGATGTCATAGTGCGATCACGGAGGGCATATGGCAGTGGTGTAAAATAGTCCCATTTCAAAAGTGTAGTTATAGTCCAAATGTTTTTAGAAAAACACTTTGGTTCTCTATAACCTTGGCTCTGTTCCAATCTATAACACCCCCCAAAATATCAACATAGCAGCGGAAGGCTAATTGGGGTGTTACTTGACGGTTCATAGTCAATAATCATAGAAAACGACTAAAAAAGAGACGTTTTAATAAAAGTTGTTATCATTCAAGAAAAACTTATAGTTTCTTACAAAACACTTCCAAATTGTTTTTGATGGTACACAAAAGATAGATCATGAGTTTGTAGAAAATGATAACTTTATGTTTACACCACGATAAAAGGTCTTGCAATGCCCGCTCCGTGCCATAGAGATGTTCTTCAATTATTACCTGAGATAACATGCTTAAAAGGTCAACAACAATGTTGAGTGAATTCATAGGTTTATAGTTAATCAGGTGAACACAAGAACATGATAATTGCAAACTAACAACTTATCATAGAAAATCACAGATTATTATGCACTAAGCTCATGCAACCAATACTCAACTGCATACACCGAATTACTGGTGTACGTAACAGTTTTCCCCCAAGGAGGTAATAGCCAATTACCTAATGCAATTCAAATATGGTGCTCCCCCGTTATTTTCGATAACCAAGACGGGGTCGTTACTCCCTATAGTACTATTCACGATATTTGCGTTCACTCGCAAGTGACTAATGGTTCATGATGCAGGGGTCTTTTGGCTAATAACTTAGGCAATACCAATAATCAAATAGCGAACAATTGTAAGAACCTTGTGTTCTAGTTTAGATCATATATCTCTCTCGCGGGGTTTGTAAATATAAGTAAAAGCGAGGCTATGAACTCACCTTAGCGATAGTGAATAAGCATAAAGAGATCAAGTGTGATATAGCAGTGGCTCCAAGCCGGGACCTAGAACGAGATGGCAAGTCTCAAAATAATGATAAACGTTTGGTTGACAACCAAAATGATAGAGCATTAAATATATAATTTAATAGAGCGATATTAGCATTAATTTCACTTGTGTAGATAGTGCTTAATCTCTATATGCTATACATGTCTTGTTATATTGATCTCATGATATACAAATCCTTAAAACAAGTCTAAACTTATAGATCATTTTATGTTATCATTTATAAAACAAACAAGTAAACTAGTAGGTTATGCTATGATAAACGACTTGAAACATGTACATATAGACTTGAAAAGGCTTATATAATAATAGAGGATCTTACAAGGAAAATGTAGCAATTTGAATCACCCAAAACGAGTACACGAGTCAAAAGATATGATCAAAAGAAGTTAGCGAAACCTAGAAACTAAAAAATGCCAAAAGCTTGCTGTTAACGAATCTGAGTAATTTTTAGAGGAAATTCTGGTCCGATTCATCAAAAAGTTAAAGCATGAAAGTTGTCCATGTTGGGATTTGATAATCTAGTTAACCAAGTAGCGCAAACGAGTACGCAGTGGAATTAGATCTAGTTTATGGAATTAGGTAAACACGTAAATAATAAACAATAATAAATAAAAGGTAAAAAGAAAAACTAACCCTCGATGTCAACTGCACATTATGACACGAACAAGAAACCAAGTATCTAAAGTAGAGACCTCTATGATTCCACACACAAACAATTAAACCAAGTACGTTCTTATTAGCTAGTCGAGAACGTTTAAAACAATCAACCTCTTGAATAACTTGAATACCACGAACAAGAAAAACCCAATAACACCTTCTTCTAAACCTTCATATCCGAGAACCAAAACTGCCCAAGAACCTTTCTTCAGTTTCCTTCGATATCGAACAAGCCTTGTCCGATTTCTTCCCTTTGCTGTCCGAGAACCACCAAACAGAAAAACCCAGAAATCTTGTTGCTTTAGCACGTTCAACCAGGAACAAGAACAAAAAAAAAACTTGAATCTATTTGGATCAATGAAGTCGATGCAAGCTTAGGCTTATACAAACCAAACCAAAACAAAACCCTAATCGGTTTGTAGACAAACCGATTGAGAATGGAACAAGTGAGATGGATGAGATACTTTTAGGTTTTAGGGATAGTATATGCATAAGAATGTATGCAAGGGTGTGTTTGTTTATATATGGTACAAACCTTAGTTTTACTTGGACTCGACTTGAGCTCCAAGTAAATATCCAAACACCCCCACCGATCAGATATATGGCCAAGGCCCAAGGCACACCAAAACCAACCCAAGTTGTAATTGGAATAAGTCCATGGGTCGTTAATATGGATCGGGTTGCATACATGCATAAACGGGTCATATGTATTCAAATATTAAAACTTTCATCACGTACTCCCGTGTTTAACGTGTGTGCCCCCATAGGCTCAGACACTTCTAGTCATTTACATGTGTTTTAACTCCCACAAACCAACAACTCCTACTTGAGAGTTGGAGTGTAGAATGGCACACAAAAGCAACGACGGAAATGCCTAGAAACGCTCTCACTCGCTTATTAACTAAAAGTGTTTGAGAGATAGTTTCATAAAATTTCTCAGTAGCATGGTCATTCATTGTCTTGCTTTAATCATCCTTTGTTATAGATACCGTTAAACCATGGATATGGATCCTAACTCATTCCATATAGTTTAACCATTTAGAATCTCGTTATAGATTTTAATTCAGATATACCAAATGTAATCAAGAATCATCTTGCATTACCCTTTGGGTTGGCCAAACAATTATTTGATTAAATCTGGAGAGGCGCCATGGTATCTTTCTGCACATATCAAGTGGAGTAACAAATCCTTTATTGACTACAAGTTTTGTGGATGTCGCTCACATCACTCCAAAATATAGCTTTTATAACTACCTTATTCGCACAAATTTTGCTTATGATACTTACAAAAATGATATCCACACATAACAGAACTTGCTTGTGTCTCAAGTCTAAGGATGAAATTAACAAACCATTTTCAATATTTTACTTATGACAAGGATCCAAAAGTAAATGTTTGAAAGTTGGGGTATCCAATATGCATCTCTAGTGAATACATATGAGCTTGGTGGGAACAATCCAAATTCTCGTTAGAATATAACCAACACTCAAATTTGCCTTACATACCAATATTCCCATATTGTTAACCGACAATGGACATATTTAGAATGATAAATCATTTTATGGATTAAACATGCAAATATGGAATAACAGATTATATGAATATAATAACAAATACCTCGTATCTTTATTTATCAAAAAGTAATAACTGACTTACAATTCCAAATTATTCAAATACTAATTAACACACAGATTTACATGAGACTACTAGCAGGTATTAAGCCTATACCTCTAGTCAATTTAGAATGCTTAGGATACGCAAAGCTTTCGTAAATGGATCAGTTAGGCTGCCATCTGTGTGAACCTTTGATATCTTCACATCACCCATTTCAATGATCTCTCGAAGATAATGAACTTTAGCACGGTAATGTCTAGCTCCTTTGGGGATTCCGCTTTCATTAGCTATAGTAATGGCTCAAGTATTATCACAATACATATTTATGGGTTCTTCAGTTGTGGGAACAATGTTAAACCCATAAATGAATTTACGAATCCATACAGCCTCTTTAGATGCATCACAAGTAGCTATATACTCAAATTCTATAGATGAAGTAGGAAAAATACTTTGCTTTGTGCTTTTCCAGTCAACAACACCTCCATTTGGAACAAATACATATCCAATCTGAGATTTCAAGTCATCAGCATCTGTCAAATATCCAGCATCAGTGTAGCAAGAAACCCTGAGCTCTTGTTCCGTCTCCCCTCCATAAACCAGAAACATATCCTTAGTATTGTGTAAATACTTAAGATATTCTTAATGATCCAAAGAAGTTCACCGGATTCTCGTTGAAATCGGCTTGTCACATTCTAAGCGAACGCAACATCGTGACAGTATATCTCACAACATACATAATAGATCCTATAGTCAAGCATAAGAAACTCTTTGCATGCGCTCTTTCACAAAGCAGTGTCTCAAGACCTTGTGACTTACACAACTTAGGCTCCTCTTGCATTGGGATAACTCCACGTTTGGAATTCTCCATACAAAATCTCTTCAAGATTTTCTCAATGTAAGCAGTTTAACATAAATCAATAAATCTTTTAGATCTGTCTCGATAGATCTTGATTCCAAGAATATATGCAGCTTCTCCTAGATAGGATTTTACATCTTGTAACATTGGAATGTTGTTTCTGTGAGCAATATGTCAACAACATATAGAATTAGGAAAGTGACAAAACTCCCACTAGCTTTATGATATACACATGGCTCATCTTGATTTTGAGAAAATATGAATTTCTTTATCTCATCATCAAAACGCTTATTCCATCGCTTAGATGCTTGCTTAAGTCCATAAATGGAACATTTGAGCATGCATACACGGTTAGGATATTTAGAATCAACAAAACCCCCAGGTTGCCCCATATAGACCTCTTCGTAAAGATGTCCATTGAGGAAGGCAGTTTTGACATCCATTTGCCATATCTCGTAATCATAGAACGCCGTTATGGCTATGAGAACTCTTATAGCTCTAATCTCTGCTACAGAAGAAAAGGTTTTTTCATAATCAATCCCATAGGTTTGAGTGAACCCTTTGCTACGAGACGAGCTTTAAAGGTGTATACCTTACCATCCATGTCGGTTTTCTTCTTGAAAAGCCACTTGCTACCAACTGTCTTGTAGTTAGGAGGAAGTTCAACTAAAACCCAGACATCATTGTCTTTCATGGATTGCATTTCCACATTCATCGCATCAAGCCATATCTTGAATTCAGTATCCAGCAATGCAGCTTTATAGTTATTGGGTTCACCAAGATCCCTAACTTATGTTCTTCAGCATCGATGTATAAACACAATCGATCAGGAGCACGGCGTGTCCTTGTGGACTTACGAATTGGAACAATATCACTTTGAGGTTCTTCAATTTCTTGATCATCCTTATCATGATGAATGCTAGTGTCTAAAGAAGGATTTTTATCTTCATCTTGAATTATTTCAAGATCTTCTAGACTCCCACTTGCTTCTTAATCCATGAGATTGCTCTCAAAGAACTCAGCATTTCGAGCAACAATAACTTTGTTCTCTGATGGAAGGTAGAAAGAATATTCCATTGTTCCTTTGGGTATCCTACAAAGATACACTTAACAGATCTGGTTCAAGTTTGTCAGGTTTAGTAAGTGTATCACACTTAACAATTGCCTCACAACCCCGCACTTTTAAGTAAGATGACTTAGGGCTTACCCATGCCGTTGTATGGTGTCTTATCAACCTTCTTAGTTGGAACCATATTGAGAATGCGTGCAACAAAATCAAGGGCATAATCCCAAAAGGACTTTAGAAGAGTAGTTTGACTCATCATGGAGTGAACCTTGTCAAGAAGGGTTCGATTTCTCCTCTCAGACACACCAATATGTTGTGGAGTGTAAGGAGGAATTCGATGGGCAATAATCCCATGCTCCTTTAGATGATCTAAAAACTCTTGACTCATATATTCACCTCCACAATCAGAACGTAGTGACTTTATGGTCTTCCCGAGTTGGTTTCTACTTCCCTTTGAAACACCTTAAATGTTTCAAACACTTCATTTCAGCAAGTAAACATAACCATACCGACTATAGTAAAGGTCACGAAGTGTAACACCCCCAAAATTTGGCACAGCGGAAGCATTCGGGTCGAGGGCTGCTACTCATTGTTATTACAACACAAAGTATAGAACAACGGTTTTACATTAATAAAATTTATAAACAAATGTATAAAGTTTACATTATTCAAAATTAGTTCGGAAATACAAGCCCATAATAATAATAAAGTGATCCCAAATATGACAGAGTATCCTATGACCATGCCATGCCATGCCAAAAGCCTCCAAAGTAAGTCACAGAAACCTAAAATACATGCTAAAAATGTCAACACGAGGTTGGTGAGTTCATAGGTTTGTAAATAAAGTAGTAAATCAGTTTTGTTGTGCATTGATATACGAGTAGGACATATGTATAAGTAATAGTACTGAACAAGTAGTAAAATGAAATGCAATCCACATCAAGTAATCCACATCATGAAATCTGACCACCACGTGGTCCCGTGCATAATAGGAATCTAGCCAGTTATTATCGCAAACCAGCTAGAGCTAAACTGTTAGATAAATGAATCTGTCAACCATTCCAAAGACTTTTGAATAAATGTAATCATGAATATCCAAATACACTGGGTGCCTCTACCCAAAGATGAACTGGGTGCCTCTACCCAAAGATGAACTATAAATCCTTGATCATGATGCACAAAAATTACATACACGTATATGTCCAAAATGAAATATTATGAACTTAGCACAACGTATGAAATAATGTTATTGTAACGATAATTTAATAATTGAATAAATTGCTTAGCGAAGCACATAAAGTTTTCAAGAATCAGGTCATTTGCAAATATTGAAATTTAGTAAAACAAGCATGTATTCTCCCCCAAAAGTGTTTTCAAAACAAGTAAAGTAGGGGCCATGAACTCACCTCAGTCCGAAGCAATGCAAGAATCATAACTAACACGACTTGCATCAAGAAGTATAACACAACAGTATCAAGAGTACAGGTACAATGATACGGGATCGACACAACCTAATAAGTATATAGTTATCTCAGAATACGTCTAGCAGAGCACATGAATTTTCGAAAGATAACGTGTCTTAGTTTTCGTGGAATATTCGTATAATTAATTTCAAAAGTTCATTATCAATATATCAAAAAGTTTGGTTTTAACGCTTCGTGTGGTGGTAAGAAAACATGGACTTGACACACAACACGCTAAAAGAGAATAAATGAAAAATAAACAGCACGTATCCCACATGCACAATACGAAAGTAAACAAGTAAGGAACAATTAGCAAATAATGAAAAGATAAATGGATGGTTGAGTTTAGATCATTTACCCAATAACCCCAATTAGATATGCTAAGAAAATATATGTTTTATGTATAACATGGCTTTAAAATGAAAAGTAAATGGGAAATGTTATACCCTTAATAAACTATACTTTTAGTTCTATAATTGGTTCTAAATCAAAATGAGTGTCTAATGGTAATGTATATTAAGCATAGAAATGAAAGTTTAATATGCCTCTCAACTAAAATACACTTCAATAATGATTAAGGATCCAAAAGTAAATGTTTGAAAGTTGGGGTATCCAATATGTATCTCTAGTGAATACATATGAGCAGGTGGAACAATCCAAATTCTCGTTAGAATATAACCAACACTCAAATTTGCCTTACATAACAATATTCCCATATTGTTAACCGATAATGGACATATTTAGAATGATAAATCATTTTATGGATTAAACATGCAAATATGGAATAACAGATTATATGAATATAATAACAAATACCTCAGATCTTTATTTATCAAAAAGTAATAATTGTCTTACAATTCCAAATTATCCAAATACTAATTAACACACGATTTACATGAGACTACTAGCAGGTATTAAGCCTAAACCTCTAGTCAATTTAGAATGCTTAGGATACGCAAAGCTTTCAGAATGGATCGCTTAGTGTAACACCCCAAATCTCGTATAATGAAGACTTAATCAAATTTTCAAGCATTTTTGGATTGGTATCGCACACAAGTATAGCAAAAGATAGTCATTTAATATTCAAAACCAATCCCAAATTTAGTCATTTAAAACATTTAATCCAAAAGAGTAAATATTAGGCCCAAAACATGGTTTAATCAAATAGGTCCCATAGTTTATCGAGTCGAAATGAACCTTGAACCCCGCCTTCTTGCCAAGCTTCCACCGATCACGATTCCAAACATCTCTCAAATACCGAAATCATGTTAAAAGGTCACTACGCTAGTGAGTTCATAGGTTTAAGTTCAACAAAATCATAGTGGACCTGTAAGAGTTGATTTGCTATGCAAGACCTAAGATAGGTAAATACCGTTCACACATGATCCTACCCGGATCTCCAATCAAATCCCACATCCAGGGATTACTCGGGCCCCTGCGACTCTAGTCCAGCACTGTTGTGGCAAAATCTAGAACAATTGCTAACCCCAAACTAGGTCGATGTAGAAGTCTATTCTTTTTTTTTTTTTTGGGGTAAAAGGGTTAATTCACCCCGGTAAAATTGATTACTCCAAAAAACGTTGAGGTACATAGGATGAGAGTGATATCCCTCACATCAGTCCCTTAGGACACTTACAGACTCGAATATTAGAATGACACACCATTCCTATAACTTACAATAAAATGAACCTACCAATAATGGCAAAAGTACATAAAAGTTAACAATACTACTCAAGAAGAGCACTTGAGCCTTCTATATCACTATGGCAGTCCACCTTAACTTCCATGAAGAATCACGTATAAACAACCAAGCGATCTTCAACATATAATCTGTTTGTAGTAGCAAAGAACACCACAAACAAAACCTCCACCATTCCATCATGATCTTGAAACCATCAAATATGAATCAGTTCACAAATACCACACAACGATTGGTGGGAGACTCTAAAACCACGGATAGAGCAGCAAGCGTAACCTCGCTCCAAAAGTGTGCGTTTAGATGCAAAAACCGAATACCCATTAAATGCACACAAAGAGTTTTTTGAATAAGAAACCTTAAAACTTACCATACACTATCATCATGATCAGCACCAAATGCAAATAACGACCAACAATGCAACAACAAAGTAGCATCCAGCAATTCCACCATAGTTGCAAAACAGCACCGATCTGATAATTCCAAACCTAGGGTTACGAAACCCTAACTTACACAAAAGACAACCATACGACCAAGTAGGGAGATAACCAGAATCGTAGCAGCAGCATGAAAAACATAGGTTAACGAAACCCTAACCGATCACGACCTCCATTGCAAACAGCAACAATAGCATCAAGCATCCATATCATTTGCCGCTCCAATAAACCAATCCTAGGGTTACAAAACCCTAACTTACACACAAGAAATAGGGTTTCAACAAACCCTAACCTACAAACAACCACACCAAAGCTGCCAGAATAACATCCAGCTCAAACGATCACAAGACCACAATAATAAACAGACAATACAGATCTTATGAAAGTAGAACCAGGGTTTTTGAATAAGAGTACCCTTAAAACTTAACATACATCTCTCTTAAAACCCACTTACATAATACTTGAATCGAATATAGAACACGCCATAACAAACAAACCTAAAAATGGGTAACGTGCAGAATCAACATCACACACCAGCGAGAAACGCATCATAAACACGCCCCCATAGCAGTAAAGTATTAGCAATCAAAGATCAGGCCATCAACGATTAATAAATAAGAAACCCTAATAATAAGGTTTAGACGTTAGAGCATAGCAACCACATCACGATCATGGAGAAAAGATCTACACAACGAAAACCAACCCTATACATTGTTAGGGTTTACCATAATCGTTAACACCACCAGCATAGCGATTAAAACATGAGAACCATTCAATCCGACCACCACCACTAATAATATACCACCTAAACCGATTGCATATCAATTAATAAGGATATAACTCATTAAGAGGTAGAGAGGCGGTATAGGTTAAGTAAATAACCGGATAAAAGTGAGGGTGACGGCCGGAAATCGCCACAAACAATAGAGATTTCTTGAATATATAACCAGGTTAATCATTGACCGCCACCCCTTAGATGAAATCACAACCCAAACTATTCGTCTAGCATACCCAAATAGGTAGAGAAACAAAAAAATTAGGATGATGGCCGGAATTTTAGAAGGGGCGGCGGCCAAAAATCTCCATTGGGAGAGAGAGAATTTTTTAGGGTTTTTTTTTAGAAGTCTATTCTTAGCTAGGCACGGTTAAACCTAGACTAAGGCAACAACTACCGCACATCTATCTATACAACAAGCACATAAGCAAATCCAAATAGTTTTCACGGTTCAAAACAGAGTATGATTCTCGCCCAAAATAGTTCAAACGTAGTTAAAACATAGATAAAAGTGGGGCTATGAAACTCACCTCAAGCAATCAACGCACCAATAATCATACAAGTTCCTCAAAATCAACGTTATCTACCCCAATGTATTCCATTTCGTTATTTCCATGAATGTCTCGTTTCACCATTTAATCCTAGTGTTTGGTATTCCTCATGTGGGTGTATCGACTCAATATGATGTCATGAATGCACTCAAACAACCCATATGCTATGCTCCGCAACACAATATGCAACTCCATTCAACACAATATGTGACTCAATTCAACACAATATGTTACTCAATTCAATAAAATATGTGACTCAATGCGACACAATGAGACGTCTAAGCGATAAGCTCCATAGTCCAATAAGTTTCGGAATAAACAATAGACCTTATCAAATTCGTCAACTCGATAAACTCAATTATTCATTCGTATCGCTTATTCTTCCATAAACCGGTCACATCCTAACGAGTCATAAGGATAAGTTACGCATTAATAAGGTTATCCAACGTACCTAGCGGGTTCTTATTAGATTCGTCAACCTAATAAGTCCGCTACCCACGTGGATCAACACTATTAATGTTAGGTTATTCGTAACTCATGCCACAACGTACGCAATTAAATACTTAAACTAGTATTAAATGTCCAAAATTGACATTTATCGATAATTGTGTACTCGAAACATTATTTGTTTATTTATTAGAAAACCATTCCATTTTTAGTTGTTAGTTTTCGTTTAAAATAGTAAATAACAAGATAAATCTTGTTATCGCTATTTTTGGTACAAAAGCCCATTATTATGTACATTTCATAGTTCTATTAGCATTTTCAAATATATATATATATATATATATATATATATATATATATATATATATATATATATATATATATATATATATATATATATATCATCAAATTGTTTTGAGTCTACAAGCACGAGTCATAACTTCTCGGCTTTTAATCAATCAATAGTCTAAATTATACTAAAGTCCATGTTACGGCTTTGTCGGAGTCAACTATTGACTAAAAAGTCAAAGTAACACCGACGTAGCTCAAAGTTGACAATTATATATATCAAGTCCAAATTAAATGTTACAATATCGCAATTCAATCCCAAACCAACTCAAAACAATCTCGCCAACCAATCAATCAACCAAATATACTCGAAACCAATGTTATGACCCTAATGGTCAAAACACGGTCGCGGTCAAGACCACGTGAACCAAACAAGCTCTAGAAGCTTTTCGGCTCCAAGCGTCTCACGCAAACATCAACAATACCAACCAACAAGCTACCAACTCGACCCGACTCGGACCCATGACCCAAGTGGGTCACGTACACCAACCCATGGGTTACGTACGTGACCATGGTGGTTCGTACGCCATCCCAAACCAATCCAAACACATCCAAATCGCTTCCACAACATCCCAATCCAATCATTCAAGATCCAAACACTAACCAAACACAAAACCCATCATCTATCTTAACCAAAAATATGAAACTAAACCCTAAATGCACAAACCCATCAAATTAATACACTACACATGTACCAAACACTAATTACTTGTTTATTTATACACTAATTAGCTTTAATTTCATGTTCCACCCAAAAGCACCAAAAATTATAATTAGGTCGAAACCCTAATTTTTAATTCGTGGGTTTTTATTGCCCAATCAAGCTCAAAACATGTTCCATTTACCTTATCTAATCACCAATTGCAAAAGCCATTTGAAACCCTAAAAGTACGAATCTTGATTCAAAGATTTGAAGGTGTTATGGAGGTCCAAATGGGGCGTGTTATATATGGTTGGAAAGAGGAGAAAGAGATATTTCTTTTGTTGGTGGAGGTGTTGGGTGACGCGCCGGTGGTCGGCGGTGGTGGCCGGAACAGTGGCGGCGGCCACAAGGTGGTGGTGGTTTTAGGGTTTTTAGAAAGAGGTTAGAGAGAGAAATGATTAGTGTGTGTTTTCTAGAGAGAGAAACAAATGAGGTGAAATGAGGATTTGGGTGGGTATTTATACTAGGCCACTAGGGACCTTAAAATAATTAATTTGGAGGAGGAGGGCGCCGGTCTCAAGAGAAAGGGGATGGTCGGAGTTGTAACTTTTCGTAACTATCCCGTTTACCCATTCCCGAGCTCACATATTGTCCCCCGAGTGTCCCACAACATTTATTCAACTTTCTAACATCGTTATTTACATTTTTTCACGAGTTTTGACTATTTATTTGTCAATTTTCGAGTTACGGTCTACAAGTTACAATAATTCTCGTTTTAGGCTTTTCTAGTGCCGAATCGAATAGTGCCTACCAAATAGAGTTAAAACTCATACGATAACTCATTTAATAATGAATAAACCATAAAACCAATAGACGATATAAAATCAAGTCATGGTTTATAAAATAGTGATAAAGGCAAGGCTCGGTTCGCTTTAACGTAATGCGGTTACCTAAAATAGACTCCCTAAATTTGCCATTGTCACAGCCTCCCAGCCTTTAGAAGAAACCCGTCCCGGTTTCACTTCGAGTTGCTTGGTGTCATAAAAGCTTAGGATACTTCCCACGAAAACGTCCTCACGTTCCCAAGTGAACTCCGTCCATGCCGGAGTTCCAACGAACTTAAGCAATCGAATACGGCTATTCTTCACCTCTTAACCTCACGATCCATAATCTCAATCGGTTCCTCAACAAAATTCAATTTCTCATCAATACGAATGTCTCTTAAAGGCACAACTATGTTTTCCTCCGAAAGACATTTCTTAAGATTACTAACATGAAAGACATTGTGTACACTACTCGGCCCGATGGTAGCTCCAGCGGTATGCTACCGGTCCGACTCTTTCCGTGATTGGAAAGGGACCAATATATCGGGATTGAGTTTTCCACGCTACTAAAATGAACCACCTTTCCAAGGAGAAACTTTCAACATAACACGATCTCCAACCCGAAATTCTAAAGGTTTACGCCTCTTATCGGCATAACTCTTTGTCTATCTCGTGCGGTTTGCAACCGATTACGAATCTGAACTATCTTCTCGTGGTTTCTAAGACAAGTTCGGGACCAGAAGTTGAATCTCGCCAACTTCAGCCCAACAAACAGAGAACGACATTTTCGCCATACAAGGCCTCAAATGGGCGGCATTAATGCTAGAGTGATAACTATTGTTGAAAAGAATTCGCCCAAGGAGGTGTCTCTCCCACTTTGCCGAATCAATAACGCATGCTCTAAGCATGTCCTCTAAAGTCCGAATGGTTCTCTCGCTTTGACCATCGGTCTATGGATGGTAAGCAGACTCATATCCAAATTGCCCTAATGTCGTCCTCAGAACGACTTCCAAAAGTGGGATGTAAAACGACTATCCCTATTGGAAATGATAGATATCGGTACTCCATGACGGATACTATCTCCTTAAGATACAATCGAGCAAGCTTATCAAGACTATCGTTTCACTAATAGCTAAGAAGTGAGCGAGACTTAGTTAAACGATCAACGATTACCGAGAGATAGCGCCACCGCCGCTAAGCTGCTCTCGGTAATTTAGTGATAAAGTCCATGGTTATTCGCTCCCATTTTCATTCCGGAGTTCGGGTTGAACTAAAAGTCCCGATGGTTTCGATGTTCGGCCTTAACTTTGGAACAAGTCGCACCCACCGACATACCGAGATATATCGGCTTTCATATTAGGCCACCAATAAAGCTTCGAGATCCCGATACATCTTATCGCCCGGATGAATAGAGTATTTTGATTTATGCGACTCGTGCATAATCAACTCACGATTCCACCATGAAATGGTATCCACTTCTCTCAAGCATAATGTTCCATCGAATGCTTCAAGCCGCTTTCACTTTCTACCATTCCATGAAGATTCTCATATGACGGTTCTCTTCCATCAATGCCTCTGCTTGGGCGGCTAAAATTTGAGACGGTAAGGGCGAAACAATGGTCATTCCTAAGGATTGAACGAGTAGGGGGGAATGTCCTCCTTACGACTAAGTGCATCAGCCACAACATTAGCCTTACCAGGATGATAACGAATCTCACAGTCATAATCACTAAGCAATTCCAACCAACGATGTTATCTCATGTTCAGTTCCTTCTGATCTAAGATATGCTTCAAACTCTTATGACCGGTAAATACTACGCACTTGGTTCCATACCGATAATGTCTCCAAATCCTAAGAGCAAACACTACAGCACCTAACTCAAGGTCATGGGTGGTGTAGTTTTTCTCATGCTTCTTAAGTTGTCGGGATGCATAAGCAATCACCTTCTCACGTTACATCAAACAAAGACTTAAGCCTTTATGCGAAGCGTCAGAAGACACGATAAAGTCTTCGCTTCCTTCGAGCAAAGCTAGGATGGGCGCACTACACAACTTGTCCTTCGGTTGAAATGCTTCTTCTTCCTTTTCTCCCATTCATACTTAACATCCTTCTCGAGTTAGTTTGGTCACGACTTAGCTATCTTGGAAAATCCCTCAATGAATCTCCTATAATAGCCTCGCTAACCCTAGAAACCGCCGGATTGATGGGTTCTTAGGAGCTACCCATTCCTTAATGGCCTTAATCTTACCGGGTCAACATGAACACCTCGACTATCTATCACATGGCCTAAGAATCGCACGGACGGAATCCAAAATTCACACTTAGAGAATTTGGCATACAACTTTTCCTCTCAAAGAATCCTAAAATGAGCCTCAAATGCTCTTCGTGCTCTTCACTACTCTTAGAGTATATCAAGATGTCGCCTATGAATACTATCACAAACTTATCCGTGTATGGCTTACACACTCGGTTCATGAGATCCATGAAGATCGCTGGTGCGTTGGTCAAACCAAACGACATCACTTGAATTCATAGTGTCCATAACGGGTTCTAAACGCCGCCTTAGGGATATCCTCCTCTCGAACTCTAAGTCGGTGGTAACCGATCGTAAGTCGATCTTATAAAAGACACTAGCTCCTGAGTTGGTCGAATAGGTCATCTATTCTAGGTAATGGATATCGGTTCTTCACCGTCAACTTATTCAATTCCCTATAATCAATACACATCCGAAATGATCCATCCTTCTTCTTCACAAACAACACCGGTGCTCCCCACGGTGACGAACTTGGTCGAATGAATCCTTCTCTCGACAATTCGCCAACTGCTTAGACAGCTTCCTCCAA
Organism: Chrysanthemum lavandulifolium; assembly: GCA_022545495.1. Taxonomy (NCBI): domain Eukaryota; kingdom Viridiplantae; phylum Streptophyta; class Magnoliopsida; order Asterales; family Asteraceae; genus Chrysanthemum; species Chrysanthemum lavandulifolium. The sequence goes on from CM040243.1 coordinate 179,741,774, forward strand.
TTCTCTTGGAGCAAGTCGATAAGGTGCCCGGCCACGGTGCCGCACCGGTATCAACTCTATTTGGAATTCCACTTGTCGGACAGTGTGGAATCACTCGCGATCGTCGGAAACACATCCGAAATTTCTAACAACGGTACATCGTTAAGGTGTCTTTCACTCTTCTCCTCACTTTTCTTTTCGTAAATTCGAGCCAAGAAAAGACAACCTCCTCTATCGATGTACTCGGGCCTTAATCTGTGAGATGATGCTCAACCAGAAGGGCTTCCACGGCCGCCCGATCTCCTTGTATGCTCGTAACCTTTCCGCCATACAGTAAACGCACAATCTTCTCATCACAAATGATGTGCAACCGCTTTTCGACAACCAATCCATTCCGATAATAACATCAAAACTTCCTAAAGTAACCGGCAATAAGTCTATACTAAACGGGCGGTCTAAGAAACTTAAGGTACAACCTCGAACTACGGTGTCTATCTTCTCTCTATTCCCATTCGCTAACTCCACATCGTAACTAAACCCTAGAGGTGTTTGGGAGATTCCTAGTAATGGCATAAAATTGGTGAATACGAAACTCATATCCGCACCGGTATCAAACAGGATGGAAGCATAGCGATTATTGAGAAGGAACGCACTGTTACTACGCTAGGTCCTCACCACCTTCCTTCCCAATAGCATAAACACGCGCTTACTCCCATGTCTCTTTGTTGATTCCTAGCACCATTGTTTCCGGTTTTCCACAACCTCACGCTTCACTGTGGTTTAAGCCATTACCTCCTACACCTTGATTAGAAAATCCTCCTACATTACCGGGATTTTCTCTCATCCACGGCTCTCGGCACTCATTCTTAAAATGTCCCTTCTTTCCACATCCAAAACAAGTGACAGTGGCCTTCCAGTCTGCTCCTTATGCAGTTTGAGCTGCAGCAAGTGGACGAGATCTACAGTCCTTGGCTATGTGTCCTATCTTAGAGCACTTCCTACACACAATCGGGCATGGTCCATGGTGGTGTCGGTTACAACGACCACACACAGGCTTACTTCCTTCATAACCCTTTTTATCTCCATTTCCTATGGCAAACACTCTGGTTGTCTCTTGCCGTTTGTTGCCATTCCCTTTTGAAACTTCGTTCCTCTTCCTCTTATCACTCCTATCCTTCTTACTCTTGTCTCCTAATTCTAGCACACAAGAGTCCATCAAACTCTGAGCCACAGTAATTGCCTCTTGCAAATTAGCTGGCTTGGCAACGATGACATCATTTTGAGTAGCTAAAGGTAATCCATCAGTATACCTCTCAATCTTAAGTTCTTCAGTGCGAACCATTTTAGGGCAAAGCAACGATAACTCTTGGAAACGACGAGTATAAGTCACCATGTCAAGACTTTTAACCTTATGGTTCTAGAACTCACTCTCTAACTTCTTAACTTCATTCCTAGGACAAGAAGTCTTAATCGTGAGAGCCTTAAACCGAGTCCAAGTCATACTATAAGCTACATCAATTCCTACCGACCGTGGTAGTTATTCCACCGTGTCAACGCCGCCCTTCAAGGTGAAGGTTGCATACTTAACCTTACAATCCTCATCACGCTTACTCACATCAAACACAGATTCGCTTTCTCCAACCACCTAGTCGATAAACTACTCCCCGGCCTCCGAACTCAATGGGACCACGTAATCGAACTCTTTGTAGGTACAACCTCGAGTTCGATTCAAAGATGGGGTTCCACTAGAGGTGTTAGAAAGATTAGCCTCACTAGCAGCTCAAATGACATCATGCGACACTAGCTGGTCAATGTGGGTTGGGTTCACAGGTGGAGGGTTTTGTAGAACAGGACCATTCTCAGCACGGTCGTTCACATTCGGGTTTTCTACACTGTGTTATCAGTGTTAGGGTTCTCAACATGTGGTGTGGTCGGGGCCGGACGACGACCTCGACGACCAGAGGCAACAATAGCAGCAGGAGCTGCTCGGTTGTTCCTAAGCGAGTTTTGTCTTGTTGCCACCATTCTGGAGGCAAGAAGAACAGTTTCATAAGTTCACAAATCACGCTCTAAAAATAGAGTTGGGTTCCAAGGATCACTAATTATCGCTCAATACATAATCAAGGTCAACAAGGACAACGCTATACCGGGCGAAGCAATCGATACCGATCATAACTAAAGGATGCATGTTCCATAACCATAATTCATAGGTTTCAAAGTGGAAATACATGGAAGGATACTAAGAAATCAAAACGATCCTAATAACGATACTAGTAAGACAACTAGGATAATCCTACATCTCGAACCAAGTACTACTTAGTTTCAAGATGGTGCAAAACCATGAATCTAATACTATCTAGCCACGCCTCACTCACGGATCTCCTAGCATCGTCAACCTCTCTCCACAAAGAGGTTAACTCAACACGCCGAGCGTCATGATCACTCTTAAGCTCTGCGACCTCTCTCCAACTCACCAATCCCACGCCAAATCGCCTATCGGCACACGAGCTATCGAACCCTCCGCAGTCCCCAACCCGCTCTGGAGTTCGAGATACCATCATGCAAAATCCTAGTCCTCCCGACTACAGCACCCATATCAACTCTCGATCCTCTATACTAGCCCTAGATACTCCAACCAATCGATCCGTCAACCGACTAAGCCTAGTACCGCGATGTAATCCTCTCCCACATCGACTCGCCTCACCATACTCTTCGGCTCGTAAACAATCTCCGATGGTACCTCCGATCCTAACGGGCTACCTATATAAGGTGAGTAAGGTGGTGAGTCGATGTCTAAAGGTCGTCCAGGGACCTGTGCTCGTGCAAAGGAGAACTCGGCATCGAGAATGTGCAGACTCGCAATGAGGAGTACCCCTCTGGGATATCCTCATCATCCTCCTCCCGAGGATCCTCATCCTCATCAACATACCGCCTCAATCTCATCCTCCTCCTCGACCATGCTCCTCCCTCGCACTCATCCATGGGGAAGAGTCCATGAGTCGAGTCTCGCAAGGTGTAAATCCCGAGGTGGTACACTAGGAGATCTAGGCCTCCTAAGACATGATGATACGGTGGTGATGACGGAGGAGAGTGGGTCGCTAAACGGATAGGTGATGATGGTGGTCTCACGTACATGCGGGCAAAGGCTATAAGCAAGCCTAAGAGTCTCAGCTCGCTAAAACACGATGTAAAGTGATCCGCCTGGACGAACTAGGGATGATCCGATGATGAACTAGTGTGACGGGCAATCTCATAAGGATCACCCGCAACCGTCATGAGAGTCAATTTGGCGAACTAGCTACAGAAGGACCTCCTCGCATACATCAAAAGCTAGTGAAGGCATAGTCTGTGACAATGGCATAGGGTAGGTATAAGTGTTCGAAAACAACCAGTTCTAACAAGCGCATTAACTCAACCAAAACATATATCACATAATGAAAGCTTTAAAAGTTTAGGTACCGCATTACTCAAAATATGCCTTTAAATAAAACACATAAGTTTCGTTCCATCACATAATCACATATCAAATCAATCGAGTTAAAAACTCCAAAATCATAATATACCGTTTACTCAAATCAAATTTTGTAATATCTCGATAATCACATCTCATTTTCCAAAACCAATAATCATATCTCATTTCCAAAATCAATAATCGTATCTCCATATCATAACGTTTCCAAAATCAGTTCACAATATCCCTTAACATATCATCTCATAATTCAATTCACAGTTCATACCATAATTAAATAAGAAGCTTCGGCTTGGCAAGCGGGCGTGCGTCGGTCGAGGATCAGTTTTTTTCTCAAAAGTGGTTATAGTTTAGGGTTTATAAAATACCTAATTCTCTATAACCTTGAGCTCGATACCAATTTGTAACACCCCAAATCTCGGTGACAATGAAGACTTAATCAAGTTTTTGGGCGTTACTTTTGGATTGATATCGCACACAAGTATAGCAAAAGATAGTCATTTAATATTCAAAACCAATCCCAAATTTAGTCATTTAAAACATTTAATCCAAAAGAGTAAATATTAGGCCCAAAACATGGTTTAATCAAATAGGTCCTCATAGTTTATCAGAGTCAGAAATGATCCTTGAACCCTGCCTTCTTGCCAAGCTTCCACCGATCACGTATTCCAAACATCTCTCAAATAACTGAGAAATCATGCTAAAAGGTCAGCTTACGCTAGTGAGTTCATAGGTTTAAGTTCAACAAAATCATAGTGGACCTGTAAGAGTTGATTTGCTATGCAAGACCTAAGATAGGTAAATACCGTTCACACATGATCCTACCCGGATCTCCAACCAATCCCACATCCAGGGATTACTCGGGCCCCTGCGACTCTAGTCCAGCACTGTTGTGGCAAAATCTAGAACAATTTCCAACCCCATACTAGGTCGATGTAGAAGTCTATTCTTAGCTAGGCACGGTTAAAGCTAGCCTAAGGCAACAAGTACCGCACATCTATCTATACAGTCAAGCACATAAGCAAATCCAAATAGTTTTCACGGTCCAAAAATAGTAGCATGATTCTCACCCCAAAATAGTTCAAAACGTAGTTAAAACATAGATAAAAGTGGGGCTATGAAACTCACCTCAAGCAATCAACGCACAAATAAACACTCTCAGAAGATAACGGTATCACGGCACAACAACTATCGACTCGTCACTACCTATTATTGTAGACCAAACTTAATATACAAGTTCCTCAAAATCAACGTTATCTACCCCAATGTATTCCATTTTGTTATTTCCAAGAATGTCTCGTTTCACCATTTAATCCTAGTGTTTGGTATTCCTCATGTGGTATCGACTCAATATGATGTCATGAATGCACTCAAACAACCCATATGCTATGCTCCGCAACACAATATGCAACTCCATTCAACACAATATGTGACTCAATTCAACACAATATGTTACTCAATTCAACACAATATGTGACTCAATGCGACACAATGAGACGTCTAAGCGATAAGCTCCATAGTCCAATAAGTTTCGGAATAAATAGTAGACCTTATCGAATTCGTCAACTCGATAAACTCAATTATTCATTCGTATCGCTTATTATTCCATAAACCGGTCGCATCCTAACGAGTCATAAGGATAAGTTACGCATTAATAAGGTTATCCAACCTAGCGGGTTCTTATTAGATTCGTCAACCTAATAAGTCCGCTACCCACGTGGATCAACACTATTAATGTTAGGTTATCCGTAACCCAAGCACACAACGTATGCAATTAAATACTTAAACTAGTATTAAATGTCCAAAATTGACATTTATTGATAATTGTGTACTCGAAACATTATTTGTTTATTTATTAGAAAATCATTCCATTTTTAGTTGTTAGTTTCCGTTTAAAATAGTAAATAACAAGATAAATCTTGTTATCGATATTTTTGGTACAAAAGCCCATTATTATATACATTTCATAGTTCTATTAGCATTTTCATATATATATATATATATATATATATATATATATTTTATCAAATTCCATTATTAATCTCATATCGTTATTCGTTTCGAGTCCACAAGCACGAGTCATAACTTCTCGGCTTTTAATCAATCAATAGTCCAAATTATACTAAAGTCCATGTTACGGCTTTGTTTGAGTCAACTATTGACTAAAAGTCAAAGTAACATCGACGAGCTCAAAGTTGACAATTAAATATATCAAGTCCAAATTAAATGTCACAATATCGCAATTCAATCCCAAACCAACTCAAAACAATCCGCCAACCAATCAATCAACCAAATATACCAAAACCAATGTTATGACCCTAATGGTCATGACACGGTCATGTGTCAAGACCATGTGAACCAAACAAGCTCTAGAAGCTTTTCGGCCCACACGCCTCACCCAAACATCAACAATAACAACCAACAAGCTACCAAATCGACCGACTGGACCCATGACACAAGTGGGTCACGACACTAACCCATGGGTCACGACGTGACCATGGTGGTTCGTACGCCATCCCAAACCAATCCAAACACATCCAAATCGCTTCCACAACATCCCAATCCAATCATTCAAGGTCCAAACACAAAACCCATCATCTATCTTAACCAAAAATATGCAACTAAACCCTAAATGCACAAACCCATCAAATTAATACACCACACATGTACCAAACACTAATTACTTGTTTATTTATACACTGATTAGCTTTAATTTCATGTTCCACCCAAAAGCCCCAAAAATTATAATTAGGTCGAAACCCTAATTTTTAATTCGTGGGTTTTTATTGCCAAATCAAGTTCAAAACATGTTCCATTTACCTTATCTAATCACCAATTGAAAAAGCCCTTTGAAACCCTAAAAGTACGAATCTTGATTCAAAGATTTGAAGGTGTTATGGAGGTCCAAATGGGGCGTGTTATATATGGTTGGAAAGAGGAGAAAGAGATCTTTCTTTTGGTGGTGGAGGTTTTGGGTGACGCACCGGTGGTCGGCGGTGGTGGCCGGAACAGTGGCGGCGGCCACAAGGTGGTGGTGGTTTTAGGGTTTTTAGAGAGAGGTTAGAGAGAGAAATGATTAGTGTGTGTTTTCTAGAGAGACAAACAAATGAGGTGAAATGAGGATTTGGGTGGGTATTTATACTAGGCCACTAGGGACCTTAAAATAATTAATTTGGAGGAGGAGGGCGCCGGCCTCAAGAGAAAGGGGAGGGTCGGATTTGTAAGTTTTCGTAACTATCCCGTTCACCCATTCCCGAGCTCACATATTGTCCCCCGAGTGTCCCACAACATTTATTCAACTTTCCAACATCGTTATTTACGTTTTTCCAGGAGTTTTGACTATTTATTTGTCAATTTTCGAGTTACGATCTACAAAATAGAGTTAAAACTCATATGATAACTCATTTAAGAATGAAATAAACCATAAAAACCAATAGACGATATAAAATCAAGTCATGGTTTATAAAAATAGTGATAAAGACAAGGCTCGGTTCAGTTTAACGTAATGCGGTTACCTAAAATAGACTCCCTAAATTTGCCAGTTGTCACAGTTAGGCTGCCATCTGTGTGAACCTTTGATATCTTCACATCACCCATTTCAATGATCTCTCGAAGATAATGAAATTTAGCACAGTAATGTCTAGCACCTTTGGGGATTCCGCTTTCATTAGCTATAGTAATGGATCCAGATATCACAATACATATTTATGGGTTCTTCGGTTGTGGGAACAATGTTAAACCCATAAATGAATTTAATTAATCCATACCTCTTTAGATGCATCACAAGTAGCTATATACTCAAATTCTATAGATGAAGTAGGAAAAATACTTTTCTTTGTGCTTTTCCAGTCAACAGCACCTCCATTTGGAACAAATACATATCGAGTCTGAGATTTCAAGTCATCAGCATCTGTCAAATATCCAGCATCAGTGTAGCAAGAAACCCTGAGCTCTTGTTCCATCTCCCCTCCATAAACTAGAAACATATCCTTATTATTGCGTAAATACTTAAGATATTCTTAACAGATCCAGTGGAAGTTCACCTGGATTCTGTTGAAATTGGCTTGTCACATTCTAAGCGAACGCAACATCAGGACGAGTAAATCTCACAGCATACATAATAGATCCTATAACCGAAGCATAAGGAACTCTTTGCATGTGCTCTTTCACAGCAGGTGTCTCAACACCTTGTGACTTACTCAACTTAGGCTCCTCTTGCATTGGGATAGCTCCACGTTTGGAATTCTCCATACAAAATCTCTTCAAGATTTTCTCAATGTAAGTAGTTTGACATAAATCAATAAATCTTTTAGATCTGTCTCGATAGATCTTGATTCCAAGAATATATGCAGCTTCTCCTAGATAGGATTTTACATCTTGTAACATTGGAATGTTGTTTCCGTGAGCAATATGTCATCAACATATAGAATTAGGAAAGTGACAAAACTCCCACTAGCTTTCTGATATACACATGGCTCATCTTGATTTTGAGAAAATATGAATTTCTTTATCTCATCATCAAAACGCTTATTCCATTGCCTAGATGCTTGCTTAAGTCCATAAATGGAATGCTTGAGCTTGCATACATGGTTAGGATATTTAGAATCAACAAAACCCCCAGGTTGCTCCATATAGACCTCTTCGTAAAGATGTCCATTAAGGAAGGCAATTTTGACATCCATTTGCCATATCTCAAAATCATAGAACGCCGCTATGGCTATGAGAACTCTTATAGCTCTAATCTCTGCTACAGAAGAAAAGGTTTCTTCATAATCAATCCCATAGGTTTGAGTGAACCCTTTGCTACGAGACGAGCTTTAAAGGTGTATACCTTACCATCCATGTCGGTTTTCTTCTTGAAAAGCCACTTGCTACCAACTGTCTTGCAGTTAGGAGGAAGCTCAACAAAAAGCCAGACATCATTGTCTTTCATGGATTGCATTTCCACATTCATCGCATCAAGCTATATCTTGAATTCAGTATCCAGCAATGCAGCTTTATAGTTATTGGGTTCACCAAGATCCCTAACTCATGTTCCTCAGCATCGATGTATAAACACATTCGATCAGGAGCACGGCGTGTCCTTGTGGACTACGAATTGGAACAATATCACTTTGAGGTTCTTCAATTTCTTGATCATCCTCATCATGATGAATGCTAGTGTCTAAAGAAGGATTTTTATCTTCATCTTGAATTATTTCAAGATCTTCTAGACTCCCACTTGCTTCTTGATCCATGAGATTGCTCTCAAAGAACTCAGCATTTCGAGCAACAATAACTTTGTTCTCTGATGGAAGGTAGAAAGAATATTCCATTGTTCCTTTGGGTATCCTACAAAGATACACTTAACAGATCTGGTTCAAGTTTGTCAGGTTTGGTAAGTGTATCATACATAACAATTGCCTCACAACCCTAGACTTTTAAGTAAGACAGCTTAGGGGCTTACCCATCCCGTACTTCGTATGGTGTCTTATCAACCTTCTTAGTTGGAACCATATTGAGAATGCGTGCAGCAAAATCAAGGGCATAATCCCAAAAGGACTTTGGAAGAGTAGTTTGACTCATCATGGAGCGAACCTGGTCAAGAAGGGTTCGATTTCTCTTCTCAGACACACCAATATGTTGTGGAGTGTAAGGAGGAATTCGATGGGCAATAATCCCATGCTCCTTTATATGATCCAAAAACTCTTAACTCATATATTCACCTCCACAATCAGAACGTAGTGACTTTATGGTCTTCCCGAGTTGGTTTTCTACTTCCCTTTGAAACACCTAAAATGTTTCAAACACTTCATTTCAGCAAGTAAACATAACCATGCCGACTATAGTAAAAGTCACGAAGTGTAACACCCCCAAACTTTGGCACAATGAAGCATTGGTCGAGGGTCTACTCATTGTTATTACAACATAAAGTATAGAACAACGATTTTACATTAATAAAATTTATAAACAAATGTATAAAGTTTACATTATTCAAAATTAGTGCGGAAATACAAGTCCATACTAATAATAAAGCGATCCCAAAAATAACAGAGTATCCTATGACCATGCCATGCCATGCCAAAAGCCTCCAAAGTAAGCTGCCGTGCAAAACCTAAAAATACATGCTAAAAATGTCAACACGAGGTTGGTGAGTTCATAGGTTTGTAAATAAAGTAGTAAATCAGTTTTGTTGTGCATTGATATACGAGTAGGACATATGTATAAGTAATAGTACTGAACAAGTAGTAAAATGAAATGCAATCCACATCATGTAATCCACATCATGAAATCTGACCACCACGTGGTCCCGTGCATAATAGGAATCCAATCAGTTATTATCGCAAACCAGCTAGAGCTAAACTGTTAGATAAATGAATCTGTCAACCAGTCCCAAAGACTGTTGAATAAATATAATCATAGATATCCAAATACACTGGGTGCCTCTACCCAAAGATGAACTGGATACCTCTACCCAAAGATGAACTATAAATTCTTGATCATGATGCACACAAATTACATACACGTATATGTCCAAAATGAAATATTATGAACTTAGCACAACGTATGAAATAATGTTATTGTAACGATAATTTAATAATTGAATAAATTGCTTAGCGAAGCACATAAAGTTTTCAAGAATCAGGTCATTTGCAAATATTGGAATTTAGTAAAACAAGCATGTATTCTCCCCCAAAAGTGTTTTCAAAACAAGTAATGTAGGGGCCATGAACTCACCTCAGTCTGAAGCAATGCAAGAATCATAACTAACACGAGTTGCATCAAGAAGTATAACACAACAGTATCAAGAGTACAGGTACAATGGTACGGGATCAACACAACCTAATAAGTATATAGTTATCTCAGAATACGTCTAGCAGAGAACATGAATTTTCGAAAGATAATGTGTCTTAGTTTTCGTGGAATATTCGTATCATTAATTTCATAAGTTCGTTATCAATATATCAAAAAGTTTGGTTTTAACGCTTCGTGTGGTGGTAAGAAAACATGGACTTGACACACAACTCACGTTAAAAGAGAATAAATGAAAAATAAACCTAGCACGTATCCCACATGCACAATACGAAAGTAAACAAGTAAGGAACAATTAGCAAATAATGAAAATATAAATGGATGGTTGAGTTTAGATCATTTACCCAATAACCCCAATTAGATATGCTAAGAAAATATATGTTTTATGTATAACATGGCTTTAAAATGAAAAGTAAATGGGAAATGGTATATCCTTAATAAACTATACTTTTAGTTCTATAATCGGTTCTAAATCAAAATGAGTGTCTAATGGTAATGTATATTAAGCATAGAAATGAAAGTTTAATATGCCTCTCAATTAAAATACACTTCGATAATGATTAAGGATCCAAAAGTAAATGTTTGAAAGTTGGGGTATCCAATATGCATCTCTAGTGAATACATATGAGCTTGGTGGGAACAATCCAAATTCTCGTTAGAATATAACCAACACTCAAATTTGCCTTACATAAAAATATTCCCATATTGTTAACCGACAATGGACATATTTAGAATGATAAATCATTTTATGGATTAAACATGCAAATATGGAATAACAGATTATATGAATATAATAACAAATACCTCATATCTTTATTTATCAAAAAGTAATAACTGTCTTACAATTCCAAATTATCCAAATACTAATTAACACACAGATTTACATGAGACTACTAGCAGGTATTAAGCCTAGGATACGCAAAGCTTTCGTAAATGGATCAGTTAGGTTGCCATCTGTGTGAACCTTTGATATCTTCACATCACCCATTTCAATGATCTCTCGAAGATAATGAACTTTAGCACGGTAATGTCTAGCACCTTTGGTGATTCTGCTTTCATTAGCTATAGTAATGGCTCCAGTATTATCACAATACATATTTATGGGTTCTTCGGTTGTGGGAACAATGTTAAACCCATAAATGAATTTACTAATCCATCTGACCTATTTAGATGCATCACAAGTAGCTATATACTCAAACTTCTATAGATGAAGTAGGAAAAATACTTTTCTTTTGCTTTTCCATCAACGGCACCTCCATTTGGAACAAATACATATCGAGTCCGAGATTTCAAGTCATCGACATCGTCAAATATCCAAATCGGTGTAGCAAGAAACCACGAGCTCTTGTTCGTCTCCTCCATAAACCGAAACATATCCTTAGTATGCGTAAATACTTAAGATATTCTTAACAACGATCCGATGAATACTATTTTATCTTATTATTCGATTTGCATTTTAAACTAAAATGTTCAATTCACCTTGATTTAGTTGCCGATTATATTATATATCAATTATATTATCTATCGTATATAGCGAGATTGAACTTATAAACCCAACACAATTATCACTATGGCGTGAATAGACACACCAACAATAACGAGACATATCAATCAAATAGTCTAAAGGAAGTGGGCACAACCGACTGTGACCCGAAGTAAAACAAACACCTATCAGCCATTATCCCTTGTGAACCGTATATCAAACAAGCAGACATCTAAAAAACGATTTCCTATTTATGGTGAGACCGAGAATCAAAAAGAAGTAAATGAACAATTACAACTAAATTACGCTTGCAAACCTATCCAAGTTAATACTGATTCACAAACACCAATTTTGACACACTTTCATACAATGCACACCACAACATACCCCTAGTGGATTTCAACTCCTATCGAGGCGCAAGCCACACGGACAGGAAAACAATACTACTCAGATTCACAAATCCATTTCAACTTACAAAGAAACAAATAAATTCGAAAGTCCAAATCCAAATTAAACATAATACGACTACAGATAGCATATCCAAAACTAACTTGAGACCCCAAATCTGGTATAAACGTTGAGACTAACTAGGTCCCCACCCGACCCGAACGCAAGTACAAACAAACATCATTTGGGAAAATTCTTACCACACGAAGAGTTTGAACACGTTTTAATATTTATTTTTATTCCACGAAAAGCAATATAGAAAAAAAGTAATAATAATAATTTTACAATTGGTTGTAATACAAGAACAGGAAGAGATTAAATAATGAATCTGAGACGTCGTCTTACCCAAGGGACGAGAAGAAGGAGAGGTGAGATTGACGAGATGAGACTAACACAACCAAACTCACGGACAAAAACCCGATCCTTACACTTACGTGATTAAAATGCGCGATCTGACCCAAAACCCTTTACACGACCTAGGTCTTCAGTAGGTTACGATGGAGGTTGTGGTGGCTCCGGAGGATGGTCGGAACAGTGGTTCCGGCGATTAGGGTGGAGGGAGGCAAGAGATGAGAAAAAGTGTTTTAATAAAACCCTAAGCCTAAATATGTTATTTTTTTCTTTTTATAGTGTAAAAATAAAGGTTACATTACAATGTGCAAAATGAATGAAAGTGTAGGGGCGCAAGTGAAACTATTTCCATAAGGGCCATTAATGTAATTTCCATAATCTTCTAAAATTTATGGTTCGGGACGCATTTAGACTAGGAAACGAGTGATTCAAATCACGAAAGTCGTGCCATTGCGTTCAGAATAATTTTTTCAATAAAAGTAAGTATTTACACGACTAGTTTCTCATAATTAAATATAATAATCAAATAAAAAGGTTGAATGAGTTTATGGTTGCGTCGATACATGTTGTGAGCAGTTTTTATGAAAAACGAGATAACTCTTCGTTTTCGATGCAAATTGGCTCGGGAAAAATCCGAAATGAAAAACAAATAATATTAAATATAATTTAATATCAAAATAAGCTCTTGAAAAATTACCGGATGCTAAAGTCGACCCTCCTTTAAAGGAATCGCATCCTCGCGATTCAATTCATGGCATTCAATAGCGTAGTGTCTTAAAAGAGGTGATGATACGGGTAGCCAATAAGGGAATCTAATCATATAGAACAAATATGGTAACTTGTACAATGATGAGAAAGTGTCGAGATTTTGTAGATTGTTATTTATAGTTTCAAGCAGGTCGGGATTCACTCCAAAGGTTGGGTTTAGTTACAAAGAAAAATGTTGGTTATTCGGTTTATGAGGTAGTGACGTAAAATACTTTTCAATGAAGTAAATAGTTTATAAAATGGTTTGTAGGACGGTTTAGAGTAGTAGGAAAATAAAGTTATTGTTTATAAAATAGCAGTACGGTAAAAAAAATTGATTTCATGATTGATTAAAACATTTTGTAAGGTGATCGCAACATATTCTATAGAATGATTGAAAGCAGTTTGTATGTTAATAGCGACACAATTTATTATGATATGAGAGGGTAACAAAAATAACTAGTTTTCCCGAAGGATGAGCGAAGAATTAGGTGTCCGTTCCCAAGGTCGTGGTTTAGGTTACTCCTTAAAATCTCAAAGGTTCTGTCAAGCATAGAATTTCTACCGAATGGAGAGTTTAACAAATCCGAAGTATGACTCTTAAGGAGAGGTTGATCGTTACTAGTAAATCAGTTAGTTTCCTCAGCAGTGTACTTAGTACTCAACACGGAAAGTACAACGTTCGAGTACAAAGTCATAATACAGAAAGTAATACGACTATCAATCGATAACAAAAATCAAATTCCAAATACGAGTGAATGTCGACGGGTCCAAATGGTTACGCTAAAAGCATACACGTTGATAGAGCGCAAGGTATATCATCAAAAGAACAACATAGATGGAACAACATCGATCGAAGGCAAGGCTTGAGGTAGAGACGTCTGCACTATGACTAGAAACAAAAAGAGCTACGGGGATAAGTGATTTCAAATTCTCAACAAGACCCAAAATCGTAGAATCTAACAATCCAAAATCAAACGTGGCCAAGATCGATTCCAAACACTCCAATAAACTCAAATGATTTCACACAACCCGAATGTAAGCTGGTGACAAATTGGGTCTAGCTCGACTCATTGCAAAACGAGATTAAACGGTTCTAATGATCCCAAAGAAATCTGAAGTCATATAATGACTAGACGGTGATGAAGGGCGTTCCATACAAGAGGAAGAATATTGCGGTAAACAAGAATTGTGTTGCCAGTGTGTTGTGGGTAGGGGTAAATTTATAAAACTTGATGCTCGAATACACACACCAAAAACTTTACCCTTTTCTGAAATCAAACCAAAAACCAACCAGACATAATACTATTATAACTACTCCAAGTATCAGATAATGGGTCTTTTTCATAGGAATACCTTTTCTTTAAATCATCATTTTGAGACATATGGCATTGATTTATTTGATTTCGCCATTTTGTGGGACTAATGTAGACCATGTATTAGACCATGTAATCGAGATAAATCATATTGATAATGACTTCTTAACCAGTTTTCCATGGATTCTTTTCATAATTTGAAAGTCTTACTTTGGAATCAAATATTCCTTGTGTTCCAAAAATCCTTTATTTCATTCTTAAGAAAAAAAGATGGTCCATTATATTGAAGAATAGATCTTAACTTATTGAAGTTAATAACTTGGGTTTGTGATAATTTAAAAATACATATTTTTGTGACAAGTAAGATAAATCAAAAAAAAATATGTGGCTTACGCTACTATTAGTTTCATAATCCACGGAGAAGGTTCACTAATAAACCTAGGGAGAAGTAATTTGACTCATTCACATCCGGATCATGAATGTTTGGAATCCATATTATGCAAGGAGACATTGCTTTTGCTAATTCGAATTGAAGGGTGATATAAAGTTGAGTCGGACATAGGTGATCAGGCTATGTCCTCATCGTCCTGGTGAATATAGGTGATCAGTCTATATTTACCCAAGGTTCAATGAATTTTGATATACTTGACTTAGTTACTCTAGCATCATGTTTTTCACTTCCCAAAATCCATTTTCAAACGACTAAAACAAGGGTCCAAACTCAATGTCAAAAGATGAGATTGCGTATAGAGAGGGGCGCAACGCTACAACAAGTGCGATATGTAAGCATAAGTATGACGAAGATACCTATAGCAAAAGGCAAAAAATAAATGGATATACACATTCAATATAAAGCACACATCTCATCAAATATGATAGTAACCAAGTCACAAGTGAGGCATCAGCTTGGCAGGCAGGCACGTGTCAGTCATAAGGTTAAATTTGTAAAAATGGTTATAATCTAGGTTTTGAAAATTACCCAGTTCCATATAACCTTGGCTCTGATACCAACTGTAACACGCTAAAATTTGTCACAACGGAAGCATTCGGGTCGAGGGCTGCTACTCATTGGTATCACAACACAAAGTATAGAACAACGGTTTGACATTAATAAAATTTATAAACAAATGTATAAAGTTTACATTATTCAAAATTAGTGCGGAAATACATGCCCATAATAATAATAAAGCCGTCCCAAATATAACAGAGTATCCTATGACCATGCCATGCCATGCCAAAAGCCTCAAAGTAAGTTGTCGTGTAAAACCGGAAAATACATGCTAAAAATGTCAACACGAGGTTGGTGAGTTCATAGGTTTGTAAATAAAGTAGTAAATCAGTTTTGTTGTGCATTGATATACGAGTAGGACATATGTATAAGTAATAGTGCTGAGCAAGTAGTAAAATGAAATGCAATCCACATCATGAAATCCGACCACCACGTGGTCCCGTGCAAAATAGGAATCCAATCAGTTATTATCGCAAACCAGCTGGAGCTAAACTTTTGGATAAATGAATCTGTCAACCAGTCTGTGGAAAACTAGAAGGGGGGGGTTGAATAGTTTTGCCAATTAAAACTTGTTTTAAACTATTTAGATCGACTTATTTCAATCTATTTGGATGTGTGTTGGATGTTGATAAACAAACATATAGAAGTATGTAATGAAAAGATTAGAGTAAGAAGCACAAAACCACAACGCGAGTATTTATAGTGGTTAGGCTACAAGGACACCTTCCTTGCCTACTCCACTCCCGAGTTACCTACTCGAGAGTTTGTAATCACTACACAACACCGACTCCTTATGGTGGAGAAACCTTCACAATGTTGCCTAATCTTTTTCCGGTACTAGGCTAACCACCGGGTTCTTTCACACCAAGGTGAACCACACCTATCACAACGTCGCCTACCCTTTATCCAGTACTATTCTAAGTACCGAGTTTCATTACAATGGAGGAACTACTACCCAACACCACGCCAATGACTAACCCCAAAGGAGACCAACTCCTTATTACAACATCATCAAGGATATCAATATCCTTGGATTCAATACTAATCTATCTTGTACATCGAAACACACCATATCGAATGTACATCTTAGACACCTTTCACTTATGCCTTTAACTAGATCTTCAAGACACCTTTCACTAATGTCTTGTGACTTGACTTCTAGGCACCCTTTACTAATGCATACAATAAGGACGATCGACACCTTTCACTAATGTCTTCTTCTTGACACTTGGGACATCTTTCACTAATGTCTTCAACACTACACTTCCTAGATGAAAGAAAAGAACCATCAACAAGAGGACTTCAGTAGTCTTGATGATGAGGAAGCATGGCAACTCATGGACTTGAGCTTGGTTGACTTCAAAGGTGGTGATCTCGCCTTTAAGAGGAACCTAGGGGATCATATAAAAACAAAGCTACAAACATAGATCACTTGGATCTGGGTTAGAGAGTTTTTAACTCAAGGAGAAAGTATGTAAGAAACAATAAAGAAATGGCTCACTATTTATAGAGTGAAAATACCTCATTCCCGGATCCACGGATCCCTCCCACAGGGATCCATCTAGCGTAAAGCTAGGGATCCGTGGGACGCTCCTCTTACCCATGGGTATTTTGGTCATGGGTCATGGGTCATGGGTTATGGGTTGCTCCATGGGTCTTTTAATTAGATACAATGTATCTCATGAGTGCAATGCACCTAGTCAAATGGGTATGGATCAATACCATGGGTTATGGATATTATCCATATATGACATAAGCATGATGTCATGCAATGGGTTATGGGTTAAGCTCCATAGATATGGGTCATGGACTTTGGGTTGTACCCAACTACATTCAATGTATTTGGTCAATGGGTTATGATACTTAAGTTTCTACCCATTTATATTACCCAATATACTACATACTAGTTATGTGTATATTTTACCCAAATATGTAAACACTAGTTGTTGTTGTACTAAATCATAAAATTACTTATACTTGTTTTAGTGTTTTATGTGAAAGCGTAAGTGTGTTAGAAAACTATTGGCTCAAACTATTTACGTATTTTATTTGTTTCGTTAAAATGATTTTCGTTTGTTATCGACAAAACATTAGAAGATCGTAAAATATAAATAAGCGTTTTACGACTTATTTGTATTATCAATCTCCCCTTTTGTTGATGACAAAACATAAAATTATTTTAAAGAAAAGCTAAAATTAGTAAAAGTTTGAATTGTAATTTTACTTTCTTCTCCCCTTTTGTCAAAACAAAAAGAGCTTGAAGGAAACTAACACATTGTTTTAAGAAAACATGTGAAAATAGAAAAGAAAGAAAAGTAGAGAGCAAGTAGCAGGAAAGGATCTTGTCTTAACTCCCCTTGACGAGTCCATCCCTATGTGAGGCGTCAAGAAAACAATAATACTAAGCTAGTTTATTTGCAACTAAGTTTGCAAAATATTTCGTCTATGTGACGAATATGCTCCCCCTTGATGATTGCAACTTTGCAAAGGGACGTCAAGAAATGTAATCCTAATATTGCAAGTAATTTTGCAATGTATTGCTTTGACAAAAAGCTCCCCTAGCTTTAGGGTGTCAAAATCTTCATGTGTAAATTGAATAACTACGAAACAAATGTTAGAAACAAGTATAATGTATAATTTCATGCAAATATGACTCAAGTTAGAAAAAAAATAGTTTTCTGTCTCACGGATCCCACGGTTCCCTCCTTGTATGGATCCGTCTAGGCAAATTAAAGGGATCCATCTGGCTGATGACTGATTTTAGCAATGGTGATATAACAAATGATGTTAACATCAAAGTGAGATATGAATTATACAACATAATCATATACTCAGAAATATATAGCAAGTAGCATGTAATTTCATTTAATAAAACTAGAGGTATGATATACATGACTCTAAAAACTAAGAAAATGAACGATACATGACTCGGAATTACTAGATTTATTTAAGTAACGCTTGATACTAGGACACCACTAAAAATCCTCTAGCTCAAGTTTGTTTAGGTTTAATCTCGTCGAAACGTTCGAGGAGGTGATAGAACATGAAACGTTGATCTTCTCTTACTTTATGTATCAAACTTTCAACATGTTGACAATGATAACAATCTTTGTCATGACTAGATAGTGGTGGTGGAAGAAATGAAATTGCTTGATGCGAAGGATCAAGTGAAGCGGGTTGTGGAGCCTCAAACGATGGAGGGATTGGTGGAGGTGCATTTGAAGATGGCTTGACGAAGAATGATGGTGGTGGTAGAGAAGTGTCAAATTCCATATGGTCGGGTGGTTGACTTTGATAATTTCTCATAATCCAAATGGGATTATATGATGGTGACGGCGAAAAGGAAGCCAGAGCTAGTGTTGACTCAATACCTTGATTTTGTACCATTATTCCTCCTAATGAGGAGAATGTTGCCGGTGGAGGAGGATGAGACGGCCTAGGAGGCAAATCCTCTAAATTGTAGAGGTGTGGTGATGATAGTGGAGTTGTAAATGAAATAGCTCTAGGAACCAATGGTGATGGTTTAGTGGAGATGGGATTGTTTGGCCTAGGAGGTATGGTGGTGTTTGGCATAGGTAGTTTTGTGGGTACTATCCTTTTAGGGATTGGTTTGATTGGTGGAGGAGAAATCCTTGTATTTGTGGACTTGACCGGAGATGATTCGGTTGAAGAGATTTCGTGTACAACACGAGCAATTTTCTTGGGTGGTTCTTTGGTGGATAAGTTACTACTTGGAATGGTGATTGGTCCTCATAGGAACCCTAAACGTGTTTCTCTCTCTCTTTAGGATCCATCCGCCACTTCTTCTTAAATTCGGCCCTAAACCAAACACAATCGTCCTATCTACCCTTCATGGGTATGCAATACGATTTGTGGATTGTATTTAGTATCATAGAGATGGCGGTTGGTGAGGTTTTGTTTCACCAAAACCCTAATTCTCTTTATTTTGAATCGATTGCCTTTAATGGTGATTTGATTCTCCTTAGGGTTTCGTTAATTGTTCATAACCCTTACTATCCTCAATTGTATTCATCAAATATTTCTGGTGATTCGTTTTTTTTAGTGTTTTGAACCGACTCTTGGGATCTGAATCGTTCCAATTATTCTTATGATTATAAGTCGGTTCCATACCGATTTATCTATATATATGGGATGATATGTTGATTTGATTTTGTGCTTAACGAATATTAAACCTTTTTTGATGTTATTGGGTGCAATCTGGGTTGATTGTATCTGATTGGTGGGCTGTTCTTTGAATGATATATCAAAGCTGATTGCTTTGATTCTTTCTCCTATTGGTGCATTATTTGGTTGGTGACTATGATTACGATTGTAACTATGCATGTTCACCTTTTGGGTTGTTTGTCGATTGCAAGTTCTAGTCCATATGTGCGTTTGGCGTATGTAGGTTTAGAGAGAGATGTAAGTCGAGTTTGAAGGTAAGCTTGTTCAAAAACCTTCCAACTTTCACAGATCTGTATTTGACTTCTTCATTCGTTGGTCTAGTGATCGTTCTTTGTGGTAATTGGAAGTTAGGGTTTGGGAAAACCCTAGTTTTGAGTCTATGGCAGGTTGTGTTCAAATCGAGTTAAATTTTGATCCTAATTGCTGGTTTGGTGCACATAATCGTGTCATAGTGTAGGTTGGATCGTAGGGGTGTGATTGTATTGGTCGCTTATTGAGGCTGATTGGGAAGTCGTGCTCTTGTTGGGTTTGTATGAACTTCCTCGTATATACTAAGGGACTGAGTTGCACGTGATTTTTACTTTGGTATTAATTCGTTCCGAGTAGGTCAATAGGGGTTGTTCATTGGAAGTTAGGGATGTAATCCCTATGTTTTTGGTACGAACAAAATCACATCTGTGTTCACGTTCTTCGTATTCTTTGGTGATGCTTATTGGGATTTGGTTTTGCATCTAAACATACACCTTTGGAGCGAGTTTGCCCTTGTTGCTCTATCCGTGGTTTTAGAGTCCCTTACCAACTGTTGTGTGTAATTTGTGAACTGATTTCACATTTGACGAGCCATGAATGTGGAAGTTAACAAGATCAAGATGTTGGGAAGTTAGGGGGTTCACCCTATTTGTTACCGATCACCTTTCTTGGACTTAATTCTGATCATGAGGTCCTTGAGGGTTGGTTAATTGGAAGTTAGAGCTCTATGACATCTTTGGAAGAATCAAGTGTTCTACTTGAAGCGTAACTTGTTATGTTTATTAGGCGTCGTAGTTTTATGTTCTATTATTTCTTATAAGTGTGGTTTGTCACTCTTATATAGTGGTTAGTGGTAAGTTATAAGAATGTTTTGTCATTCTTATATCTGTGTCTGTAAGTGTCCTAAGGGACTGTGGCGAGGGACATCACCCTCATCCTTTGTACTTCAATGTTTTTTTGGATAATATATTTTACCAGGGTGAATTAACCCTTTTACCCAAAAAAAAGTTGCTACTTGGAGTTTTCCTCATGATTAGATGATTTCAAGAGGTTTGTAAAGGTTTCTAAGTAAAGGTTTCTAAGTGCTGAAAATGAGGATGAAGATGATGACTTTAGAAGTCCTAACAATGTGGTTTATAAAGCAAGGGATTTGGCAAGTGCATTCAAGACTTAAGCCACTAAAATTCATTGGAATGTGATGATTAACATGCACAAGAGTCAACTTAGAGTTGTCTTGATCTAGGAACTCATTTAAGATGAGATGGAGTGTTTAAGTTAGAAAGATGAGCTTGAAATGATTGTTTTAGCTAGAGTTGGCATAAGTGCATCATACGGATCCCACGGTTCCCTCCAACGAGGGATCCGCCTAGGCTAATCCTAGGGATCCGTCTATCGAGAGGTAAGAAAAGATAGCAATGATGTTTGTAAGGTCTAATGCCTATTTCTTTTGAGTGTTTCGGGTTATCTAAGTGTCTTAAATGAAGAGGTGCTTAAGTACTTGAGGGTAATGAGTGAAGTAGCCAATGATTGCCTTTTATAGAAGAAATTGAAACTTTCATGAGTACCAATGAATGAACAAAGATGACACTAAAAATTTTGAGAGTGTCAAATGGAGCTAAATGATCCTAGAGATCGATAGTGACTTAGTTTTATGTTTTGGAGAATATCCTAAAGGCTTAAGATGGAAAAACTAGAATTTGATCAATTTTGAGGTAAGGATTATTATGATCAATTTTGCCATAATTAAAAGACTTCCAAGGCTAGATGTGAGGATCATGTGAGAAATGATGAGTGAGATTGAGGCGGAAGAGTAATAGGTTCAAGTGAAACGATTGATCTACAAGCGTCTTGAGTGTGATCTAGGTGAGTTTTGTGTGAGTAGGAAAGATCTACTTAACTTGATAAGGACTTAATTTGCCTTAAGGTACTATGTCTAGCTTAGTTTGAGGTATTCTAAGGACATGTTTGAAATACAATGATTGCAATTGCATTTTATATTCTTAGGATCCACGGTTCCCTAAGAGTAGGGATCCGTCTATCTCGCTAAGCGAACATTTACTAAAGGTATGAAATGATTTTGACAATGCATTATATTTCAAGGTTAGTTAAAGAGGTTCTAACACTAAGATATCAAATGTAAAATGTTTGATTTCATGAAAGAAATTGGATTACATTGATAAAGCATGAATACTAAGGATTGATCCTATTTGAAAGATTACTAAGTTCCTTAAGCGTTTTCGCTAGAAGGATCATCAAATGGTTGATGAGTGTTTGTTGATTCAGGAATGAAGAAAGTCTTCATGAGAGATATGTTGAGAGGTTCCATCGTCTTGTTCACAAATGCGTACAAGGACTTTGAACTTGAGGGTGGAAGTACATGATGTTATGATAAAGGTGCGTCAAGAACATTCCATAAGGGATGAGTTTGTTCTTGGACCCTTGAAGATTTACAATTCGCCTTGAGAAGCGTTGAGGCGAGATTGTATTGTTGTTGTGTTAGCAAAAATACATAATGTGAGCGCAACAAGCGGGAAGGATTTCTCGATTTCCCTATGACACCAAACATTTTCCGTGGGATGAGTGCAAGAGCCTTGTACTCTTCTCGGATATCCTTTGTAAAGATAATGTTTGGATTGGAGTAATATGGTCGAGGTTTGCATATTATGCGAATCAAGTCTTCGGGAAGGTATGTGTGAACAATATGGACTATTTTCTTCACGAAAGTTGAAGTGAGAATCAAGAGACCAATCTTTGGTGAAGGCACATTGTCCATGATTTGGAATTCGGAGAATTTGAGCAAATTGCCCAAGGGTTAAAACAAACTTTTGGTTTTTGATCCAAAACCAAAGAGATAGAGAACGATCCTCGTTGCGAACGAGTTCGACTTAACGGAAGAATTCCAATACAAAACTTGGACATATTTTCTCTTTAATTTCGAGAAGACATTCCAATCCTATGGTTCAGAAGGAGGTATTGATACCTTCTTCGTTTTGTAGAGAGGTGTCTACAATACGTCCTTCGTGGAAGTAACGGTTTTTGAGGTTATTGAACCCACGGGCATGATTGCCAGGTGTGTTGGGCTCAAGAGAGATGTTAGGAGTGTAGACGCTAGTGAGTGAAAAATCAAACTCATATTCATGCGACATGGTGAAACCTAAAGAAAAGACAAGTTAATAGGATGTGACGTATTATGGGTAAAGCAATGATTACCTAACGTTTTTACAAGATGTTTATTAACAATGACATTTAACTAACTTAATGTTTGCCATTCTAGTAGAATATTTCTTTTAGGAAGAAAGTGGTTTTTATTTTGCATGGAAAAATCTGTTATCCAGATGGACGGTTCCCACGGTTCCCTTCTATAAGGGATTCGACTAGTATACTTGCCGGGATCCGTGGATCTGTAGTAATAGAAGCAGATTTTTGATAAAAACATAAGTTTAATAGTTTTATACCAATATATGTGTTTTAGCCTACATTTTCTTTTAGCATGCATTCATGGTTTCTAATGTATCACGAAAGAATATGAAAGATATGAATCAAAAGAAATGACAAACACGTTATGATAATAATAACCTAGATAAACTAGACTATTAATAATATTTCATTTCAATGCTAAGAATGATACAAAGGATTGGGTATATAACCCCAATGTAGATTAATAACACAAAGTATATGTCTCCGTATGTGAACTTCATCATAGGAAACACAAGAGCGATGAGTGTTAAGGCGATGAGCACGAGGGCGATGTAAACTGTGACAACCGGCAATTTAGGGAGTCTATTTTAGGTAACCGCATTACGTTAAACTAAACCGAGTTTTGCCTTTAACACTATTTTTATCAACCGTGACTTGATTTTATATCGTCAATTGATTTTTATGGTTTACTTCATTATTGGACGAGTTATCGTGTGAGTTTTAACTCTTTTTGGTAGGTACTATTCCATTCGGCACTAGAAAAGCCTAAAACGAGAAATAATGTAACTGAAAGATAAAGAGTGACGAAGCATGGCAACTCATGGACTTGAGCTTGCATCGTCTTCAAGATGTGGTGATCTTTCCTTTAAGAGGAATCTACAAGATCACACAAAACAAAAGAGAAAAGCTACATAGATCTCTTGGATCCGAGGTTAGAGGTTAGAATACTTGGGGAAGTATGTGTGTAAAGGGATGAATAGAAAGGAAGAAATGGCTCTCTATTTATAGAGGAAATTCTCTCTGTTTCCCGGATCCCACGGATCCCTTCCACTGGGATCCGCTAGCACAAAGCTAGGGATCCGTGGAACTCCTCTTGCCCATGGTTATTTTGGTTATGGGTCATGGGTCATGGGTTATGGGTTGATCCATGGTTTCTATCTAGATACAATGTACCTTAAGGATACATTGAACTTGTGTAAGTGGTATATATAAAACCATGGGTTATGGGTCAAAACCATTTGCTAGTTTTTATCTATTTAGTATATACTTGCTTTTACCCATTTTAGTATATACTTGTTTTTACCCATTTTAGTGTACTTAATATAAGTATGTATTAACCCAATATGTAAACACTAGTTGTTGTATATATGTATCTAACTCATAGAGTTACTTAAACTTGTTAAGCCAATATGTAAACACTAGTTGTTGTATATGTGTATCTAAAATATACAATCACTTAATCTTGTTAAAGTGTTTTATGTGAAAACGTAAGTGTGTTAGAAAACTATTAGTTCAAACCATTTACGTATTTTATTTGTTTCGTTAATATGATTTTACTTTTGTTATCGACAAAACATTAGAAGATCGTAAAATATAAATAAAAGCGTTTTTCTGACTTATTTGTATTAACAATCTCCCTTTTGTTGATGACAAAACATAAAATTGTTTTAAGGAAAAGCTAAAATTTGTAAGCGTTTGAATTTGTAGTTTTACTTTCTTCTCCCCTTTTGTCGAAACAAAAGTGTTTGAAGAAACTAACACAATTTTATAAGAAAATTATAAAAGATGTAACGAGAGCAAGTGACGGAATGATACTCGTCTTAACTCCCCTTGACGAGTCCATCCCTTTGAAAAAGGGCGTCAAGGACATAGTGTAAAATAAGCTAGTTGTGTTTGCAATTAAGTTTGCAAATGGTTCGTCTAAGTAATGACGTGCTCCCCTCGAATATTGCAAAGTTGCAATGGGTATCATGAAGTGTAATCCAACATTGGATTAAGTTGCAAATGATTTTGCAATATTGTTTGACACAAAGCTCCTCCTAGCTTTTATGGTGTCAAAATCTTCATGTGTTATTTTGAAAATCTACAAAGTAAAGGTTAGAAAAACAAGAGTATAGTGCATAATTTCCGCAAAAGAGACTAAAGTTACTAGAAATTTGTGCTTCACGTATCACGGATCCCACGGTTCCCTTCAAGGAGGATCCTCTAGTTATCTGGAATCCGCTATCATTACAGTTTCTTGAGTGAAGAAATGTCAAGGAGGGCAACTTGAGGGAATGAGATAAAAGTACCACAAGCACAACATACAAAATAATCATGGCATAAAAGTATACATTCAATAAAACAAAGAGATACACACCCAAATCTCTAAAAACTAAGAGAATGATCTAGCCAAATAGATGCTATTAATGCTAATAAGTTAACCCAAACTTAAGATTCGACTAAAAGCTTAATTACTAAAAGATGTCCTAAACGTTCTAGGTTTGAGCTTACGACTATTATGGTTATTGTGGTTTAGGCTTGTTAACCTCTTCGAAACGTTCGAGGAGGTGATGAAACATGAAACGATGCTCTTCGCGTAATTCATGTATCAACCTTTCAACGTGTTTACAATGATAGCAATCCTTGTTATGGTTTTGAATTTCTTGAAGTGAAAGTTCAAGTGAAGTGGGTTGAGGTTCTTCAAATAAAGGAGGATTTGGTTGAGATTCATTTAGTGGTGGCTCTATAATGCTTGTGGCTAGAGGTAAAGAGACATCAACTTCCATTTGGTCAGGTGGTTGCTTTTGATGTCTTCTCATAATCCAAAATGGACTATTGGGAGGGATGATAGAGTTTGCTTTTGGATCAAGTGTTGATTCAACATTTTGATTTTGTGGCTCAATCTTTTCATGTGAATTGGATGGTAATGGTGAAAGATGAGATGGCCAAGAGGGTAAGTCATCTACATTGTGAGAGTGTGAAATTGATTGTGAAGTATCTCTAGGTACTAATGATGTTGGTTGAGTTGTGGGGGGTTTGTTTGCTATTGTAGAATTTGGTGAGGATATCCTAGTGGGAATCTTATTCTTGGGGATTAGTTTGATTGGTTTCCTTGATGTGGGAGAAATCCTAGCATTGGTGGACTTAACGGAGATGATTCGTTGAAGAAACTTCGTGTATGATTCTAGCAAGTTTCTTGGGTGGTTCTTGGGTGGATGAGTGAGCACTAGGAGCCTTTCTCATATTGAAATGACTAAGGGAAATGGTTGCAATTGCTTATAGTTGTGTGAGATGACTAAAGTGTTCTAGGCAATGTGGTTTATAAAGAGAAGATCTTGGCAATTAGTATTTAAGACTTAATCCACTAATGTTCATGAAAATGTGATGATTGACATGCACAAGGTTGAGATTCAGAGTTCACACTGATCTAGGAAATCATTTAAGATGAGATAGAGTGTTTGGATTAGCAATGTTAGACATATCTGTCACCCGGATCCCACGGTTCCTCCTTGAGGGATCCGCCTAGGCTATTCCTAGGGATCCGGCTCTCGTGATTATAATGATTTGAAATGGGGTTTCTAGAAGCTAAAGCCTATCTTGTTTTGGGTGTTTCAGCTCTCCTAAGTGTTTTAGGAAGAGAGGGTACTTGAATTATCATGAGTAATAAGTGTTTGTGCACATGATTGCTTTTTATGGAAGAAGGAAGGGACAAGAAGACTACCAATGGATGTCCAAGGATAACACTAAGAGTTATGAGGATGACAAGTCATAATAAATGATCCTAGTGATCAGGTTTTAGCTTGAGGTGATATTAAGAAAAGTTCTCAAAAATTTCTAGAATTGAAAAACTAATTTTTGTCTTACCTTGAGATATAAAAGACTAGAAGCAATTTCCTAAAATTGTTTAGCTTGCTTTCCTAAGTGTTTTGAGAGATGAGAATTATTTTGTGAGTAGTTGAAGCGGAGTATGGTGAGTTTTAGATGTGATGATAAAATTAGACTAAGATCGTAAGTAAGCCTTTAGTGAGTCTAAGCCTTTCTCATCCTTGACGTGGACTTAGTTGGGTTCTAAAATCATATGCCAAGCTAATTTGATGTTATCTAGAAAGCGGTTTTGATGTCTTGAATGTCGCATTGTTGATCCGATGTCACGGATCCCACGGTTCCTTCAAGGAAGGATCCGCTAGGCTAATCCTAGGGATCCGGCATCTGCAGATCGAATCAACCTGAGAACCAAAAAATGATGTGCAGATTTTGTACACTATTAAATCTATAAAACAAGCAATTAGGAACACGCAAGCCATCATATAGCACCAGAAACAATATCCAAAATACCATAAACCAACAATGTTAAAAAGAAATCATTCAAACATAAAATAAATGAAAATAAGCACATTCCTATTGTCTCTTTCGTCAATTCTTCCTCTTTCTTTTTGACGGCTTAGTGAGATTGTAAGCGAGGTTTTGAATCATGCCTCTTATTTGTTTGTATTCCGCGGTCTCGTTTGGAATGGTTGGAAGTTGTTCGTGGTAATCAAGAATGTCCAATTTAATGTTGGATACGAGGTCGATGTCCTCCTTATCTTCTTCTTCTTCTTCTCCGGCCGAGGAGTCCGAGAGGGCTTCGGGTTTCTCTCCATTGACCATGAACCGTTTAGATGATTGTTTGGTAAGGGGTACCATGACGTGATCGGAAAGGTAATGGTCATCGTTGATAGGGATGGTTGCAATGCACTAACGTACTTACAAAGTCGTGTTAGGAGCATACCATATGGGAGTACCATGTTGGAAGCATTGAATACCCGAGCCATTCTCCTTACCATGTAATAGGCAAGATTAAATGGCCTTTGGTGGATAAGACAATAGATCATTTGCACAAGGCATGCGTTTGGATGATCTTTGTTTCCAACTAGGCTAATGATGTTTTCCCTAAGAATTTCTTCCCATTTTCTAAACATGGGATGCATTTCAAAAAGTTCCATTTTAAAGGGATTACGGTGAATTAGCTTTTGTTACGATCGTAGCGGGATTGGTCGGTCCTAATTTTAAAGATAGTATCGCGAATGGTTTCGGTATTGTCGAGAGGAGTGTTGTAAAGAGGCTTAGGATCAAGTGCAAGGTTTTGGCGTTAATTGCCCAATCTTGAGAGTACATACAAATTCCTTCAAGGAATGAGAAGAATTTGAGCAAAAGTGTTGAGAGGAAGAGTAAAGTTTTGTGTGTTGATGATAAAGGCGATTGAGATGCTATTATCGGTGTTTCTAATGATCCTAAAGCTTTTGTAAAACTCAAAAATGAAAACCGGACAAATTTGTTCATCATGTCAAGAAGACAATCAAAGTTGATTGTCGAGAAAAACAACGAATGTCGGTATCTTCAAGGAAACATTCCTTGACTACACGACCTTCGTGAATAAGTCATTTTGTGAGGCTTTTGAAAATTTTACGGTTAGTTTTGGTGGACCCTTTTACGATAGTAGTGGTAAGATAGTGGACGGTGTCATGATGATCTTGTTGAGTGGCTTTGGGCATGGTTGGTCCTAGAAATACAAATTTTCCAATTAAGTAAAATTAGTTGGAAATGGGTTTATGGTTTTGGTTTGTATTAACAATGTTGTGAGCACAATGTGATTTAGTTAAAAGCCCTTTTCACAATTAATTTGAAAACCCTAATTAAATTAATTTGATTATAACTTAGGAACCATAAACCCTAGAATGAAGATGATGAAAATTAGAACGAGTTAATGTAATTACTTACAATGGTGTTCTAGGAAGAAGTACTTGAGGTTATGGAAGCCAATGAGGATGGATTCAAGAGCTTGGTCGTTTTTGTGTTATGAGAATAGAGGAAAAAGATCGGTGGTGATTTTTGAAATCGTATAGGCGAGTTATGTTCCACGGTTCCCCGGATCCTTTTCAATAAGAGGTTTATGCCTCTTACGCCTTTAATAGTGAAAAAAAAAAAAAAAAAAAAACGCTCTAACATAGATTGTCTCTTCACGCCTCTGAATGACATGAAAAACACGTACGGTCTTAATGACTCAAATGTCGACCACATCCGAATGAGTCGATTAAGATGTTGTTAATAGGTAATTTTTGAAAACAAACACCACCTAAAACTAAACTTTGTTACCGTTATTCCATGCATAGTCGTTGAGGTAGAGTATTTTCCATCATCATTGACCGGAAGGGTCCAAGTTCTTCATGGCTCCATATCCAAATGATGAGCATCCCGTAGAATTGCATCATTTATCAATTATCATCATGTTGCTTACGGTGTGTACACATAATACTAGTGAGCGTCATAACCTACGATATAACACAAAGATATCGTATTCATAATAGTAAAAAATAAATAAAATGATAGTTCATACATCACATAACCATCTTAATAAAATGTCAAGATAACTTGTTTACATTACCTCGCTTCAAAAGATGTGGATGCATGCTTCATGTAGCAAATAAGATTCAACATTAATCGACTAATGAAAAGTATTGAAATAACCTTAGATGAGTTAAACCTTACCTTAACATGGCATATGAATACTTAATTATAAACAAACCTTTGAATTTTCTTTTCCTTATGAATATCTTACAAATAGGCAAGAAAATAAAAGCGATTTCGGTTTAAGAATACAATATACATCTTATTCAACTTTTACTTTGACCCACTTACCCCTTTCATATATCTTATTACCCATTTGACCCATTTTAGATGAGCATTGCCCAAATCGGTCCATTTATATGTAAATGGGTATAATTGCTTTCTTTCAAAAGCACAGTACAACAAAATTGTTGTAATATCCTTGTTTGTCATATGTTATAATTTACATCCATCCACAATCCAAGGCATTAGAATCTATGATATGAAAATAATACCTTACAAAATGATTAACTATATGCATTAAACACATGCCTCCTTTGTTAGTTTATGAAGATGTCGGGTTCGGTTTGGAAATATTGTAGCTTATTTCTCTCGTTTAGAAACCGTTGTTGACAATCCTCGGACATATTAGTTATCTGCATCGGGTTTAAAGAAATATGATTTAACACAAAATTGTAAGCCATTGAAAGAAAGCTCATGTGGCTATTTGTTCCGGTTTATTTGATTAATATTGGACAAAAACAATGCAATCACAGGAAAGCTTGAGAGTAACTCCAACCCGATATAATGTTTGTTCTATAAGAAATCGAACTTGATCACACAGGAAAGCTTAAGAGTAACCGTTGTGTATGTTGCAAATGGGATCTTTCACTTTGTGATTGACCATACTTATATGATGTCTTGACTCTTGATTATTGATTCTTTCTTGTAGGGTGATGGCGAATCAAAGGAATGAACTCGGCGGTAGCGAAAGTCAAC
This sequence comes from Chrysanthemum lavandulifolium, assembly GCA_022545495.1. Lineage (NCBI taxonomy): Eukaryota > Viridiplantae > Streptophyta > Magnoliopsida > Asterales > Asteraceae > Chrysanthemum > Chrysanthemum lavandulifolium. Next base: position 179,772,343 of record CM040243.1, read on the forward strand.
CTCTTAAATTGTCGATTCTCAAGTCGAGTCAATGGCACGATCCATGCAGTCGATTTTTCGAGATAGAAATGATGCCTTGGATGCATCTCCTCATCAAGCGATAAGAAAGTATTAAATCGAGTCCTTACAAAGCATGATCGGTCTCTTCCTTTAGGTCAATTTGATAGGATTCCAAATTAACAGCTGCTCGACTATGGTCAAAAACATCCTTAATAGTTTAATAACTTCTCCGGTGTTTGACATTCACATTGCATTGTATAATAGAATTGAGAGTCATGAGCCTCCGATCCCAAACTTGCAAACCGATCGTGTGGGAATGTCTCAGAATCACATAAAGACAACCAAAGATCAAGTCACAATGACACCACACCTCCCATGATCACACAAAGATTGAAATAAGTAACATCAATCGCACACCAGCCCTTCATACGCGTGTGATCACAACGAACACTATGACATGATTTGAGTACCAATAAGCTGCCAAAAGCAACCAAGATCAAAATGCAAACCGATGGTATCATAACTGCCATAGACTAACACAAGGGTGATTAGCATAATCAGCGAACCCTAACTTCCATAGATACCAGTAGCATCGATCAAACGACTAAATAAGATTCGCAACATGACTTTGAACGATGAACAAGGATCCCTAAACATGAAAACCAGTAACAACAATAACAAGACCGATTAGTGTAACTTGAATGATCAACAGGTCTTGAATCGAAACCAAGGGTTTTTGAACAAGGCACCCTCACAAACTTGACTACCATCTCTCTCGTAACCCCCAAACAATGTCACTAACATCAGCGAAGAAACATCCAAACCGAACCAATCCCTAAAACGGGATAACTTGCAGCGACCAGAAAACCATAGAAAGGATTTACACACTCGCACATCGAACCAGACAAAAGTCGAAACCCTAAAAACAATAGCATTAACAACAAGGGTTTCGCAGCACCATCACCACCCTACCAATCTTTTGCACACTAAATACGAAATCCTATATCAGATATCGCAATGAGTGAAACACTTTAACCAAGCAATTGATTAAAATAAGTGCAAAAAGATGGATTAGAACCAGCAAACCAACAGCAAATCGAATAATATAGGAGATATTAGGTCGGTTGCAAATAAACCCTAATAAACACGAATATACAATAAGGTCGATTAGGGTTTTAAAACAATTCCACCAGAAACTTTGGTGAAAAAATGATTAAGGGTGTTAGAGTTGATCAAGAAAAGGTAGGCACCAGAAAACCCTACAACCCTAAAAAGTCGACAACTAACAAACTACCTAAATCGAATGAAAAACTAACAAATCTGTAATATGAACTAAAGAAAACGAATGTTAATTAGTAGCTATACAAATCGGTAATGAATTATACAGAATTAGGAAGAGAATTAGAAGAAAATGATTTAGGGTTGTAAGGGTTTTTGGTCGCCTTTTTTCACCAGAGAGAGATGTTTAACCTATAACTTCTTAACTTTCGTGGTTCCGTCGTGTTGTGGTGTAGTGTTGGGTAGTAGTTCCTCTTTTGTAATGGAACTCGGTATTTAGCCTTGTACCGGATAAAGTGTAGGCGACGTTGTGATAGGTGTGGTTCTACCTCATGGAAAAACTCGGTGTCTAGCCTAGTACCGGATAAATAGTAGGCGATGTTGTGAAGGCTTCTCCGCCACATTAAGGAGATTATGTTGTGTAGTTCTTACGAACTCTCGAGTGGGGTACTCGGGGAGTGGAGTAGGGAAAGGAAGGTGTCTTTTTTTTGGGTAAAAGGGTTAATTCACCCCGGTAAAATGCATTACTCCAAAAAACGTTGAGGTACATAGGATGAGAGTGATATCTCTCACCTCAGTCCCTTAGGACACTTACAGACTCGAATATAAGAATGACACACCATTCCTATAACTTACAATAAAATGAACCTACCAATATTGACAAAAGTACATAAAAATTGACAATACTACCCAAGACGAGCACTTGAGCCTTCTATATCACTATGGCAGTCCACCTTAACTTCCATGAAGAATCACATATAAACACCAAGCGATCTTCAACATATAATCTGCTTGTAGTAGCAAAAACCACCACAAACAAAACCTCCACCATCCATCATGATCTCAACCATCAAATATGAATCAGTTCACAAATACCACACAACGATTAGTGGGAGACTCTAAAACCACGGATAGAGCAGCAAGCGTGTCGCTCCAAAAGTGTGCGTTTAGATGCAAATACCGAATACCCATTAAATACACACAAAGGGTTTTTTGAATAAGAAACCTTAAAACTTAACATACACTATCATCATGATCAGCACCAAATGCAAATAACGACCAAGAATGCAACAACAAAGTAGCATCCAGCAATTCCACCATAGTTGCAAAACAGCACCGATCCGATTATTCCAAACCTAGGGTTACGAAACCCTAACATACACAGAAGACATCCATACGACCAGTAGAGAGATAACATGCAGAAGCCTTACGCAATAATGGTAGGAATACACTCCATATTGACAATGTATGTAACACCCCAACCTGACAAGGGTAGAAGTGTTACATTCTGGTGTCATATCAGAACAAACAGATAAAATCCTTACAAACGAAAACCTTTAAGAAATAAAATACCAAGTCATATAGACGAATGACTTACAAGGAAAAATACAAAATCCAATATGTCTAAAATAAAGTGAAATCTCAAATGATAGCCCAACAAAATAAATCCAAATAATAAGGTATCTAGGGTTGGTCCACTCAAATAATCCAACTCTCGACCATCAAAGCCCATCTTGACCTAACACACCGCAGTAGAAAAGAAATGCGGCTAAGCTTAAAAAGCCCAATGAACGAGATATAACAAAACAAAGCTAAATAAAATCGAAATGCGAAATGAAACAAAGGAAAGCGGATAACAAAGTCGCAGCCGAAATGAGAGTAATGAGTCAAAGAGGATCTGCAGAACACAATTATCTGAGATATCCAAAATGAGCAGATAACAAGGAGAGCGAAACAAAGCAAAGCATCGATGACATATAAACAAGCACATACGAACCGGACATACGAGCGAAATATAAGTAAGCATAGCGGACACAATATCCACACAACATATCTGACATACAATTAATTAAGGAAAATCATAAGCCATACAAGTCAAAGAGAAATCTAAGGCAAGCGGAAGCAATTAATTAATCGATAAGCATGGCAATTCACAGTCACAACTCTTAATTGAAGACATGATCGATTATCATAACGGTAGTCAAAACATGGCGATCACAAGTAACAAGTAGGAATACATTATGAACACTATAATTAAATGAATTAAATACATAGCAGGGCAATTAAACAAGTTAACAAGCCGGACGTCATAAGTTGAACCATTTACCCAAGCAAGCGGTAGCATAGGCGTAAATGTAAACATGGCGGGTCAATCAACAAGCGAGATAAGGATACAACGGATAGTCATAGTCCATGAGATTAAGCGAGCGAAGTAAACATAATAAGCAGACAAAACTAACGATTACACAAGAGCATGGTCACGGACAATTCAAAGGATCACATAACGGTAAAATGGCATATCATCGGATGGCAGCAGTACATCTTATATCGCATACATACATATCATGCGAGAATAAGCGATAGTCGTATACACATGAATATCATAATCAATCCAATGACATATAATAACTCGATGACGTGAATGGAACCATAGTTAAAATGTGAATGAAAGTGTGACAGATCAATGTAATGGAGTATCTATATCTTGGTACAAGTAAATCATATAAGGGTATTGAGTAATGAACAAATAATCTGATTATGATACTGTTTGGGAATACGGAAGGTACAACATAGGTTTATCAAAAGTGTAAGGGTTATCGTAAATCTACCGAGCCCGAAACATATCATATCATATCATAAGTAGCCATTGTATTCGGAGGGTGACCTCGAATACCATACATAATAGGAGGGAGACCTCGGTAACAAATGGAGTAGCTAGCTCCCAAAATGTGAAGACGCGGATTGCACCCGACATCATTCACCAAACAAAGCTCCAATCAGATCAAATCCTCGAAACATATCAAATCTAGGATGCATCCATACCCCCCGTGGCCAAATCATATACATATAGTGAGCTCATAATCATATCATATCATAATGGGGGCGGTGTGTATCATCACTGCATTGTTTGGAGTCATGCCATTTGGTGCATCAATGACACGGTCAGGTTACCTTCCTGACTAGGAAACATATTTGGCTCGGGTATCAAACTGAAGGGTCAAGCATATACATATCATATCATAAGGGTTCATATCAAAGTTCATATCAGAGTTCATATCAAAGTTCTTATCAAAGTTCATATCAAAGTTCATATCATAAGGTTCATAATCAGAAGTTCATAGTCATAACAAACGAATATCATAGCAAACGGAATCATATCAAAGGATTATGTCGGAATCATATCAGAAGGATCATAGCATAAGGAAATCATAGCAAAGGAATATCATAAGTAAAGTAAAGTCAAGGATCGAAAAGTTATGAGAAATCCCTACTGAAAAGGGATAGAATATCTGTACCTTATTCGGAGCAAATCACAATGAAAGTAAAATCAAGAAAGGAGATCAATCCCGTCGCCCGGAACCTATACGAGTTAAATAACGTTCTATAAGAATCAGATTACTCGTTTAAGACGGCTTTCCATTTTTAGAAATCTTTCCATTTTAAGTACTTTCTATTTTAGGCAGCTTTCCATATTTAGCGACTTTCCATAATTAGTAAGTTTCCATAATTAGCAGGTTTCCATATTTAGCAAGTTTAGTCACTTATCCAAAGTTAAATAATGAAAATGAGTATTATTAGGATTTAAGGATCATTTATGACAAGTTACAAAAGTTTAGGGTTTAAAATGTCAATAATGTAAAGTATAGGGTTAAAAGTGTAAATATAGCAAGTTTACTCATTTTACTCATTTAATCCATTAGTTAGTATGTTAACAAGTTAATCCATCAAGTTTCATAATTTACAAAACAACCCTTCATTTTAATAAATCGACATAAACATTATAAACCCTAGTTTTTTAGGTTATGATTAACGGATCCGTTCTAAACCATTTTAGCTCGATTAACATAAGATTACATGACTCCTCATTTGATATCATATTTAGGTTGAACCATCCTTCATCAAATCCATATTATCGCGCCCATTATATAATCAAAACACCTCGTTTATCATTCGTTAACAATTCCATTTATTATATACGTAATCATATAATTTATAAGCTCATTAAACCCTTTAACAATACATATATGATTAGACATATAAAGAACCCAAATTCAGTTTCAGATTCATATTCACATCTCATGTTATTCGAATTACATATGTTAGAAATCAAGGTTTTATGTATTCATGTTTTATCATTTCATGTAACAAATATACTTATGATTTTATGTGATTCATTTTCATATTACAAGCCCTATATTTATTATGGGCTACGAATTGAACAAAGGAAACAAAGAGGAAGAGATTCAAGATGACGATACGTTACCCTTGTAGCGTGTACGAGACAAGAAACAAGAATCAAACCACAAAAATCAAACCAAGCCTCCTCTTGGTTATAACCAACCCACGTACACAATATATAACCCACGACCAAGCTTCCTTTTCGAGCCAAACACGATTACCACGTCCACCAATCGATTACCCACAATCACGAGCCTCCAAGGAACACCTTTGTTTGATAAAATTTGGATGGAATGGTGAAAATATAGGGTGCCGCCACTATGGATGAGAGAAAAAAGGAACTAGGGTTTGTTGTGTGTTTTAAATGAAATGGAAATGTGTAAATGCGGTTAATGAAAATTGATATGGTGACTTAAATTGGAGCATAAGTGGCCGGCCATCATGGGGGAATCAAGGACCAATTCTCAAACTTTCCAAGTTATCTTTCAATCATGTATGTAGTCCTCTTTCAAGACTAGGTTAATTATGTACAAGTTGTAATGTTTATTTGATACTTAGAGTATAATTATTTATGTTCTTGTAATTTATATCATAAGTTAATTACTTTCATAATGTAGGAATATTATAAATCATATAACTTGTTAAATGATGTTGACGTGTTTCGAGTTGGTAAAATTTTAAGTTGGAGGGCAAAATTGTCATTTCACGCGATTTGAGATTTTAGGGTTTTACAACTCTTCCTCTAAAAGAAAATTTTCGTCCTCGAAAATTGAAGTCATAAGGTACGGAGGCGTACAAGTTTAAAGGCGCGTAGCAATCCATAGCCTCACAGATCATAACGATTTTGGTTCCAAAGCGTACAAATCTTATACCTAACGAGATGTCGGTGAGAATCTGTAAAGAGTGCAGAATTCCAAACAAATATGTGGGTCAAAAAAAATAACTGATATAAGTCATAGTCCATTCACGTACCAAACCCGGGCATTTCCCAAGAAGTCGTATGATTTCAATAAGTTCGAATTATATGATCTCGGTATTATCACGTTGATCAGGCGTCATAATACTTGCATCACATAATAAGTTCTTATTGTCGTCATATTCTGTCCCGGGTCATGACAATCCACATAACCAAATCACATCAAAACAGATACATACAGATAGCAAGTAACATACCAAAACAGATCAGATCCTCATACATACAGCATATAACACATCAAACCAACTTACCATATCACCAAGGAAGAAGGCCACCAACTTGCTCAAAACGGTTCCTCATGACTCATTACTGACGATCCAAGAGAAAAACTGAGATATTAACAAAATGCCAAACGATAAAACTTCACAATTCAAACCGAGTTCTGAACAAATCAAAGGAAAGTGATGCCGATTAAATCACATATCAAGATATCAAACCGCCTCAAAACGCATAACAAACGAATCGGAGTAACACAAGTCGCGCCCAAATCATATGAAGTAGATGAACCTTCACAGCTACCGGTTGAATCTTGTCTCCGTCTTTTGCGTCTTTGGTTGATCCGTCCAGCTTCCTCCAACAAAGATCCCGATGTCTCCAAAGAAGACGGCGATCGGTGTGGCTTACCTTCACGAACCTCTCCGCTCGGGGGCTCATTGCGGCGATGCAGGGTCGGCACCATCATCTTGACTCACGAAATCTCCATCTAACGATCGACAAACGGATGTGCGAATACAAAATAAACAAACTCAAATGCGAAGAGAAGAAGGCCAAATCAGTGAAAACAAAAGATTATCGAAGTCAAATCTGAACGACAATCAAAGGAATCGAAAGAGCTCAGAACAGACGGAAACCTAGTGTCTACCCAAGTCCTCACAGGTCAATCCTAAGGTCAACAAGACGAAACCTGGGCTCTGCTACCATAATTGTAACACCCCAACCCGACAAGGGTAGAAGTGTTACATTCTGGTGTCATATCAGAACAAACAGATAAAATCCTTACAAACGAAAACCTTTAAGAAATAAAATACCAAGTCATATAGACGAATGACTTACAAGGAAAAATACAAAATCCAATATGTCTAAAATAAAATGAAATCTCCAAATGATAGCCCAACAAAATAAATCCAAATAATAAGGTATCTAGGGTTGGTCCACTCAAATAATCCAACTCTCAGCCCATCAAAGCCCATCTTCAACCTAACACCGCCGCAGAAAAGAAATGCGGTGAGCTTAAAAGCCCAGTGAACAAATATAACAAAGCGAAAGCTAAATAAAATCGAAATGCGAAATGAAACAAAGGAAACGGATAACAAAGTCGCAATGAAATGAGAGTAATGAGTCAAAGAGGATCTGCGAGAACACAATTATCTGAGATATCCAAAACGAACAGATAACAAGGAGAACGAAACAAAGCAAAGCATCGATGACATATAAACAAGCACATACGAACCAGACATACGAGAACTGAAATATAAGTAAGCATAGCAGACACAATATCCACACAACATATACAGCATACAATTAATTCAGGAAAATCATAAGCCATACAAGTCAAAGAGAAATCTAAGGCAAGCGGAAGCAATTAATTAATCAGTAAGCATGGCAATTCACACAGGTCACAACTCTTAATTGAAGACATGATCAGTATCATAACGGTAGTCAAAACATGGCAGTCACAAGTAACAAGTAGGAATACAGTATGAACACTATAATTAAATGAATTAAATACATAGCAGGGCAATTAAACAAGTTAACAAGCCGGACGTCATAAGTTGAACCATTTACCCAAGCAAACGGTAGCATAGGCGGAAATGTAAACATGGCGGTCAATCAACAAGCGGATAAGGATACAACGGATAGTCATAGTCCACGAGATTAGCGAGCGAAGTAAACATAATAAGCAGACAAAACTAACGATTACACAAAGAGCATGGTCACCGACAATTCAAAGGATCACATAACAAGAAATGGCATATCATCGGATGGCAACGGTACATCTTATATCGCATACATACATATCATGCGAGAATAAGCAATGAGTCGTATATACATGAATATCATAATCAATCCAATGACATATAATAACCCGATGCGTGAATGGAACCATAGTCTCAAGTAGCGGAATGAAAGTGTGACGGATCAATGTAATGGAGTATCTATATCTTGGTACAAGTAAATCATATAAGGGTATTGAGTAATGAACAAATAATACTGATTATGGTACTGGGAATCTGGAAGGTACAACATAGGTTTATCAAAAGTGTAAGGGTTATCAATCTGCCGAGCCCGAAACATATCATATCATATCATAGTAGCCATTGTATTCGGAGGGTGACCTCGAATACCATACATATTAGGAGGAGACCTCGGTAACAAATGGAGTAGCTAGCTCCCGGAAATGTGAAGACGCGGATTGCACCGACATCATTCACCAAACAAAGCTCCAATCAGATCAAATCCCTCGAAACATATCAAATCTAGGATGCATCCATACGCCCCCCAGTGGCCAAATCATATACATATAGTGAGCTCATAATCATATCATATCATAATGGGGGACGGTGTGTATCATCACTCGTACACACTGGAGTCATGCCACTGGTGCATCAATGACACGGTCAGGTTACCTTCCTGAATAGGAAACATATTTGGCTCGGGTATCAAACTGAAGGGTCAAGCATATACATATCATATCATAAGGGTTCATATCAAAGTTCATATCAGAGTTCATATCAAAGTTCTTATCAAAGTTCATATCAAAGTTCATATCATAAGGTTCATAATCAGAAGTTCATAGTCATAACAAGCGAATATCATAGCGAGCGGAATCATATCAAAGGATTATGTCGAATCATATCGGAAGGATCATAGCATAAGGAAATCATAGCAAAGGAATATCATAAGTAAAGTAAAGTCAAGGATCGAAAAGTTATGAGAAATCCCTCACCGAAAAGGGATAGAATATCTGCACCTTATTCGAGCAAATCACAATGAAAGTAAAATCAAGAAAGGAGATCAATCCGTCGCCTGAACCTATACTGAGTTAAATAACGCTCTATAAGAATCGATTACTCGTTTAAGGCGACTTTCCATTTTAGAAATCTTTCCATTTAAAGTACTTTCTATTTTAGGCAGCTTTCCATATTTAGCGACTTTCCATAATTAGTAAGTTTCCATAATTAGCAGGTTTCCATATTTAGCAAGTTTAGTCACTTATCCAAAGTTAAATAATGAAAATGAGTATTATTATGATTTAAGGATCATTTATGACAAGTTACAAAAGTTTAGGGTTTAAAATGTCAATAATGTAAAGTATAGGGTTAAAAGTGTAAATATAGCAAGTTTACTCATTTTACTCATTTAATCCATTAGTTAGTATGTTAACAAGTTAATCCATCAAGTTTCATAATTTACAAAACAACCCCTTCATTTTAATAAATCGACATAAACATTATAAACCCTAGTTTTTAGGTTATGATTAACGGATCCGTTCTAAACCATTTTAGCTCGATTAACATAAGATTACATGACTCCTCATTTGATATCATATTTAGGTCGAACCATCCCTTCATCAAATCCATATTATACGCCCCATTATATAATCAAAACACCCTCGTTTATCATTCGTTAACAATTCCATTTATTATATACGTAATCATATAATTTATAAGCTCATTAAACCCTTTAACAATACATATATGATTCGACATATAAAGAACCCAAATTCAGTTTCGTATTCATATTCACATCTCATGTTATTCGAATTACATATGTTAGAAATCAAGGTTTTATGTATTCATGTTTTATCATTTTATGTAACAAATATACTTATGATTTTATGTGATTCATTTTCATATTACAAGCCCTATATTTATTATGGGCTACGAATTGAACAAAGGAAACAAAGAGGAAGAGATTCAAGATGACGATATGTTACCCTTGTAGCGTGTACGAGACAAGAAACAAGAATCAAACCACAAAAATCAAACCAAGCCTCCTCTTGGTTATAACCAGCCCACGTACACAATATATAACCCACGACCAAGCTTCCTTTTCGAGCCAAACACGATTACCACGTCCACCAATCGATTACCCACAATCACGAGCCTCCTAGGAACACCTTTGTTTGATAAAATTTCGGATGGAATGGTGAAAAATATAGGGTGCCGCCACTATGGATGAGAGAAAAAAGGAACTAGGGTTTGTTGTGTGTTTTTAAAATGAAATGGAAATGTGTAAATGTGGTTAATGAAAATTGATATGGTGACTTAAATTGGAGCATAAGTGGCCGGCCATCATGGGGGAATCAAGGACCAATTCTCAAACTTTCCAAGTTATCTTTCAATCATGTATGTAGTCCTCTTTCAAGACTAGGTTAATTATGTACAAGTTGTAATGTTTATTTGATACTTAGAGTATAATTATTTATGTTCTTGTAATTTATATCATAAGTTAATTACTTTCATAATGTAGGAATATTATAAATCATATAACTTGTTAAATGATGTTGACGTGTTTCCCGAGTTGGTAAAATTTTAAGTTGGAGGGCAAAATTGTCATTTCACGCGATTTGAGATTTTAGGGTTTTACAATGTACACCGATCAGTAGAAACTGAATAGCTTCAAAACCACACAATAAGACTTCTACAACTTGCACTTAACCTAATATGGATACGAGATACATCAATAGGTCATATGTAATAAGTAATTGAAGACCCCAGTACGTGTACCATAACTTACAAAACAGCCATGGAGCAACAAGTAGAAAGAATACCAAACAACCCCAACCACCAAACGATCCAATGCAACTTTAATTATTACCCACCAACAGCAAATAATAACCTAGATAATGAAGTAAAACCATGCAATACGGATCTGAGAAAACAATGACATAGGGAATACGAGGACCCCTAACTTCCAGGATGTGAAAACCAGAAAGAACAAGTAACCAAACACCAAGCTCAGCTGAATATACATACATGAGTAGCAGGTGTAAAAAATGTCTTCAACATCTAACCACATGGAAGTAGTTATCACCAAGAAAACCACCCACCACGACTTCCAAAACTGCCCCAACTGATCATAATCGGCAACCTGCTATCATCAAACCAAACGGACCAGAATAATAGAAAATAAGAGCAATAACCACAAGAGGATCGGTTGGACAGCCAATATAGGTGTAACACCCCAACCCGATAAGGGTAGAAGTATCACTGTATGGTGTCATATCAGAACATACATAATGAACATAAATCAAACAGCGGAAGCCTTATAATAAATCTCAAAAGAATTCAAGTCAACAAGACTTATCAATACATAAATACAAAGGGAAAACTCCGAAATGAAAATATAATAACAAAATCAAATGAAGTCTAAGATGACTAGGCATGGTCTCTAAATCAGCTCATCTCTCAACCCAAACAATCCCCAGCTCCTAGCTTATGTACCTGCCGCAGAAAAGAAATGCGGGTGAGCTTAAAAGCCAGGTGAGAATGAGATATAACGGTACAATAATAATAATCTCGAATCGAGAACAAAGTAAGGAAGTCAGTCAATAACTGGTATATCAAAGGAACCGAGTAGGGTAAATGAAACATAGGAAAAGGGTCATTATCCACCACGAGCCAACAAAACAAATCAAATCATATATCCATAGTAACATGTAGTAACCAATAGTAACCATAGCGTATATAATGAGACATGGAGTGATCGGCCCAGATTGTGAAGACGCGTGCACACGACATCATTCACCGGACAAATCATAACATATCGTTAACGTAACAAATCTAGGATGCATCCATACCCCGCAGACGAGATAGTGGCCATACAATATATATCGAGCTCATAATCGATAATGAAAGGGACGTGTGTAACATCACTCGACACACTAGAGTCATGCCATTGGTGCATCAATGACACGGACATGGAACCCCATGCCTAGTGATAGCTCGGGTCTCAAATCGATGTGTCAAGGCAAGGTCATATCAAAAGGATTCATATCAAAGTCCATAGCAAAAGTTCATAATCAAAGTGCATATCAAAGGTTCATAATCAGAAGGTTCATATCAGTGGTTCACATTAAACAGTTCACATAGGAGATTCAATCAAAGGGAGCATAGCAGAGTTATAGGGAAGCCCTAGTAAGAAGGCCCAGAGCAAAGGATAACAGTTCAAAACCAATATCGAAAGATGTAACGAATCATGAGAAACCCCTACTGAAAAGGTATAGAATATCTGTCCCTTAACGCCAATGAAAGGAAAGCAAATGAATGAATGAACAGGAAGACACAACGTCACGTCTCCTTCAACGAATCTACATGGATTATGTTTCGCATAATACTTATTAGCTCATTTAAGTCATAATGGATTAATCGTATTAATATTTTTAGAGTTATTAAGTGTATTCTCATTTTAGTAATAAACCGAATTAAATTACTTTAGGCCGATAATCATTAATTAGCCAAACTTAGGGTTACAAATGATAAATGGTAGATTTAAAGGTTTAATACGACGATATAGCAAAGTTAGAGGTTAAATATGATAGATTTCAAAGATTAAGGTCAAAAGTGACAACTTGACAAATTTTAAGGTTTGCATGCGCCATTACCAAAGTCTAAGGTTTAAAATGCAAAATAACTAAAGATTTTGATTTACATTAAAATTCCTATCGTTAAATGATATGAAAAAATTGCTTCAATATCTTATCGAGCCATATTTAGGCTTGCTCATGGTCCACATGGCTAACATTTACGACCAAGTAAATATACATTATCGTTAACCCCCGACTCGACTCTCCCGTCACACTTTCAAAACACCAAACGACCCAATGCTTTTTCCCGCGATCACCCTCGAAAACACCTCATTTAACCCATTATAATTATTTTAATTTGACACAAGATAAGTGAAAGGGATGTATGGCGTGTGCATGGTGGGTCGTGTACATGGGTTTAAAACCGATTGATGCATGGTCGAATAACATGTTCATTCCCTTACATATTAACGTGATTTTAGTACATGACTTCATGCAACACTTCATGGGTTCAAGTTACGATATCATGTGGCAAACTTGTGATTTTATGTGACTGTTACCATATCAGTTCATGTGACAAAGGAAATCAAAACAGAAGTATATAGGTCTTGAGATAGCATGTACATTCTATTTAATCTTAAGGTGATCCCATGAGCCTTTTCACATATTCATTCACATGACGAGAGGGAAATCAAAACAGGAGTGTTTATGGGTTGAATAACATGCATGGCCTACTCCCTTAGATAGATTAGGTGGTTCTAATACATGATTCCATGTAACACTTATATGGTTTAATATGACAACAATAACGTGAGATGACATGCGAGATATGGTGAATGTTTAAAAGGTCTGGTTTAACATGTGGGTCGAATGGTTAGTATTCTGTTTGTGATTTCATAAGACTCTTTTATATTATATAGTGATTGTATTGATTCATACATGCATTCACATGTGAGATCACACGACAGAAAAAAAAATAAGGAAAACAAAAGAAGAAGACATGGAGACAAGTTGAGATTTACCAACCCTTGATGTCGAGTGAAAAGAAAACAAGGAACCGATCGAGACGAATCAAACCACGACAACAGCTACGACCAAACAGCCTTCAAAAACCCTCGAACCCAAGACACCTCCACGTATGGATTCTAGTTACCCACCCATGATCACAGGCCTTCCGAACAACGAATGAATCTCCTGTTAGCTTCCTTTTTGATCGACTGAAAGTGGAAAAAAAGAAAAGAAGAAAATATGTAGCAGTCGTGGTTTTTGATGCTAGGGTTTTTTTGAGAAGTTGAAATTTTGTGATATTGGTTTTTGTGACAAAAGTTTGTGGGATCCGGTTCTTTTAATATTGTCGATTAGGAGGATCATCCAAAATGGGAAGTGCTTAAATTAAGGAGAAATTGATGGAAGCTTTCTATAGTTATGTAAATCACGAATTTAGTCTCATTCATCGACTCGATACATTGTGTGTGCCTTTAAACTTTCGCCTAGGGATGATAAGAGAAAACGCGACACGACTAAATGTGTAGGAGTTATTTTAGCGTAAATTTTATTTTCATTGTACTTTTATTTTTATTTTTTTTGGATGTTAACGATATAATTATTTAAGTTATGGTCGATCAGTGTACGCTTAATATTTAGCGTCTTTCAAAAGTTCGAGATTGAAGGGTATTTTGGTATTTTAACGTTTGAAATGTGGGTTTTACAACTCTCCTCCTCTAAAAGAAAAATTTTCATCCTCGAAAATTTAAGTTAACACGAATGAAAACAACGGAGACATACGTGCTTACAACGAAATAAGAGTAACAGAGATCAAACGGTAGGAACTTTACGAGATGAACGCTTGTCGAGAATTTAAACGATCAAATCGCATCACGATGAAGGTAGATTAAACGTGCAGTGAGAATGATCCCAAGGTCTTGCTAACTCGCACAATCTTAATCGGTGCGAAATTTAAGTCAGAAGCCACTCGAGACATCCTATGATCACAATGAGGGTACGTCATATGATGTAAGTATTATCACGCTGGCTGGCGTCATAATACTAGCATCATTTGAGTATACCTTCATGATGACCATACTTTATCTCAAGTCGTGAAAATCAATCCTATCAACCACCTAACGGTCCATTCTACATCTTAGGGTTGGTCCAAACAATCATCACTAACGGATTCAAATCGAGAAGCGTAACATATAAGGAACGAACGGAACAAAGCGAGTACCATCGAATCAAACGCCGAAATAGCATCGGTCTTCCAGTTCGTCAAATCTTAAAAACAAAACAATCATACAACATACAGTAATTTATATGAACGGAAAATCATCCAAAAGAGCATGATTTATTCAAGGATTTAGAACACAACGCGAGGTCGTAGTAACACCGAAGAATCATGCCCTAGGAATCCGTCATCCAACCGCACCCAATCATATAAAGCAGATAATCTCCTCAGCATCTCAACGGTTGGACTGTTGACCACAATATGCCCGAATATTGGTAGTAGTTTCACCGCATGACTAAAGTACGCCGGTCATACTTCTTCTGCTCATACGTCTTCCAAGTATCCACTAGTTGAATCTCGTCTCCGTCTTTGCGCCTCTGGTTGATTCGTCCAGCTCTCTCCAGCAGCATCTTGATGTCCATTGCAGTCGGGTGCGGCTTCTGCTTCACGACACTTTCCAGCTCAGCAACTTAGGATCGGTATCGTCACCTTCGACTCTACGAGTAGTCTCCATCTAAACGATCAATACAAGAATGCGCGAAGATAGAAAAACAAAACGCGAAAAGTAGAAGGTTGAATCAGCGAAGACAAAAGAACATCGAAGTCAAACCTGGACGAAATCAAAAGAATCGGAAAAGATCGAAACAAACGGAAGCCTAATGTCTACCCAAGACCTCACAGGTCAAACCTAAGCTCTACGGGTCAAATCCTAGGGTCCATATGTCATGTGTCCCGACTACAAGTCAGAACACAGGCTCGATACCATAATTGTAACACCCCAACCCGATAAGGGTAGAAGTATCACCGATGGTGTCATATCGTAACATACATAATGAACATAAATCAAACAATGGAAGCCTTATAATAAATCTCAAAAGAATTCAAGTCAACAAGACTTATCAATACATAAATACAAAGGAAAACTCAAATGAAAATATAATAACAAAATCAAATGAAGTCTAAGATGACTAGGCATGGTCTCTAAATCACTCATCTCAACCCAAACAATCCCCACTCCTAGCTTATGTACCGCCGCAGAAAAGAAATGCGGTGAGCTTAAAAAGCCCAAAGGAATGATATAACGGTACAATAATAATAATACCGAATCGAGAACAAAGTAAGGAAGTCGGTCAATAAATCGGTATATCAAAGGAACAGAGTAGGTAAATGAAACATAGGAAAAGGGTCATTATCCACCACGAGCCAACAAAACAAATCAAATCATATATCCATAGTAACATGTAGTAACCAATAGTAACCATAGCGTATATAAACAGATATGGAGTGATCGGCCCAGATTGTGAAGACGCGTATTGCACACGACATCATTCACCGTACAAATCATAACATATCGATTAACGTAACAAATCTAGGATACATCCATACGCCCCGCATGATAGTGGCCATACAATATATATCGAGCTCATAATCGAGACAATGTAAAGGGACGGTGTGTAACATCACTCGTACACACTAGAGTCATGCCATTGGTGCATCAATGACACGGACATGGAACCCCATGCCTAGTGATAGCTCGGGTCTCAAACCGATGTGTCAAGGCAAGGTCATATCAAAAGGATTCATATCAAAGTCCATAGCAAAGTTCATAATCAAAGTGCATATCAAAGGTTCATAATCGAAGGTTCATATCGGTGGTTCACATTAAGCAGTTCACATAGGAGATTCAATCAAAGGGAGCATAGAAGAGTTATAGGAAGCCCTAGTAAGAAGGCCTAGAGCAAAGGATAACAGTTCAAAACCAATATCGAAAGATGTAACGAATCATGAGAAACCCCTACTGAAAAGGGATAGAATATCTGTACCTTAACGCCAATGAAAGGAAAGCAAACGAATGAATGAACAGGAAGACACAACGTCACGTCTCCTTCAACGAATCTACATGGATTATGTTTCGCATAATACTTATTAGCTCATTTAAGTCATAATGGAATAATCGTATTAATATTTTTAGAGTTATTAAGTGTATTCTCATTTTAGTAATAAACCGAATTAAATTACTTTAGGCCGATAATCATTAATTAGCCAAACTTAGGGGTTACAAATGATAAATGGTAGATTTAAAGGTTTAATACGACGATATAGCAAAGTTAGAGGTTAAATATGATAGATTTCAAAGATTAAGGTCAAAAGTGACAACTTGACAAATTTTAAGGTTTGCATGCGCCATTACCAAAGTCTAAGGTTTAAAAATGCAAAATAACTAAAGATTTTGATTTACATTAAAAATTCCTATACGTTAAATGAAATGAAAAAAATTGCTTCAATATCTTATCGAGCCATATTTAGGCTTGCTCGCGGTCCACATGGCTAACATTTACGACCAAGTAAATATACATTATCGTTAACCCCCGACTCGACTCTCCCGTCACACTTTCAAAACACCAAACGACCCAACAGTTTTTCCCGCGATCACCCTCGAAAACACCTCATTTAACCCATTATAATTATTTTAATTTGACACAAGATAAGTGAAAGGGATGTATGGCGGTGCATGGTGGGTCGTGTACATGGGTTTAAAACCGATTGATGCATGGTCGAATAACATGTTCATTCCCTTACATATTAATGTGATTTTAGTACATGACTTCATGCAACACTTCATGGGTTCAAGTTACGATATCATGTGGCAAACTTGTGATTTTATGTATGTTACCATATCGTTCATGTGACAAAGGAAATCAAAATGCAGTATATAGGTCTTGAGATAGCATGTACATTCTATTTAATCTTAAGGTGATCCCATGAGCCTTTTCACATATTCATTCACATGACGAGAGGGAAATCAAAACAGGAGTGTTTATGGGTTGAATAACATGCATGGCCTACTCCCTTAGATAGATTAGGTGGTTCTAATACATGATTCCATGTAACACTTATATGGTTTAATATGACAACAATAACGTGAGATGACATGCGAGATATGGTCGAACAGATTTAAAAGGCTGGTTTAACATGTGGGTCGAATGGTTAGTATTCTGTTTGTGATTTCATAAGACTCTTTTATATTATATAGTGATTGTATTGATTCATACATGCATTCACATGTGAGATCACACGACAGAAAAAAAATAAGGAAAACAAAAGAAGAAGACATGGAGACAAGTTGAGATTTACCAACCCTTGATGTCGAGTGAAAAGAAAACAAGGAACCGATCAAGACGAATCAAACCACGACAGCAGCTACGACCAAACAGCCTTCAAAAACCCTCGAACCCAAGACACCTCCACGTATGGATTCTAGTTACCCACCCATGATCACAGGCCTTTCGAACAATGAACGAATCTCCTGTTAGCTTCCTTTTTGATCGACTGAAAGTGAAAAAAAAAAAGAAGAAAATATGTAGCAGTCGTGGTTTTTGATGCTAGGGTTTTTTTGAGAAGTTGAAATTTTGTGATATTGGTTTTTGTGACAAAAGTTTGTGGGATCCGGTTCTTTTAATATTGTCGATTAGGAGGATCATCCAAAATGGGAAGTGCTTAAATTAAGGAGAAATTGATGGAAGCTTTCTATAGTTATGTAAATCACGAATTTAGTCTCATTCATCGACTCGATACATTGTGTGTGCCTTTAAACTTTCGCCTAGGGATGATAAGAGAAAACGCGACATGACTAAATGTGTAGGAGTTATTTTAGCGTAAATTTTATTTTCATTGTACTTTTATTTTTATTTTTTTTGGATGTTAACGATATAATTATTTAAGTTATGGTCGTAATGTATACGTTTAATATTTAGCGTCTTTCAAAAGTTCGAGATTGAAGGGTATTTTGGTATTTTAACGCGTTTCGAAATGTGGGTTTTACAATAGGGTTCGGAAACCCTAACTTCCAATCATAACATCGTGAAAACACGTGTTGAATTAACAAACATGACTTCCAGAACAACATACAATCCCTCTAAACCCACGTAAACAAACCATCCAAAAGGCTGCAACAAGCGATAAAAAACCCTAAAAAGGATTTACATACCAGATTCAAACCCTAAGAAGGTTTATATGAGCGTTAAGAGCAGCAAACCAAAACCAGAGTCCAAGATAAATCATTGAATGCACAAACTCACAATCAACAGATTGACTAAAAACCAACTGTTGCAAATTCTCTCCCCTTGGGGGCGATTTCCGGCCTCCCCTCCCCTATTATTCCGATCTATTCTTGCTACCCATTCAATCCGCCTCTCTATTGTTCTTTGAATAATATGCAATCGGATTGATGGCTGTAATTACTTGGGAAGGGATGTGCCTTTGTTATCAATTCGTTATCTATTATCTTGTTAATCGCCGCCCCTATCAATTAACCCTAATCGTTATCTAATCGATTTTTCGGAAGTCGATTCTTGCTTTATCAATTTCATTTATTGGGTTGATTGTTTGTCGCATTGTTTTAAACCCTAAACGATTACATCCGATTATCCTTTTCGGTTCATTAGGGTTTACTACATTTGGGTTATGGTTATGATCGATGCTTCTTTAATGCTTGATTTTTCTATACGATCCGGGATTGTATTGGATGGACATGCACTCATGGTTTGATTATAATCGATCCATTACATCTTGGTCTTCATGCATAATCGATACCCTTTTTAGGGTTCAGTTTTTTTTTTGTTGCTATTAATGTAACCTTTGTGGTTTACGCGTTCTTGCAAGTCGACTTTGGGTCGTATTACATGACGTATGGTTCTGGGTGTTGTGGTTTCCGACTTGTTACGTGGGTTTGGGAGGGTGGAAGTATAACGTGATTAGATGCATTGGTGTTGGCTGATCGCTATTGGAAGTTAAGTTTCTAGGATTCTTATTAAAAATTCTAGGGTTTAGTCGTTGGGCGGTTGGTCGATCTGTTTTATGAAACCCTAACGTTAGGGTTTTGTTTTCCTTTACCGCTACAACGATATTGAAGTTAGGGTTTTGATCCTATGTTAGTCCCATGTTGTTCGGGTTCACGTTATTGGATGTTCCTTGGCATGATGGATCACCATTTGTTGATTATTATGGTCGCAAGTTGGATTCTTGTATTCCAAGGTTCGAGCAATGATGGTCCTATGCATGTTGTCGTTGTTTGGTTATTGGTATTCGGTTTAGCATCTCAACGCACACGTTTGGAGTGAGTTTATGCTTCTTCGCTCTATCCGTGGTTTTAGAGTTTTCCACCAATCGTTGTGCGTAATTTGTGAACCGATCCTTATTTGATGGCTACATGATCACGGAGTGGTATGTTAGGGTGTATTATACCCAAGGTTAGTTTTATGGTGGTTTTGTTTGCTATGATTTGCATTCGGATCTTCTTTAGCAAACAGATTTTATGTTGAAGATCGCATGGATTTTCTACATGGATTCTTCATGGAAGTTAAGATGGTCCACCATAGTGATATAGAAGGCTCAAGTGTTTTCTTGAGTAGTTGTGTAAATTTTATGTACTTGTGTCATTATTGGTAGGTTCATTTTATTGTAAGTTATAGGAATGGTGTGTCATTCTTATATTCGAGTATGTAAGTGTCCTTAGGGACTGAGGTGAGGGACTCACTCTCATCCATTGCACTTCAATTTGTTTGGTTAATATACTTTACCAGGGTGCACGATTGAAGGCTAGTTTAGCCAGAAAAGATGGAGGTGGCGGCTGTATCGCCCCTAGAGGGAGAGAACTAGGGTTTTATGACTACTATGAATTGGAAAGGAAGGTGTCCTTGTAGCCGAATCACTATAAATACTCGTTTTGTGGTTTTGTGTTTCTTTACTCTTTATCTTTGCATTACTTACTTATATGATTATCTATCATTATCCAAACACACACGTTAAATAGATTTACATAAGTCGATCTAAATAGTTTAAAACGAAGTTTCAATCGGTATAACGATTCAACCCCCTTCTAGTTTTCCCCAATTGGTATTAGAGCTTCGTTACCAAGTTTCTTAGAGTATATTGTACTTTTAAAACTTGATACGATCCGTGTATGGTTGAAAACTATAAAGAAGGAAGTTTCTTAAATCAAAATTTAATAACAAAATGTTGGATAGTGATAGATCATTCTAACAATTTCTCTTTAAGAAATCTTCATGCTAGGACTCTTCCAAAGACTTCATTTCTATCCAAAGAAAAATGAAGCCAACACCTAAGGAAGAACCCAAGAGTAATCACCAACCTATTTCGACTAAGTACAATGGATTACTTTAAAAGCTCATGAAGTATTTCGGGTCTATCTTTCTAAAAACCATAAAAAGAAATTAGGACAAAGGTATGTTCCCTTACCTTTCTAGTTGATCTATACTCATTGTAATCTTAAATAAAAAAAAACCCTTGGCGATTTCTCTCTAGGCGATTTTCTAAAACCCTAACGACCCTTAATCGACTTTTCTTCAAATCGGCCATAACTTGGAACTCTTTGCATCTACCGATTTTGTTATTAATTAACATCATTGTTAATTGATTCTTGGTTGATTCGTCTGCGTTCCTCTTGTTTTGGTTCGATTTTGGTGATTCGTTATTGTTAGGGTTTAGAAAATCGTTTTTGAAACCATAATCGCTTTTTAAAAAAACGTTTTTGGTTTTTGTTACCGGTTTTGATCATCCTTACCGGTTTTAATCTCCTTGTTGGTCCTATTCTTATCATTATAACATTGATTGATCATGGGAGCGGGTTAGGATTTGGTGCGTAATCTCAAAACCCTAACTTTTAGTTAGGGTTTCGTTCTTGTACTGGTCGTTTCTTTGTTTGCTTATTGGTCCGTATTAGAGTTTGTTTGGATTGTTTGTGGGTTTTAGAGATGGAGAAAGGGTTTCTTGACAAAGATGGTTCTTCGATGATGGCTTCTATATGACCACCAACTTGGTCGATCAAGTTGGTGTGAACACTGACACGAATCCGCATCCTAGGGTTGATATTCAGGCGTTGGAAGCTAGGTTTAAACGTCTCAAAGGTGAACGTGGTATCGAGGGTGACAAAGTTGGTCCTGAGTTGCGTAAAGCTGCTAGGGATGTTCTAAACCCTAGCACGCCTGATGTTGAGTCAGCTTCTGTTTGGGATACTACTAATTTGGATAACACAAGTTATAGTGCTTCGTTTGTAAGTGGGTTGGATGGTCCTAACTTGGGTGGATCCGATTCGAGCACTAAAGTTGATGATGTGGTGAATTCGTCCCAACGAGGTGAATAATTTTACCGTGTATTAACATGGTGAATGCATCTACTTCAGGTCCTAGTGTGATTGGATGTGATAATAAAGTGAAGTCATTTGCTAATGTATTAAATCCGGAACGTGTCTCTAGGAAAGTTAATTTTCGTGCCTTGGTTAATGAGACACGTATTGAAAATCATGATACGGTGCTTCCAAAGGCTGCTATGGAGGGTGTATTCAACCGGTATGAAAATACTCTTGTTGGCTTCTTTGTTGGCAAGAATGTTGCTTTTCAGTTGGTTAAGAACTACGTCTCCAACACGTGGGGTAAGTTTGGTTTTCAGAAACTAATGAAGAATGATGATGGTGTTTTCCTCTTTAAATTGATTCTAAAGAGGTGTTGAGAATGTCCTTCAACGGGGCCCTTCGATTATTCGCAATTCTCCTCTCATTCTCACTAAATGGACTCGATGTGCTATTGTCTAAAAGTGAGGTAACTCGAGTTCCCGTTTGGATTAAATTGCATAATGTGCCATTACTTGATTCGGAAGATGGGTTGAGCTTAATTGCTACTCAAGTGGGTAAGCCGATTATGTTAGATGCTTTTACTAGTTCCATGTGTGTCGATTCATGGGGTCATATTAGTTTTGCACGTGCTCTTGTGGAAGTATCATCTGATTTCGAGCTTAAACATGTGGTCACTATGGCGATCCCTAAAAAGGATGATAGTGGCTTTACTACGCAAGTATAAAGGTGGAATATGAATGGAAGCCACCACACTGTACGGAATGTAAAGTGTTTGGGCATGATAATGCTTGTTTCCCTAAGAGTATTAAGGAGAATAATGATGTTCCCCCCACCTCTAATGTGGATGAACCTGATGATGGTTTTAAGGTGGTGCAGAATCGGAAAGCCAAACCTAAAGGTACGAAGATGAGTGGTGGTATTAATATGGGTAAGGGTCCTAGATTTGCACCTAGGAAGGGTATATGTTGCAAAGACAAAGACACAGGCAGCTGCTAGTGGTATTGTTAAAGATACACCTATTACTACGTCAAATTCTTTTGGGACTCTTGAGGTGGAAGATGACTCGGGCATCCCAAGTATTGTGGTGATTCTACTAAACGGTGAAGGCGGGAAGTCTTCCGTACTACTAAGGAAGGCGGTATTGATGGATCTCGGGAAGGACCTCGTATTGTTATTGGTGAGGCGTCTAAGCCTTGGGAGACTGGGACCTACTCTGCTACCAAGGTAAGTAATCCGTTTTCTAAAGTTGGGAATGTGACTTGTTCGGCGGTGAAGATGAGGTTTTGAAAGCAGATAACCCCATGGCGTCATTTTTGGCTTCGGGGTGGTGGGGTTTTGATCTTGAAGATTTTGAGGATTATCTTTGAACAAGTCTACGATCTACCGAGGCACTTGGAGGATATGTGTGACATGTATGATGTTAGTCTCTTAGGTCGTGGTAGGAAGTAAAATTGGTTGTTTGGTAGTTCATAAGATTGGCATATCTTTCTTATGTTTATTTGGTTAAGTGCACTTTTAGTGTGTGTTTGTTGCCCATGTAACGGGCCGAGGTGAGAGATTCACTCTCATCCGTTGTACTTAAACTTTTTTTGGTTAATATATTTACCAGGGTGCAGGATTACTCCCCTTTACCCAAAAAAATACTCATAGTAATCTTATGTGAATAAAATGATGATATGTGTCTTTCTTTCATAATAAAACCCATGCATATAAATATATTTATATAAAACTATGTGAACACATGAATTAGGTTTTTAACTTCAAAGTCGCAAGTCTCTAAAAAGTCTCTCTTCACTACTTTCCATCTTAACTCATCATCGGGAATAGTATTCCTTTTTAATTCTCTTAAAAAAACACATACGAAAGATTGTCAAACATACGCCGTCATCGCAAAATAGACAATTGATAGTTAAGTCTTAATTCACCAATATTCGATAAACAATTTTCCTCCCCGTCAAAACACCTTAGCCAAACGTCTTTTCTAAAATAATTTATTGTATAACTTATTACAAGTAAAAGAATAATCCAAAACACTTCAATTTTGGTTTGCAGAGCCGGATCCCACATGTTGTACTAGCCGGATCCCTAAAAAAAGGGATCCGGGGGAACCGTGTAAACAGGCATCAGGAAACTCGCTTTTCAAAACCAAAAACAATCTACTTTTCCCTCTTCCTAAAAACAGAAACGACCTAATCTCTGCTTCAATCATCCTAAGGCTCCATACTCTCAAGCATCTCAATCTTGAACATCATTGTAAGTAACTACACTCATATGTTCTATTTATCATCATCTTCATCCTAGTGGAGTAGGAAGGTGTCCTTGTAGCCGAACCACTATAAATACTCGTGTCATGGTTTTGTGTTTCTTTACTCTTTATCTTTGCATTACTTACTTATATGCTTATTAAAATCCCTTTACCCAAAAAATATATGCTTATCTATCATTATCCAAAACACATTAAATAGATTGACATAAGTCAATCTAAATAGTTTAAAACGAAGTTTTAATCGGTAAAACTATTCAACCCCCCCTTCTAGCTTTTCACATGGGTGATAATCCTAAAAATATTGCCTTCTTAAACTGATTATTCCATATATATCAAGCTAACTCAACATACCTCGTTTATGGTCTCGAAATGATGCAAATGCCAAGTTTTAAAGTTTACAAGCTACCGGCACACTCATAATTTGGTGGATTTGGGTAAATAACTGGAAACGGATAAGGCTAATCTCACCATGAAATAACAAAGGTTATAATGTGCTCGGATAAGGTCTAATCTAGTTAAGTTAAGAAAAACATGTCAAAATTTAAAAAAAAAAAAAAAAAAAAAAAACCCTAGAAAAATGAGGGCAGTTAAGTTCAAGTAATAATTCTACTCACGTCCCCCCACTTGAGATGCTAAACGTTAAATAAAGGTGAAGAGAAAGTAGAATTAGAGCGAGAACTTCCTTGAAATTATTTCCTAAAAGGAAAGAAGTCCCACGAAGAAGATCGTGCCTTCGTTAAGCATCCTGAGCAAACTTCGATCCCAGAAATCACAACTAACCAACAAGCATAATTCTAAAAAATAAAAATAAAAACAAAACAAATCTAACTCACTTTCGTAGGAATCACGGTTGCATTTAGCGTACGCAACAAGCCTTTTAAACCACTTGGTGTCCTAAGTGGACGAGTGTAGTCTTGTGAGGGCTTACAGGGAACATACCCACAAAGCTCACTTAAAACTAATACAAGGTTATCGTGCTAACAATGGAAAAAAATTTAAGACTACAGGATGAATTACAGCGTAACCTTAATATTGAGTTACGCCGTAATTTTGGTTAAACCTGGAATTTGTCTACAGATGACTGTTACGGCGTAATGAGGGATGGAGATTACACCGTAATGGTTGAAAACCTGGAGAGAATCAGCTACTAAAGAGCTGTTACGGCATAAACATAAAGAGAGTTACACCGTAACTTCATAACAGGACAGAATCAAGTCTCCAGTTTAATCGCCGTGATTTCATCTCCAATTCCTGCAAAAATGTTAAAATCACAAAACCCAACAAATAAAAACGAAAAGAAATAGAAATAAAAAGAATAATCCGGGTTGTCTCCTGAAAGAGCACTTTTCTTTATTACCGAGTCTTTAAGTTAGACTCAAAGCCATGGGGCTTTATGGGGGTCTTCAGACTTGGCCAACATCGTCCATCTCCTTCATTAAGTTGTGTCTGACCCATGCGACGTTAAGAGATGTGTGAAGAAACTCCTTTCTTTCAATTTTCCGAACCTTGGAAAAATTTTCATTCGGCCCCAAGTGATATTTGGTGGCATCAAACTTTTCAGCTATAATCGGTGGGGGTCTCTTGTAGGGAATACCAAGAAGTTTACACCTCCTGTTCATATGCCTCATCATCCGGGTCCGTGAACCCGTCATGACCTTGTAGTTCAAGGTAGTCCATAATTCCATCAATATCATCGTCATCGGTTGCAAAGCTCGTGCTTTCTTCTGGTTTCTTTAAAAAATCCACTTGATTATGGTTGTCACAGTATTTTAATTGAGCCATTTTAAAAAATTGTGAAGTACTGGTAGAGATTAGCGCCATATTAGGGTTTATGTACTGGTAGAGAGAGGTGAGTGATTCTAGTCGTAGAAGAAGATTTGTTACTTTGACTTTTAATATGAAGTAAATAAAGGATAAATATGAATGAGAGATGAATATTATCCATGTACATACTCCATAGCGCCGAAAAATCAGTAACGATACTATTTAAACAGTAAAAATCAAATTTTTTCACGACCAGCACTAACAGTAACTTTCCATTATAAAGATTTTCACTACCAGACTTAAAAGTGGTCAACCAGTATTAATGATGACTTGGCAGAATTAACACATGACACTTACAAATCAAGGACATCAGCACAAATTCCATTCATCTTCAATCCATGCTTTTCCTGGAAAAATTAGTCTAAAACCAAAAACAATACGACAACTGTTTGTTGAAACCAGAATTAATATAAGCTAACTACCAGTATTAAGTCTAGAACTACCAGTTTTAACTCTAACAAGCATTAATAATCCTATAACTACCAAATTAAGTCTACTAACTAGTTTTACTATATTCCAAACTATAAATTTAATCATCTCCTTAAATGTAGCTATGGATTTATCATACCAATATTAATTGCTAAGAAATTGAATCTTGGTCCATCAAAGGCTTTGGTCAATAGGTCACTACATTAAAGTCGGTGTGAATCTTCTCCACCCTAATGAGTTTCTTTTCAAAGCAATCTCTGATAAAGTAGTGTCTGATTTCTATGTGTTTAGTCTTGGAGTGGTACACTGAGTTCTTCACTATGCAGATAGTGCTTTCATTATTAATGTGGATTTTGGTATTCATGAAGTTTAAACCATAATCCAACATTTGATTTTGAATCCACGACACCTGTCCACAGCAATTTGTAGCAGCTATATACTCAACTTCAGTTGTAGAGGTAGCCACTATTGTTTGCTTCTTGCATTGCCATGAAATTAATCTCATGCCAAGAAATTGGCAACCACCAGTTGTGGACTTCTTGTCAAGGCTTGCCCCAGCATAATCACTATCTGAGTAAGCTTCCAGGTCAAAAGATGATTCTTTAGGATACCATAACCCAAATTAGGTTTGCCCTTAAGATATCTAAAGATCCTCTTCACAGCATGAAGTTGTGAATTCTTGGGAGTAACCAGAAAACGAGAACAAACACATATTTCAAACATAATATCAGGCCTAGAGGCAGTTAAGTACATGATAGAACCTATCATGGATCTGTATAAATGCACATCCACATCATCAGCTTCTTCATCTTTTGTCAATGCCACCTTCGACTCCATTGGGTTTATTGCAGTCTTCACACTTACATGGTCAAACTTTTTCAGCATCTCAGCAACATACTTGTCTTGAGAAATAAAAAGTCCATCTGGCTTTTGTTTGACTTGTAATCCAAGAAAGAACTCATTTTAAATCTGCCTTTCCTCAAGGCCTTAAATTCTTCACACCAAGACCTTTTTGTGGAGCCAAAAATGATATCATCTACATACACCTGCACGAGTATGATATCCTTCTTATCCTTCTTAATAAACAAGGTCTTGTCAATGGTACCCCTAATGTATCCAATATCCATGCTTCTCAAGAAATGTGGATAGTGTAGCATACCAAGCTCTAGGAGCTTGATGTAGTCCATATAAAGCTTTGATCACCTTCTAAACCTTCTTAGGATGAGCAGGATCAACAAAACCAGGTGGCTGAGAAACATACAATTATTCATCTATAGTGCCATACAGAAAGGCACTCTTGACATCCATCTGGTATACTATGAACCCCATAAAGGAGGCAAAGGTTAAAAATAACCTGATAGCTTCTATTCTAGCCACAGGAGCAAAAACCTCATCATAGTCTATCCCCTCCTCATGTCTGTAACCTTGGGCCACTAATCTAGCCTTATTTCTAATAACTACTCCTCTTTCACCCCTCTTGTTTCTGTAGACCCATTTTGTGCCAATAAACTTTACTCCATGAGGTAGATCTATAAGAATCCACACATTTTGTAGCTTTAACTGCAAAAATTCTTCTTGCATAGCTTCAACCCAACGCTCATCTGTTAGAGCTTCAGAGATCTTTGTGGGTTACTTTTGAGAAAGGAAACATGCAAACAAACAGTGTTGTTGATCTTTTTGATTGTTCCTTTACTGCTTCTGAATATAACTTAGAAGTGCATGAGCTCCTGATTGTTGCTTCACTTTGCTTCTAGTCTGAACAGCTGATTTAGGATCACCAAGTATTTGACTTTATGGGTGAATGTTGTAAATCCTAAGAGTAGGAATGGGATTGACATCTATTTCGGTGGGTAAGTTGTTGAAATCAGTAACCACACCTTCTTCATCATAAGAGGCTTCGTTAAATATCCCTTCATTAGGCCTATCAAAGATGTCAAGTTCTGGCATAGCTAAATCATCAAGATCAGCATGTTGAGATGTATCAAGCTTGCCAATATGAAGTGGTTCACTACCAGTATTAACTGAGGAAGTACTTGTAGCCTTGTCTTCAGGTACTGCCCCTAAATGCTTTTGAGCAAGTGCATCCAATTCTCTTCTAAAAGCTTGAATATCTTCTGAAACACCAGTAGGAGGAGCCTCTTTCTCTTGTAATTGAAGCTCTATAACAGTCTCTTTCTTCTTTGAAGTAGTAGAAGGTTTCGCTGTTCCAACTTTAGCTGCATAATGCTTGACTGATGTAGGCACAACAATAAGCTCCTCTGCATCTTCTTCTTCCTCAGGAGCATTTGCATTAGAAGTAGGTAGAGCACCTGCACTGTGAGTTACTTCTGTTGAACCTGCATGTGGGTTAGCTTGATTCTCCAAAGATAAAGGAATATAATTCATAGAGTCAGTGAGATAGTCTATATCAAACATCCATCTATAACCTACTCCTTTCACATTAGGTTTTTCTTTAAGAAAGTTAACATGGAGGTTTACTTCTACCCTTTTTGTCACTAAATTGTATACCATATAGGCTTTACTATTTAGTGAGTATCCTACTAAGAAACCTTCATCAAATTTGCCATCAAACTTGCCAAGCACACTAAGAGTATCTAAGATGGTAACATGGCACCCAAAAGGTCTTATGTATGTAAAGGGATAATGCAAAAGCCTAAAACTTTCTCTCCCTAGGGGGTGAAATCCGGCCACCCATCCCCTACCATACTAACAAAAAGCGCCATGAGTGTGGATGGAAAACCCCCTTTCTCTCTCTAGGTGGCGAAAAAAAGAAAAAACCCTAACCTATTCCTATCGCATGCAAAGCGCTCTAATCTTTTGTTTTATTCAGTAATTGATTACGTAGTGAGTTATCATCTACTAAATTATATTTTCGATTTTAACAATCGTCCTTAGGGTTTCGATCTATCAAGCTGTTAGGGTTTTGGTTTCTTTTGATCGCATTTCGTTTTTGCCGACCTTCTACCGGATCGCAAGACTATATTATTATTGTTAGGTCAGTTGTTTCAATCCTTTATTACTAAAGGGTTGGTTATAATCGATTCGATTTTTCCTCTACATGCGATTTCCGGTGGTGCGCTTTTTTTGGTAATCATTACCTTAGAATCCCTTTCTTAGGGTTTGTTTTTCTCATTAAATTGGTTGCTGTTTTCCTAGGTTTGTGTACTTAACGACATACTAAATCTTTTTCAAGGTTTGGTTATATTATTATCGATTGGTCCATAACCCTATCCCTTGGGTTTGTGTCTGCCGTGAGGTTGGTTAATTTGTGTGCTGATTTTGCTTTGGGGTTAGAGAGAGATGAATAAAGGTTTTCTCAACGATTCGAATAGGGCTTCAAGGATGCATGATGGCAGTTCAATGTTGAGTGACTTGGCAAGACGGATTAAAAATATTGATGGTAAGATATTGGGCAAAGATGGTAAACCTATGATGCCGTATCGTTGTTTAAAAAACAAAGTACCATCTATTGGTCAACTTGATGATGCTGTTGTTGTCATGGAAAAAAAGGATAGCGAGGCTCATAACAATGTGGATCAGCAGTATCGTCGACAAGATGGATGGTTGTGAGGTGGTGTGTTTGAGAACCACGTCTGATGTGAATGATATTAGCCATATTGCTGCTGGTACAACGGGTTTGGTTGATATTTCCTTGGCTGATGTCGTTCTACCACAGGAAGAAGTAGAAATTATTTCTTCACGTTTTGATAATTCACTTTATGGCTATTTTGCTGGACAAAGACCTGCGTTTCATGTGGTACAAAACTTTGTTAGTAATGTTTGGAAGAAATACGGGCTTATGCATGTCATGATACATCAAGGGTTCTTTATGTTTCAATTTTCCACTAGGGATGGTATGGAAAACGTTCTGAATCAGGGTCCTTGGCGAATTAGTTCAATCCCTTTAATACTCCATGTTTGGAATCCTAATTGATTTGATTAAAGAGGATATTAAGAAGGTCCTGTGTGGGTTAAATCGTATAATGTGCCGGTGGTGGCATATTCATTTGGTTGGGCTAAAATGATCACGGCTAAATTGGGACGAATTATTATGTTTGATGAACACACGAGTAATATGTGTCTTAAGTCGTGGGGCATGAATTGTATCGAGAGTTTTAGTTGAAATTTCACGGATAATGATTTTGTGGAATCGCTTGTTGTGGCTGTTCCTATACCAAAGACTAAAGAGCATCGGATGGTTAAAGTTGCTATTGAGTTTGAATACAAACCCCCCCGCTGCTCTGTGTGTAAACTTTTTGATCATGTGGATAAGGAATGCCATAAGAAGCTGAAGGAAGTTAATAGGAATATTTTTTTTGGGTAAAAGGGTTAATTCACCCCGGTAAAATTCATTACTCCAAAAACGTTGAGGTACAATAGGGTGAGGGTGATATCCTCACCTCGATCCCTAGGACACTAACAGACACAAATATAAGAATGACACACCATTCCTATAACTTACAATAAAATGAACCCTACCAATAATGACAAAGTACATAAAAATTACAATACTACTCAAATGAAGCACTTGAGCCTTCTATATCACTATGGCGGTCCACCTTAACTTCCATGAAAAATCCTCCAACTTGCCCCCTCATGGATCATCAATCTTGAGATTCAGTTCACAAATGTCACACAAAGGTTGGTGAAAGACTCTAAAATCACGGATAGAGCAGCAAGCAAACTTGCTCCAACGGTGTATGTTTAGATGCAAAATCGAACACAATACATAAACACCAATCATGATGACCAGTAGCGTATGAACATAGGATTAACAAACCCTAACTTCCAGCATATACAATCACGAGACCCAAGATGAATAAAAGTGCAGCTGATCCGTGATCGTGTACATGGGGTTTTGAACAAGAGTCCCCAAAAACTTAACTTCCATCATTGACTCCGCAACCATGCACCAGGTTAGTCGACTTCAATAACACATAACCACCAGCGATTCAAGTCCACAACTGCAGCTAGTATTACAACAAATGTAATAATAACCAATATAAGAGTGCAATACGCAAGGAACTCGAACCCACAAAATAGGGCATCGAAACCCTAACATCCGGATTCGAATCACAAAAGACCTCATGAATGGGTCTATGAAATTGAGATCATTACCAATCAAATCCCAATCAGTTCCGTAGTAAATAATAACCATGATGCACCGATGAGATTGAAACGAACACAAAAAATTAGGGTTTACCGAACCCTAACGCCCCAAGAATCAAGAACCACCGGATCCTACATCCAAGTAATATGACATCTCTCCACACCCACGTAAATCATCAAGCCAAACGACTTCCATAACCGTAAACCGGGACTTACCAGAGAAGATAAATAAAACCCTAATAGTTAGGGTTTTATAATATAATGATACGCATAAGCAGATCCCAAGAAAAGCCAGATGATATAGCATTAACGCACATCATAAACCAACCTGTAAATATAATTTTAACGGAACCCTAATAGGGTAACCATCAAACCAAAACGCACCGTCACAATTGGATTATGTTAAGAAGAAACCCTAGGCGATATGTCCCTAAAAAAACCGATTACCAAATCAGGTTAGAGGTATATCACGATTTCAGAAAGATAGAAAAATCAAGGAGTAAGGCGCCACCCCTAGAAACACACAACCAAACTGAATCGATTGCATACAAGAAGTAGAGAGGCGATTCATAATGATTGTTTAGCCGGAAAAATAGAAGGGAGGCGCCGGAAATCTCCCTAGGGAGAGAGAGAATTATTTAGAGGAAAGAAGCTGGTCTTGGTAATAATAAGCGCTACTCAAAGGCTGGTACCAAGGTTAAGGTGTCTGGTAAGCCTAAACTTATTTATAGACCCGTTTCAAAGCCTAGTGCAAAGGATCGAGTTAGTACTTCCACACATAAGGATAATTCTATGAATACTCATATGGAGGAGATTAATTTGGCGTGTGATAAGTGGTTGGGAGTGATATGTCAATTCTACTCCTAAGATCACTAATGAGAAGAATCATAATGACCAACTGGTACTCCTTTGGTGACTAACACGCTATCTCATGGCTGTAATGAGTATGGTTACTTTGGAGATGGCATTAATCTTGGTGAACTTAGGAGTACTATGGAGAAATTGTCTGAAGCGGATAAGGTTCTTGATATTGCTTCTAGCTCTTCTAATGTGGGGGATGTTCGAGATGGATCTGAGTTGCACATTCATAAGGAGATTTCTAACAGCCCCAGTACCGTTGTGTTGGAGGAAGGTTTGGAATATGTGAAACCTTGTGAGGTTTCTACTATTAATGCTAGCTTGGTTGAACCGCCTGTAAGTGTTCTTGATAAGGAGGTAGGAATGTCTATGCATAACTCCTCCTTTATACGTCTCCTTCTACTAATAAAAGAACCAACCCGTTTCTAAGGTTGGTGAGATTGTTGATTCGGATATTGAGGATGAGGTTCTTAACACTTATGATGAGTCGCTAATTTATTCGATATGCCTATGGGTACGTTCTCATCGACGGTGGTGGAGGTGATCGGAAGATTACTATGATTATGATGACTACATGGATCAACTATACGATCTGCGGGTAAATTCGGTGCTTTTCATGAAGATATCAAACTCCAAGGTCGTGCTAGGAAGTAGTTGATCTT
This sequence comes from Chrysanthemum lavandulifolium, assembly GCA_022545495.1. Classification (NCBI taxonomy): domain Eukaryota; kingdom Viridiplantae; phylum Streptophyta; class Magnoliopsida; order Asterales; family Asteraceae; genus Chrysanthemum; species Chrysanthemum lavandulifolium. The sequence goes on from CM040243.1 coordinate 179,805,824, forward strand.
TTATAGTCTTGTTTTGTTTACGTGGTAGTGGTCTAATTCTTATTATTAAGAAATGGTAGTGTCTTGTTAGGTATGCTCTTTCGCTATGTATCTGGTCGAGATATGGGATTTCACCCATATCCATTGTACTTCAACTTTTCTTTTGGTTATATATTTACCGTGGTGCGGATTACTCCCTTTACCCAAAAACAAAAAGCGCCATTAAATCCGCCTCTCTATTGTTCTTGTGAATGATATGCAATCGGTTTTAAGGATAGTTATCATCCGGGATGGGTGTGCCATTGATTTTCATTCCTTTTATCCTGATTTCGTCTCCATATATTAAACCCTAATCATTTTCTTTGTAGTCGGTTTTTTAGTCGACTCTTTTTTTCTTTTTATGGTTAGATTCTGATTCTTATTCTACTTGGCGATCTATAAACCCTAACTAATCTTTAATGCTAATCGTTCCTATGTGGATTGGTTTCTCGTTTTAGGGTTTCGAATTTGGTGCTCAAAAGATATATCTACAACCGCTTTAGGGTTTCTTTTTGAATCTGTTTATGGAAGTCAGTTCTGACTTGTAATTTATAGATCGATCTCTTTTTCCTTTGGTTGATCTATGCTGAACGATTATAAAACCTTTTGGTTTTTACATTCTATCGTTTTTTGGTGCTTTATGCTGGAAGTATACCATCGCTAGGGTATTGTCTATCTGCTGGTACGTTCTTGGGTTTGAGTCCTGTGTATGTTCTATTAGAATGTTGTGGTTATGGATGTGGGTTATGGGAGAGAGGCTGCCTAATTGTATGTTAGGGTTTTGATAACCCTATGCAACGACCTGGTTATTGGATTTACTGGTATTATTTCATATATGATGTCTAGTATCCGGTCGTAGGTTTTCGTGATGGTATGGTGCTATTCGAACCATCATGGACATGTTCTTGATTCTTACTTTGGTCTTGGGTTCAGATTAGGCGGAAGTTAGGGTTTGTCACCCTATGTTTATGTTTTATGCTCGATGGAAGTTAAGTTTGAAGGGTCTTGTTCAAAACTCTTTGTATCATCAAGTTGGTTTGATCAAATTCGATTTGCTATGGATTCCACTCTTATCAGTTTATTAGATTATGCTTCTTGCATAATACTAATAGAAGTCGCAAATGGATTTGGTTTGGAATATGCACTTGAAAGTTGGGGAAACTTGGTTATGGGTTTCTTCATGTACAAGATCTGGATCGCTAAGATGACGAAGAAGACTCAAGTGTTTATTTGAGTTGTGATGTATTGTATTTTTATTTTTAGTCATTGTTAGTTATTTGGATTTGTAAGTTATAAGAATGGCTCGTCATTCTTATATAGTGGTTTGGTCGTGTCCTAAGGGACCTGAGATGAGGACTCTCTCATCCATTGTACTTCATTGTTTTTGGTTAATATACTTTACCAGGGTGCATGATTACTCCCCTTTACCCAAAAAAGGTCTTATGTAGCTAATAATTGGTTTGTGGCCAAATAAAAGTTCATAAGGAGTTTTGTGCTGAGGTTTAGTCACCCTTACCCTATTAAAGATGTAACAAGCAGTACTAACTGCTTCAGCCCAAAAGGTGGTTGGTAAGAGTGAATCTGCTAACATGTTCCTAGCTACTTCAATAAGGGTCCTGTTTATTCTTTCTACAACTCCATTTTGCTGTAAAGTTCTAGCATTACTATATTCTTGCTTTATTCCCTTGTTCTCACAAAATTCAAGCATATCTATATTCTTAAATTCAGTGCCATTATCATATCTAATAATTTTAACCCTGTGATTAAGCTTGTTTTCTATCTGCCTAATAAAATTTTGAAGGATGCCAGTAGTTTCATCCTTGGTAGACAAGAAGAGTACACAATAAAATCTAGTACAATCATCAATAACAACAAGGTAATAACTTGCATGATTAATGCTTTTCACAGAAGTAGGCCCAAAAATATCCATATGCAAGGTGTGTAAAGGCCTAGTAATTGTTCTTTCTAATTTAGCCTTGCATGAGGCCCTGTGCTATTTACCCTTATGACATGCAACAAATGTATGGTCATTTTGAAAACCTTGAAGGCGGACCCTTTAGAAGGTTTCCTTCCACAAGTTTGTTTAGGTTCTTAAAATTTATATGACCTAACCTCCTGTGCCAAAATTTAGATTCATCAAGGGTGGCTTTACAATCAAACAGGCAAAACCTTTTGCAGGTGCATGTGTCTTCATATCAAAACTATACATCTTGTGTTGCCTAGGGACCTTTAGAAGTATCTGATTTTCATCAAGCATCTTAAAGTCAGAAGTCAGCACAAAATAATCGGATCTCAAGAAAAGAGCCTTGTCTTTGCTTATCACATATTTGTGATATGGAGAAAAGGTTAAAATGCCCTAGTTATTTTACAAAAGACACACTATCAAATTCTAAATTTCCTACTTTTATTCTACCTTTACGAGTGATGTGGCCTTTGCTACTCCAAATGTAACAGATCCTCCTTTGAATTCTTCAAAACACCGAGGTGATCCTTGTTACCATTCATGTGCCCTGAACATCCACTATCAAATATGACTGTCTCCCATGTTCTTGAGTGGATGATCCTACACATAAAAAGGAGATTAGTTTCTCTTAGGGACCCAGCTCAGCACAGCTTGGTTACGCCTTGTGGACCTTTAGCATTCATAGTGTTAATATGGATGGGTCCACTATTACAATTGGAGTTTGGTCTAGTGTGACTCCAATTATAACCTGCTGAGGTCTTAATAGCAGTTCCCCCATTCCCCTTTACAGCATAAGATTTTGACATTTTTGCAGTATTTTTAACAATGGGTCTTTTCACAGGTGATGTAACAAAATTGCTTCTTTGATTGAATCTATTCACCTGGGTCTATATGAGGTACTGGTAGATACTGGCTGTTTGTGTGTAACAATATTACTATTAACACACCCAGTATTCACTTTAGGCTTAACATAATTAACATTTTGCCTAACAGATTTAACATTTTGCATACCAGTACTAATGTTGGGCCTAACAGAATTAATATTTGAACTGCCAACATTGATTAGTACTGATTAGCTTGATTAACTCTATTTACATTGGTACATACTGGTTTAGCCATCCCATGACCAGTATTAAAGACCATTTGTTGCTTAAGTTCAGCCTCTCTAGCCATTCTTTTTTCATTAAAATCACAGTCTTTGATTAAATGACTAAGGCTACCACAAACAAAACACTTTTTCTTGGTGAAGGAGTAACCTTCCCCTAGTTATTTTTTCATCGTTTCATTCCAATTCATTCTATTTAATCTGGGTGTCTCTGGACTTTTAATTTGTTGCCTAGGACTTTTTACGTGTGAGACACGACCAGGTTCAACTGGTTTTGATTTTGGTGCAGACACACTTGGCTTACTAACTGTAATAGATTTAGACTCAGACATCTCTCTTGGTACATTTACAGGTTCTGATTCAAATCAAAAGATCCTTCACTGTCATTGGATTGACAGGTAGGAATTCCATTGGATTTTTCTTTTGAGACACTAGTTTCAGGCTTCTGGGGTCCCTTTTTACCATAAACATATAAAGATTCATCAAGGTCCTGTTGTGGTTTAGCGGTATAGTCTCCATTTATGGGATGTGGAACTCCTTTTAAGTTGTCAATTTTTGAAAGTATATTGTATATAAGTTTTTCAAAAAAATCTTCCTCTGAACTAACAAACACAGTACGTTTCATTTCTTTCTCATAGCTTAAGACCTCACTGTTTGATGTTATTTCATATCTTAAACCAACTTTTCAATTTGAGCTCATACCAGAGTCAACTAATTTCCAAAGATTTTTAGAAGAATCCTTCCATGAGTCTACTATGTTATGCAACTGTTCCTTATCTTTTAAAGCTTTCATTCCAATTCTCCTATACTTTCTAAGTTTTCCATCCTTCTCATATATTTCATTTTCTTGAAATGTAAGCTTTTCATTTAAGGATAATTTCGCTTTTGAAAAGTGGCTATTTGAGCTTCTAATGTCATAACAAACATTACTATAAGCAAGTATTTTGCTTCCCGATCACCTAACTCGATGCATTTGTTCATCACATAGTGTTTTAAGTTTAGTATATGAGTCAATGAAAATCGCAGAACACAAAGATACCTCAAGATTGGAGTCGATTGCCATGAGTGCATGATTTGATTTTGTTTCTTCTACAATGTGCTCTCCCATTGACAACACCATCATCCATAGTCGAACCCAAGCCGATTCTTCTCTTGCTTGTCGACTTCTCGTTCTTGATAGAAAGATTCTCTCTGCTTCTTTCCATCGGTGGTCACTTTTGATGTGCATTCCCTAGCAAAATGACCGGTGTTGCACTTGAAACATTCAAGCTTCTTCTTGTCCAAATCAACAGTGCCTTTCCATCAAATCGGATTCTTCTTCCAATTTTCTTATAGAAATTCTTCATTCTAATAGCAATCATTGCTATCTGCCAGTTGATGTCCATCTCTTCAATGTCCACATCATTAATTTGTTCTAGGTCCTCATTAAGTAGGTCCATATCTTCTGATTGCTTTTCAAATAAATGACTTCATCATCAAAACCAACAGGAACTTCTCTATCTTTCACATTGGATGAAGAAGTATTGTAGCTACCATGCTTAACCTTGTTAGTATTGCTCTTACTTTGGGAGACAAAAGCAACATTATGAGTACTTGAAGATGTTTTGAAACACCTTTGATTTCTTGTTTAAAAACCCTAAGGTTATCGTATAAGTCATCAATTGACAAGGTATCAACATTGATTTGGTTCTCATAGTCATTATCGATTTGACCATTCGGATGCAAAGATCTTAGAAACTTGTGATTAGCATCCTCGGTGGACACTTGACACCATGAGCTTCCAACTGTGAAAGAAGTTGTTGGAATCTATCATACCCTTTTCCAATCCTTACAATCGGATCGAATGCTTCAAACTGTTGTTTTAGAAACGATATACGCATCTTCTTTGAGTTTGCATTTCCTCCAAACCTAGTTCGATAGCTTCCCAAATTTCTTTAGCATCATCCATTCCATGAAATCTTCTTAGATGTTCCTTGGGAATAGCCATCGATAAGATGGTTCTGGTCTTCCTTTCCTTTTAACAAGATGAATCTCTCCAAAGATAGGCGGTGGTTGCACTCTAACAATGACATCTTTTCCAATCGAAATCCTCTTCTTAGAATTTCCATTCTCAATTACCTTCCAGACATCATTGTCAATATACTCAAGATAATGTTCCATGTCCATAGCCCATATATCATACTCCTCCTTCTAGAATTGGGAGTTTGATGTTTGAGATAGTGGTTGTTGTAGGAATGAGTTGTTGTTGTTGTTGTTTTGGGTAAAGGGAGTAATCTGCACCACGGTAAAGTATATTAACCAAAAACAATGAAGTAGAATGGATGAGAGTGGGTCCTTTATCTCATCCCTTAGGACACGACCAAACCACTATAACCAAATAACTAACAATGACTAAAAATAAAAATACAATACATCACAACTCAAATAAACACTTGAGTCTTCTTCGTCATCTTAGCGATCCAGATCATGTACATGAAGAAACCCATAACCAAGTTTCCCCAACTTCCAAATGCATATTCCAAACCAAATCCATTTGCGACTTCTATTAGTATTATGCATGAAGCATAATCTAATAACCTGATAAGAGTGGAATCCTTAGCAAATCGAATTTGATCAAACCAACATGATGATACAAAGGGTTTTGAACAAGACCCTTCAAACTTAACTTCCAACAAATAACAATACGGCAGCACATACCACAACTTGATTAGAATGTACCACATGCGCTTAACCGAACAGTGATTAAACCAAACATATGGTTTACAAAAACCCCAACCTCCATAACCAACCAGCAACACTTCTGAAACGACAACAACACCATGGAATAAAGCATGCCAAAAACATTGCAGCCACAATAGTAATCATTGAATCCCAACAGAATGCGTTGATGGCTATGATAACGAAACTAGGGTATTGAATGTTAACACCCTAACATGCAAATTAGATCGCAATAGCATATTTAAAATAACAAAACCTAACAAGGTTTCATATAATTCAGAATCCAACTGCCATAACGCTAGAAAAATCTTACACTCTCTCAACCCACTTCCAATAATCGAACCAAAACATCCAAAGATGTATGAACCATAAACAACGTACATCATCAAGATGAACAAAACCCTAGAAAGGGTTTACCCAACCAATAGAAAGTAAAAACCTAAAGAGGTTTTATAAGCGTTAAGGCCATAACCCAACCAGGATCGATCCTCAAAAAATAGAGCAGTTATCATCACAATACAATACGATCGAACCAAGAGAAAACCCTAATAACCGATTAAAGGATAGAATATAGTAATCGTTTAGGTATACAGAACCAAACGAGAATCAATAAACCCTTAATATATAATCGATAAGCAATAAACCGACTATAGCAAAACGATTTATAGTTTATTGATAGGCCGTCAAACATCAAGACAGAAACCCTAATTAATAACGAGTGACCCTAAGATCACAATGATAGAAAATAACGATTGAATTAGGGTTTTCAAGTGGATCGATTTATATGAAAAACCATAGAAACACCCCAACCGCCACCACCGAGAAAGAAAACACAACCTAAATCGATTGCATACCCGTTAACAAGGAATAGATCACTTGTTAATAGGTAGAGAGGCGAGATAGGTTTGTGAATTATGGACGGAAAAAGCCTTGGTGGTGGTGGCAGGAGAAGTCGCTACTTTTGTTGTTGTTGTTTTGGTCGACTAATGTCTGATACTTCTTCATGGTTTGAAACTTCATCTTCACTAAGATGATGAGAGAACTCATCATTATGAGGTTCAGACATTTTTCAAGATTTGTGAGTGAATAAGTGTTTGTGGTTTTGTGTTTCTTCTAACTCAGAGTCCCTCTATAGGCTCTGATACCACTTGTAGGTCCAAAGTACTGGATCTAAGTAGCCTTAATAAGACAATATCTAACTTGAATAAATCCAAATCAACTATATGATACACACTAACAACGAATGCTTAAATGTTAATGAAGAATCTTAACACAAGCAATAAGAAGAACATAATTATAAAACTAACTTGTATTTGCTACTAAACTCTATTAGACTTCGATACATTAAACTCTATTGTGAACTAAAATTCTAATTTGATGATCCATGAGTATACTTCTATGTGGATTCTGGATAGCATGGGAGTTGATTTGAAGTTCTATGATGACTATGTTTTGGTGCTACCTTCGTGAATCTAGTTTTAATTCAATATTTTATTCACTTGTATAGTCATTGTAGGTTGTAAGTTTTATTTTGTAAGTTATAAGAATGGCATGTCATTCTTATATGAGAGTCTGTAAGTGTCCTAAGGGACTGAGATGAGGGAAGTCACCCTTATCCTTTGTACTTCAATGTTTCTGGTGTAATGCATTTTACTAGGGTGAAAAATCCCTTTTACCCAAAAAAAATAAAACATAATGCCGTCGAGTTTTTTTTATACACCAAGGAAACCCTAAAAACTTTACAAAAAGTGTGAAAGGATAATGCATATCTTTTCCTAAAATATCTCTAAGACGTGCACATATCCTTTCCTAAAATATCTCTAATATAACTATTCTGTTTCAAGAACAGACTTACCTAGCTAAACAGTACTAATTTAGTACAACCATACTTAATTTAGTACTGGCAGACTTAACTATGCCTACCAGACTTAAGTCTGTTCTACAATAATTCCTAACACACTCCACGACTGTAGACCGTGTGAAACATAAAACAACCGTCATGATATATGAGGCAAGATCAAAAAGTCTTTTTTTTTTGGTAAAAGGGTTAATTCACCCCGGTAAAATTCTATTACACCAAAAACCATTGAAGTACAAATGACATGGGTGAATCCCATGCCCTTAGCCCGATCAAGGCGACGAAAAATGCACAACATGTACAACTTAAAGACTCTTATATAAGAATGACACGCCATTCCTATAACTTACCAAAATGAAACTACCAATAATGACAAAATAACATAATACATTACAATACTACTCAAGTAAAAGCACTCGAGCCTTCTAAATCATTATGGCGGTCCACTTTAACTTCCATGAAGAATCCAATATAATATGACATGAATAAGTATCAAAACTCCACAAACCCATATCATAGGAATCCTCCAACTTACCACAAGACCAATAACAGGTCCAAAATTCAGTATCATGGGCATCAAATTGGATTATAGGTCACAAATTTCACACAACAGTTGGTGAGAGACTCTAAAACCACGGATAGAGCAGCAAGCATTACCTTACTCCAAAGGTGTATGTTTAGATGTAAAACTAATCACCAATAAGAATAACCAACGAATACAAATACAACCTATGCACTTCCACAGTAGCTGCAACAAACCATCAACAACAAACAGACCACAATGAATTCACATTGCACATATAGGTTGTAATAGCAAGGACGGCCAGCAGAAGTGCAACTCCAAGTGTAGTCTACCATTTATGAGATCTAACAATTCTAGTCGACAATGGCAGCAAGAACCAAGAACATGAGCAGAATTATAACGATCTAATAAGGTGATCAATGATTGAATCTCACACCTTAATCGTTATAAAACCTGCACTTATATAGAACGCAACATAGGGCCTACAAATCAGCCCTAATAAACCATAACCAAACTCGCTATCTCAGAAGCACCAAATCAGCCATGAATCATAATAGAGATATGAGAATAACAATTGATAGGGCTAACGTCCCACGAAGTTAGTTCTCGAGATCATACCAAAACAGTAAAAACTAGCCAAACTAATCTGAGAACAAACCGAGCCATAGGGTTCCTTAAAGTACCCCTAACGTACCAAATAAACTCTCGAGATACACCATGTAAGAGTGACTACACGATCTGAAGTTTTTGAGCAAGGATACCACTTGACATCCCTTTCTCAACCAAATAGTAGCTCGGTAAACACAATAGGGTGAACAACCCTAACTTCCATAAAAAGCGTACAAAGGACCAAGAATATACGAGTAGCACAGGTCCATGAACACACCGAAGGTTTTTGAACAAGTATACCCACAAACTTGACTTCCATCTCTCTAAAACCCACTTACATAAATCACCGAACTTATATAGAGCATGCCAAATAACAACCAGAAATCAAATCACATGAAAGATCCAAAAACCCACATAAGAGTTACATAACACACGTTATGCGACCAGAATCCAAAAAAAGAATGATACCCCTAACACCGCTAAAAAGAGGTAAAGGCAAATCAATAAGGAATGATTGGTTGTTGATTCTGGCCACCGGTAGAAAGATACTAAATAATGATAAAGAATCAAGCACAAATAAATAACATTATTCCGCCGTCCCACTAACCTTGCCACCAATAAATAAAGTCGACCGAAAAGGATGAGCAAATAATAATATAGTCGATACTTTAAAACCTTTATGGGAATTGATATTAAAATTTAGATACACCGTCCCACAATCAAAAAGAAACCGTGAAAAGAGTATAAAAGAATTAATATCAACCAAAAAGATAGGATGAGTTGGAGATTTTGATATGATAAAGGTGCCGCCACCCTTTTAATTTAACCAATCCTAGATCGTATTGCATACCCTTAAACAAAATATGAGAATCAATGATCATCACAATTAATTAAGAGTAGAGAGGATGATATAAGATTAGAAAATGGCCCGAAAAAATAAAGGGTGGCGGCCGGAAATCTCCATTTGGAGAGAGGGAACTAATTAGGAGATCAACTTGTGTTCTTTTTGGCGAACACAAGTGTATTCATAGGAAAGTGTGTCCTAAGAGATATTTTGATGAATCTCTTGGCTCTAGACTTGATTTGTGCATTTTGGTTTTAGTGAGCGGAGGCTGGAGCAGACTGCCACCTTTTTAATATCAACACATCTCAGAGTGACAGGTCGATAGATTATGCAAGGTTCTCCGTGAGTTATGAAACAAGAACCTTTTAAGAGGAACTTGAGTGGCTAGGAGGGGTTGTGCAATGCGTCACTGGGTCCATGACGTCTTGTCTTCAATACCGGTTTCATCTTTGTGACAACCAGTAGCAGATGTATTGACCCGTTTTCTGCCCTAAGTTTATGGAAGGCTATTTCTTTTCACCCTTTCACAACTTTTATTTTTAATTCTTCAACCCCTTCTTTCTCCTTTCAACACTTAACTCCTTTTTTCAATCATACCTAAGGACTTTCTAGTTCAAACTATTGGTATTGTCCTTGGGTAATCTGTCTGGCTCTGGCAGATCATAGGACTTAAACCTAACCTTAATCACTTTATAACTCCATGATTATCCTATGTTGCCATAAAAAAAATTTGTAAAATCTCTCAAAGTGCTTATGATTATGAAAGATCTTTTGTTGACACTTTGAGAGTTTTATATTTAGAAATACTCCCCTCCACATGTGCACATATATTTTAAAGATAAATTTGCACATTGAGGGAAGAGTTAAATACTTTTGAATTGATCGACTTTCAATGAACTAGACCGATTCGAGACACGTTTACATTACTAGCGAACTATCTTGAAATTATTACCCGACTGGTCAAGTCCAAAGAAAGTTTCTCGAAATGGTACACTCTACTCGGACAAGTCCTATTCGAGATACGCTTACATCAGTGGTTAGGCCAGCTTGAAATTATTACCCGTCCAGGAACAAGTCTTTTTGATTACTGACTTTCTTTTATCGTCAATTCATTGGTTACGTCTGATTCGAGCTCTTTTGAGATTCAACAATGATCTTTAAACATATGTGATCACATTTTAATCACATTTCTCCCCCTCAAATATAGCATATCTATGATGTTTTTGAAATAAAATGATTAAAAGATATGTTTTTCGAAAAGCATTTGGAGAGAAACTTATTTAGCATGAAAATTAGAACAATGAATATTGGAACAATTTTGGTTTTATACTCCCCCTTAAAGAAAGTATATTTTGAAATTTTGATTAGGGAGATATCTTGGTACCAAATGTGAGAGATTTTGAGAAATCTTTTTGAAAAATTTCGAATCAATGGTACGCAAGATGTGGAAGATTTTGAAAATCTTTTGAAGATATAGGAGAGAAATATCTTCATTTGTTTCAGGATAAGTTCTCGATATTTATGAAAATCGGTTTTGCGTAGAACTTTCCTTTCTTTAAAGTTCGGGTTGCAAGCTGACATACTTACAAGCCATTATTTTGAAGTCTGTGTTATAGTCTGAAGTAACTGCAAGCCATCTTAGAAATTTAGGAAGAAACTTTGAGAAACGACATGTTTTGAAAAAAAATTAGTGAACTCTCTCTCAAGCATCGGTACATGTCCGTATCATTGTTGAATGACATTTCTAGAAACATACAGAATATCGATTATACAAGAGACATGTCGTGAGATGAATATTTTTGGATTTTTGAATTTTATAATGTTAGATTTTTGAAGATTTTCTGTTTTTGTATTTTGATTTTGATGGTTTTTCAAATTTTGTATTTTGTTTTTTTGAAAAGATATTTACAAAGAAGATTTGAAGAAAGAAAAATTAAGGTTGGACAAGTAAAAGTGGAGTTAAGAGTGGAACTAGATACGGATTTCCATATGCGATATAGGCATAAAGTTCTTCTTTATCACATTGGGTGTATGAACCTTCATCACTTTTACAAGTACAAGCATCCACAGAAGAAGAATTTTCACAAATAACAGTGTTAGAAGTACATGTTTCCTCACGCACAGGGTGTTCACTATCAACGGTTGTACTCGTTTTTACTTCCTTATCTTGATGATTTTCACTATTATTTTTCTTGGAGCAAGTATCAAAAATCTTTCTTGTGGGAATCCATCTAAGACCAACTGTGTTTAAAACTTTTCCCATGGTAATCCACCTAAGGCAAGATCTAGGAGCTGTTGTCTTTTTAGATGCAGCGGAAGAATCATTTTTAGAAAAACTATATCCTGTAGAGATCCACCTATTAGGTTTCTTATCCATATTCATCTTGTCAACGGGTTTGTTTCTTTTTATAGTCTTAGTGGATTGAACCTTTGCATGTGAATTTACATTCTTGAGATATTTTGCAACACATGCATCATGATTAGCTGAAAAGACACATTTTTGACATGTAGGACACACAAATTCAACATTCTTCTTTAAAACAACAACTTTAACTTTGTCACTATAGTCATTTGGAAATTGTTTCTTGCTCGGAAAAGACTCAGAATTTCTAGTGTTGTTTTCTACGTGCATAGCATTTTCCTTCACGTGACTACTCTTAGATGCATGCCAATCCCTAGTCTTTTGTTGAATGATCCTATGTAATGGTTGACTACTACTAGCAGTTCCTTGTAATTTTGTAGAATTCATCACGTTAGGTTTTGCACCTAAAATTCCGTCATTTTGAATATGTGCCTTTTTCCTAACTTCTTCTAGATAGTGATTGTGGACCATGTCGTTAGAACCAACAGATTCTTTAATGTAATTTGTGGTCATATCCAGTGTACTATTCCTAGAAAGGCCAGGTGTAATCACTTTTGGTTTTTCGACATCCGCTTTTTCTTTTTCAACACTTTTGATAATTCTATTTTTAATAAGCAAGGATTGTGGAGTGACTGTTTTTGAAAAATCATTTTTCTCATTGACTTTCGGAGAAAATTGAGAAATAGACATTTTTGGTTTGGAAACCCGTTTCGGAACATTTTTTTCTCCTCAGTAAATGGTTTTGCAATCTTAGTATCCACAGCCTTTCCTTTTTGACATTCCAGCTGAACTCTCAAAAGATCATTTTGCTCTTTCATGTCCTTGCAGGCACGTTCATACGACAATTTCTCATACTTGCATTCCTTATTTTTTTTGATCAAGCTGTTTAAAATAGGACACGTTACATAACCTCAGAGTAAAAAAAAAACCTAAAGTTCTCTCTCCCTTGTGAAGAAATCCGGCCGCCACCCTCATGCTTTTTCCGGCCATTAATTCTACCCAATCCATCCTCTCTATCCTTCTTTGAAGGATATGCAATATGATTAGGGTTTAGATATTCTTGTGAGGGTGGTTGGCTACGCTTTTCTTTTATTATCGATCGGATTTCTCATGGTTATTCTTTGGCCGCCACCAATCCTTCTCTTTTCCGGCCATAATCAACATCTATAATCATTTCTCTACCTTTAAGCATTTGTTATTTTACCATTTATTTGTTTTGGATCTGTTTTTTTATGTCATTCGTGGATTAAATTGACTATCCTAATCCAGATTGAGGGTAATGATAATATTGTTTCTTGGTATGCAATCGGTGTGTAGGTGATGTATTCTTATTGGTGGTGGCTGGAATAAACCCTAACTTTTTATTGATTGCTTGCTGGTTGTGATTATCTTTATTTAGGGTTTGCCTATTGGTTTTTGTTCCTCTACTCAGATGCGCATTCATTTATACCCTTCTTTAGGGTTTAACGTGGTATGTTATGTACGATTCTCTTTTAGGGTTTTGTTTTTTGTGCTGATGGGTGATTCGTGTTGCATGTAACCCTTTTTAGGGTTTTGTTGATGGTATGTTCCTGTTTGGAGGTCTGTGATTTTACGAGGGTAGGAGAGAGTGACGGTTTTGTGTGATGGGAAACTTGGAAGTTAGGGTTTCGGACTCCCTATTTTGGTTTCTACTGGATCTTTGCTGCAAGGGTTGGTTTGTTGTACGGATCATGATTGGTGATTGTAAGTTAGGGTTTGTAATACCTAGTTATTGACTATGGCATGTTATGTTTGATTCGGTTTCAATCTGATTGTTTGCTTGTGGCTGCCGATGGTATATATTAACGTGCCATAGTGGATGTTAGGGTTTTGTTGACCCTTGCAATCTGCATTGAAAACCCTATTACTTAGGGTTTGATTATGTTGTTTGCTACTATGAGGGGTAGATAATGTAGGTACAAGTCTAGTGGACGCTCGAATTGGCATATGGTCTTCTTATTGATTATAGTTCTTGTCGGGTTTGTTTGTTATCTGGACTTGTGGTTTGTTGGTGAATGTTTCGATGTGCTGCTGGAACTGGTCTTTTGACGTAATTGCTGGGCATATTGATTATGATTACATCATGAAGTGTATTGGTTTTATACGTATCCATTGGTTATTCGTATTGGTGTTCGGTTTTGCATCTCAACATACACCTTTGGAGCACGTTTGTGCTTGCTGCTCTATCCGTGGTTTTAGAGTCTCTCACCAACCATTGTGTGAAAATTTTGAACGATATTTCAATTTTGATGATCCATGGGTGTGTGATGATCGTTTATTTTTTCGTCTATGACTCATTATATACACTAGGTTACTTTCTTAGCTAGCGTTTCACTCATTTGGAATACGTAGCAGATGCGGTATTGGATTGAGGCGTAGTGTTGGTGTGTTTGTTATGAGCATTGCTGGTTTGGTTCTATTCAGATCAAAGGGGGTTTATTGTAGTGGTTTGGTGTGGAGTGATGATGTTTGTTCTGGTCATTCCATGGTTAAGGTTGTAGTGATGAAGGTTATGGACTTCTATGACGATTTTTGAAGAATCAAGTGTTTACTTGAGGATTTAATATGTTATTTTATAGTCGTTGTAGTTTATGTTCATATATTAGTTATAACTTATAAGAGTGGTTTGTCACTCTTATATTGTGGTTATTGGTTTTCAGTTTTGGTAAGTTATAAGAATGGTTTGTCATTCTTATATAAAAGTCTGTAAGTGTCCTAAGGGACTGAGATGAGGGATGTCACTCTCATCCGTTGTACCTCAATGTTTTTGGTGTAATGCATTTTACCGGGGTGAATTAACCCTTTTACCCAAAATAGGACACGTTTTCTTTTTCAAGTTTTATGAGAGCAGTGTCATATTTAGAAACAATTTCGGAAGTTTCAGACTGGAGTCTTTCATGATCTTCAACTGAATAGGTTTGTTAGATAATGGACATAATATCGGTAGCCATAACATCTTCAAAGAGAGAATCATTTAGATTTTCCAAAACATTGATGTGTTCAAAACATTCATTAGCTTTCTTTATCAGGGATTTGTGGTCATTGACAAAGTCACCCGTTTCTTTTAAAAATGCTTGTTCAAAATGAATTACCCTCGCACTAATGTTATTCAGTGGAGTGGCAATTTCAGTTTCAAAAACCTTTTTTCATTTCTGCATGAAAACTTGAATACTAGTTGTTAATACTGATATTGGTTTTAGATTTAACAGTTTTTTGAAGTTGTCCAATTCTAGTTTTAATGTCATCTAAAAATCTTCTGGCATCACTTGTGTTAAAGGGATTTTTTGAAGACATTTGTTCCATGTTCAAAAATGATTTTCAGACAACTATTGGTTTTGACACTTTGTTTGAAACACCAGGCATTAAGGAAACCTTTGACTTTTCTTTTTGAGGAACAAAAGAGACTCTAGAAAGTTTGTTAAGTTTGTTGTAACCACGAACATTTACAAGATCATGTGTTAGGTCACCATAATATGAAAACAAGTTTATAGATGTATGATAGAACGAAGGGATAAGGAGGGACGGATGATTCTTACACACACAAGATATTATGAAAGGTTTATGCTTAATATGAAAGAACCAACACCTCTCAAATGAGAGGTTACATAGTATTTATAGATAAGGGAACTAGGGCATCCCTTGCCTTGGCCTTTTGGGCCTTTGCATAGGCTCATGGGCTTTCTACATAGACCTAGCTCTAATTACATACATAAAAGCCATAATTAAGCACCCTATTACAATTAAATGACTAAGACTTGATAATACTAGTTAAAAGTGATTCCAACAATCTCCTTCTAAGTGTTAATGATGATGTAATAGTGGTTGCTTGATGTCTTCTAGCATTCTTCATTCTTGTGAGTAGAGATGATTTGATTCTTTTGACTTTATCAGCTTTGACGTCGTTGTATTCTTTGTTCTTTGTTCTTTTGTGGATGTTGTGATAGTATGTTGTTGTCTGCCATTTCTCAACTTCGTTGATCAGGTGTCTCCACGTCATGCTCACAGGTCTTTTGACTTTGAATTCCAAATGTGATGTAGTTCTCAAGTCTTTAAACTTTGTGGATTCTTTGGCTTTGAAGAAGAATCGTATTGACTTTTGTGTTGCCTTTGATTATGAGAGAACTTCATGTGTGATGTTGTTGGTATAAGCATGTGGAGATTGGCATGGTCTTTCCTCCAAGGATCAATCATCAGTTCCTGCATAAATAGGTTAGTGATAAACACCAATCGATCATTGTGGACTTTTCATAAAGAATTGACCACTACGATTGTTTTACTGATGAATGTATTGATTCCATTCACCTTGGTCAGGCGAATCAGATGTTATAATCCCGTTAAGGGATAGTTGGCATTACATTAAAGATTCAAGTAATGACCCACATCTTCAGGACTCGATTCTTGAAAGGAATCTCCTTAGCGGGATTTCCAGCACTTACAAGTTCGAACTTCGAGAGTGTTAACAACATAGTGTGAAAACACATCTCTAATTCTTACAAAGGTTGTTCTGAACCTGGAGGCCCTCAAGTAGGCTAACACGATATACCGAAGTATATCTATTCGGTGGTCAGTCGAGGTACACAAGCATCACCCACGACCGTAGACCATTTGAGACACACTAAGTGTAACCCACAAGGAGTTACCGAGTGACCTGCTTCGTGGTCATTTGATGTTGACCCTGGTAGGAGTTTCCATTCAATCACTGAGGATCACAATTTTGAGTCCCCACATAAATGTTCTCGATAGATTGCTAAGATCTGCGAAGGACTCTAGAATATGTCACTTGCGTTCTTATTGTTGAACGAAAAGTGATGAAAGATCAAGTGTTCCTAAGAGATCTTTTGATCAATCTCGTGGCTCTAGACTCAATAGTGCGCTTTGGTTTTCCTAAGCGAAGACTAGGAAGAGGGTCTCCTTCTTCAATACCAACAATCTCTAAGAGAAAGTTGATAGATTACATAAGGTTCCATGTGAGAATGAAACAAGCTCTTTTGAGAGAACTTGAGTGGCTAAGAAGGTTTAGTGCATTACGTCACTGGGTCCATCACGACTTTGTCTTCAATACCAGTGTCATCTTGTGACAACCAGTAGCAGACGAATTGAACCCGGTGTCTGCCCTAAGTTGAATAATTTGGATGGATATTTCTTTTCACCCTTTTTCTTTAACTTTTCTTTTTAATTCTTCAACTCCTTCTTTCTCTGATTCTTATTTTCTCCTTTTTCAATCATACCTAAAGACTTCTAAATACTAACTATTGGTGATGTCCTTGGGTAGATCCCTCCGGCTCTGGCGGATCATAGGACATTTATTCCTAAACTTAGTCACCTTATAACTCCATGACTATCCTACGTTGCCATAAAACCATTTGCATGAAAATCTCTAAAAGTGTTTATGAATGAAAACATGTTTGTAACACTTCGAGAGTTTAGTATTTTCATAAATACTCCCCCTTAGTACATCTCTCTCTGGTGAATTCCGGCCGCCACTCTTTGTACCATTTCCGGCCATAAACCAATTCATAAACGTCCTCTCCACCCTCTCCTTGGGTATGCAATACGTCTTGTGAGTTGTGTTTCATAATTATAGTAGTGGCGGCTGGTGATTTGTCAAAACCCTAACTATCTCTCACTTTCAAATCGATTTTCTTTAATCCGTCTCTTCTGGATGTAATATAGTGTAATCGTTTATCTTTAGGGTTTGGTTAATCTGTTTAGGTGGCGATCGGTTTTATTGTCGGTTTGGATGCATATCCTAAATCGATCTTATATGTAATCGCCATCTTTGTTGAGTAACGATCATGGTGAACCTCTTCTCCATGATCGTTTTATGGTTGTTGTGCTCTATAGTCGAAACCCTAATTATTATGGTTTCTTATCTTCTGAATGTGATGGCGTGGTATCTTCCTTACTGGTGGATGACCTTGTGTCTCGGCATGTTACCCTTATTAGGGTTTGTTTGTTTATGGCCTGTTCTATATCTGATATATGGATTACATACGTGGGTTTTCAGAGAGAATTAGAGAGTGGAAGTCAAGCTGTTGGATGTTAGGGATTCAGTATCCCTATTGGTTGTTTATTCTGGATCTTGCTGCTAATGTCATGCTATGTCAATTTCTTGCGGATCGAGTGTGATGTGGTATTGTACAAGTTAGGTTTTTAAACCTGATTTTTCCATTGCTGTTCTGTATGGATCATGCTGCTATCTTAAGCTATGGTTGGATTTTGCTTGGCAGATCATACAGGTGTTTTGTAAGTTAGGGTTGTCATAACCCTATTGATTGTATGGTTTTAATCGAATTGAATGTTAGGGTTGTCAAACCCTATTTGGTGTGATTTTGCCTGATTGCTGCTACTGTTTATGTTCTTTGGATCGTGATTGATGTAGTAGCGTGTAAGTTAGGGTTTGTTTAAACTCTATTGGGCGTTTTTTTGGCAGTTTCTTGTTTGAACATCACTTGGAACCACTTTTACGGGTGGTCATGTATGCATTGATCTTGCCAGATATGTACGAGTCCTTCAATACTCAAGTATGGTTCTGAATGATGTATGTACGAGTTACTTGGCAGTTTTGAAAGGGTATCATGACAATGGGATTGGAAGTTAGGGTTTATTCAGCCCTATGTTTTGTCTATGGCAGATTTTGATACCTTCGGATTTGCATTCTTATCTTGGTTGCTTTTGGGCAGCTTTGTGGTTCTCAAATCTTGTCATAGTGCTTGTTGGCAGATTCTAAATTGGAACTCATGTTGAGACACTTTTACGAGTGGTCACTAATGGTTAGGAGCTGCTATTGTGGATGTGCGTTGATTTTATACATATTTATTGGTTTCTTATTGGTGTTCAGTTTTGCATCTCAACATACACCTTTGGAGTGAGTTTTGAGCTTGCTGCTCTATCCGTGGTTTTAGAGTCCCTCACCAATCGTTGTGTGAAACTTGTGAACTGTACTTCAATTTGAGGACCGTGATATTATATATTTGGGCGACGCTGGAAGTTTGGATTATGTGACTTGAAGATTCAAGTATTTCTACTTGAAGTGCTTATCTTTATTCTTTTTATCGTTGTAGTCTAATGTTTAGTTATAAGTGTGGTCTGTCACGCTTATATTGTAAGTTATAGGAATGATGTTGCATTCCTATAGGAGAGTCTGTTAGTGCCCTAAGGGACTGAGATGAGGGATTCACCCTCATCCTTTGTACTTCAATGTTTTTGGCGTAATATATTTTACCGGGGTGAATTAACCCTTTTACCCAAAAAAAATAAATACTCCCCCTCCACATGTGCTCATAAGTTTTGACTAAAATCTGCACAGTGAAGGTAGAGCACGCACTTTTGAATTGATCGACTCAAGTTAGACAATTCCCCGCAAGACACGGTTACGTTGTATAGTTAAAGAGGTACATTGTCAGCTTTTAGGTGACAACTAGCTCTAATAACTACCTTGAAGATGTGAAGAAACGTTGAAAAGGTTGTCAAACCTGTCAAACTTCATGTCTATCAAGAGTTTCTCGAATTGGTAAAATCTATTAAGATAAATCTTGGAAGACAAATCTTTTCGATTTATGACATTTTAGAGCTCGTCAATTCAAGAGTTAAGTCTTAGTACACTGAGATTCTATTCGCAATCCAACATATTTAGATCACATAATTTTTCTCCCCCTCAAAAATGGCATATTAATGTTATTTTTGATAAATTTTGATTTAAAATATGACCATTTCGAGTTTTGCTGGAAGAATTCCACAAAGAACTTAGATTTGAACAATTTGTTAGTAAATACTACCCCTTAACAAGTGATATTAACTTTTGAGATTTTGGAAAACACGAGAGGGAATACTTGTTCTTTTGAGCAAAATTATGAAAATATTGAAAGATTTGATTAATTTTGCTCAAAAGTAATAAGCTTTCACTCTTTTTATAAGGATTGTGGCAATGAAGTGTACTACATGGTCCTTTCTATAAAAGATCGGGTTGTACACTACTATTTATGCACAAACCATAATTAAAAAAAATTAATAAATCAAATAGTCATAATTACAATTAAGTTAAGAGTACTCAAATGGTTTACACACGGCCAGGAACTTTATCTGAACGTTGGTACGTCAAAATAGAGAAGCTCTGTCTTCCGACCACATAGCTTTCCAAGCTTCTCATCTGATCCCTGTGAATCAACCTTTCATCCAGCCTAGTGATAAACCGACGAACATCCTTGCGATCCTTGGAGTTCCATCTCTTCGCCTGAACCATACCCATCTCAATGTTCTTTATACGATATGCCAACCCATCACGAACCATATTTAATGTGGCTTCATAGAACTTATGAATTTCATCAAACGCCATGAAGCACATATGATGATGCTCACTTCTGTAGACGATGCCAAACTTCGGTTTATGCAGAATTGTGTACTGAGGTTTTTGATTGAGCTCGTTGAAGTATAGGAGCAGTTTGGTGAGATTGATCTGCTTCTGGTACAATTACAAGTCTTCAACAGTTTCTTGAATAACCTTGTTGCGGATGAAGATCAGAAGTGCAGTGATGTACTTGAGTTGAATTTCTGTCGAGAACTGTCGCATCCTTCCTTGTAACTTTAGAAGATACATGTCTTCAATGTCGTTGAGTGACAATTCCGGGAAGTCAACTTCAGTGAATTCATACTCTTGTTCATCTTGTCTTTAGACCTAGATCTTGGACAAGAATGAGTAGTCCCACTTTGTTTCCAACGTTACCGACATCACATAAACTATTCTTTTGTCATTCTTCACCTCTTTGTTTGACTTTCTAATTCTGCAACTCCTGTACTATAGCCTTCTCCTCTCTGGCCAATGATGAATACCAAATTTGGCATCAATGTCATACTCCACAACCTTGTCGACAAATAAGTTTGTGGAATCTTCCTCAATGGCGATGTTGGTGGAGAACACAACAGCTCGAATGTTGAATGTCAGAGATGTAGCATACTTCTTACTTACACTACTACCTTGTTGAAGTAACTCCAAATCATTGTTAAAGAAGAAACGGAAGGGGATCCTCGGTTGTTCTGGTTTGCCAATTGTCGGTAGAGGTTTAGTCCAATCCGTGTAGTAAGGTTCATTATCCTTTCTTGTATAGTCGATGTTTGATTATGGGTTAAGCCAGTCGATATTGTTGGACATTGCACGGGCAATGTTGTCCAAGTGGTATTCCAGCTTGGTTGTACTGCAGGATCGTTCTTTGAGTAGATTGAATGCATCGTTCTTAATTCTGCGAAGCTCCCATTTTGTCATCTTCTTAATCTTGAATTCATCTTGGATAATTTTAACCTGCTCCATTTTTTGACCATATATCGGTTCTTGACATTCAGGTAGTCTGGGTTGTGCCTCAACCATGTTACTGAACCATTCATACTCCTCAGTGTTGTCTTCATCTAACCAGGAGACGACTGACGATTTCTTCTTCTTCGTTATGGAGGATGACTCTGGTTGAGGTGATGGTCGGGGCGTTGGTTGACGTCGGGGCTCGAGAATGTCATGATCCTCACCACTGGTATACGTGAAATGATCACCGGTTTTCTGCTGTGGTGGTGGGGATTCAGTATCCCGAGGCTGATCAGATTGTTGTTGTTGGGTAGCTTGTTGTGAGGATGTGGTAGTTGTCCTAGCAGGTGGTGGTGGCATGGATGACGATGACTCTCCGGTCTTCTTTTGTATTTTTGCGTTCGGACCCTCATCCTTGTCATCATCATCTCTCGGTCTCTTATCTTGACCATCAGCTTCTTTGCAAGATGTTTTGAGTTATCTTTCCAGAAGTAGATCATATAGCTTTACGTCATCTAGAGTGAAGGATGGAGCTTGAGTAACCATTTTGTTTACTAATTCTGCAATCAACTCATCTTCAGAGACAGCTGGAGGCTTGACCGGTCTTGTCTGCATGACCACTGGTGTTGTAGATATGACCTGTTGAACCAAATGTTTAACCGTGGGTTGGAGTTGCATCTTGAACATTTCTTTGGTGACACCAGGAACCGTGTCAAGGAGAAATCTATGAGTATAATCCTGATTTGTGCATTCATTTCACCTTGGATATCCCTAGAGAGAAATGCCTTAATCTGTTCTCTTTCGTCTTTTTTTGGGTAAAAGGGTTAATACACCCCGGTAAAATTCATTACTCCAAAAAACGTTGAGGTACAAAGGATGAGGGTGATTTCCCTCATCTCAGTCCCGTAGGACACTTACAGACTCAAATATAAGAATGACACACCATTCTTATAACTTACAATAAAATGAACCTACCAATAATGACCAAAGTACATAAAACATGACAATACTACTCAAGAAAAGCACTTGAGCCTTCTATATCACTATGGCGGTCCACCTTAACTTCCATGAAGAATCCACGTATAAACATCCATGCGATCTTCAACATAAAATATGTTTGTAGTAGCAAACACCTCAAACAAATCCACCACCATCGCCATAACATCAGTAAGATAGAAACATATGTACCCAATGTGCATGGCATCGTGTGAATGGGGTTTTGAACAAGAGTCCCCAAACTTAACTTCCATCAATACCAAAACAAATCCATTTGCGTCAAGTTGGAGCAGCAAACACAAGAAGAACAAGTGGAAATCTGACCAACATAATACCACAAGTGCTCCTTAGCCGAATCATGTAATAGTCATAAACCATAGCCAACCTGATCACATAGCACCCACTTCCAATCCCCATCGTAAACCAGACCAAAACACATCAAATAAAGTCTCATTACCAGCAGGTCGGCATGGAATACGATCTAAGAAACAATCCATAGGGTGAAAACACCCTAACTTCTAAGACCTACAACCAAAAAACAAGGTTTTTGAACAAGTTACCCTAAAAATTAACTTCCATCTCTCCCAAACCCACTTACATGGCAGCAACATCATGAAACGAACCAACAATCACCACACAACCCCTTGCATAGGTTGACAATCAAGTTAACAAGCAGATCCATTAAAAAATATGAAACCCTAAGAATTAGGGTTTGTATATCGTGTAAACACCACCATACATCAACCAGCAAGCAGATCGAATAAGGATAGAACCATAAAACATAAACGATCTAATTCAACCCAGATAGAACCCTAACTAACGATTACAAAGAGTAAACGTGTTAGGGTTATCAAGCCTTCAACGATTCAAGATATTCAATAGAAGATCGTTAAAGGTTATCAGAAATTTGAAACCCTAAAAATAATAATAACCGATTTAGAGTAGGTCGATTTAGGAGAACAAAGCATAACCCAAAACAATTTCCAGTAAAGAAAAACGATTTAGGGATTAGGGTTTGAAATTATATGGGCTATTAAGGATAGATCAAGAGAAAAACCAACTCCCCTACCTACACAAATCCGATCTACACATAAATTCAGTTAATCCTAGAGAAGGATCAAAGAAAAAACGTGATTTGATAGACAGAATTAAGCCGGAATATTGTGAGGTAGGGGGCAGAAAATCGCTTCTCTTTCGTCTTGAAACGTGTCCATCTTGTCAGAAAGATTGATGACCACATCAACCAGTGTGTTCATTCGAGATTCAAGAATACTTTTTTTGCGTTTTCAGGAATGAAGCACAGCTTTCTGGATCTTTTCTTCGTACGAGATGCCCACGTGTCGGCGCTCTTCTTGACTGACTTTGACGTTGATTTTGTTGTTTCCTTTGTTGGTGGTGGTGATGAGTGTGAAGATGATTCGGGTTTGGAGGTGTCGAGGGGTGTTTCCGAAGATTGCTGGGGTTTATGAAAAGGATTCTCGATGATATAGTTGTCAGCTTCCTCTTTTAACCTTTGTTCCTCAACTCTAGCAGCTTTTTCATCAGCCTTTTTCTTCTTTAGTTCCTCTTTAGCTTCCAAAATGTAATCATCTGGAACTCTATCATCTTTATCTTGATCTTCTTCTCCATAGTCTACCAACTCCTCATCTTCTTCTTGTTGTTGTTCTTCTGCCGGTTTCTCTTTCTAAAGGGTGGTTGTGGTGATGTCACTCGTGCCCTTACCGGGTTGATTGACACGATCGGTAACAAGTTGAGTGAGTGGAGCACCACCACTGGAACCACCTGGTCCTTTGGATTGAGTAAGTGAGAATTCAGAAGCTGCTTTCTCCATTCTCTGTTGCTTCAGAGTTTTCTGAAATTGTTTCTCTTCAGCCTTTGGATCATACTCCCACTCCGAGTCTTCTTCTTCTACCTCAAGAGGTTTCTTCCCTTTGACAGTCTTGTTTTCTTCATCATAAGGTACGAATGAGTCAATGTCTTCATCAAGTTGTTCATACGTAGGAATTTTAGGTTTGTCCTCTTTCTTCTTCTTGACAGTTGAGTCATCAGTACGATCCTCACTGTAGACAACAAGATCATCTGACTCAGTTTCCGAATCGTCATCATGAAGTAATGTCTGCACTGGTTCAGGTTCTTGTTTGACGATGTTGGTTGGAAGTTTCCTCCTGATCTTTCTGCGTGTCTTCTTTTTCTTAGACATTGTAGAACTAGCAGTGCTTCCAGCTTTCTTGGCCCTTGTTGTAACCGCTGGAGTATTCTTCTCATCCATGAAGCCAACTTTACCCGCAATCAATGCCTCCCTGTAATGTCTATAGGATGCAAGATCCCTGATTGCATTAGTCACCAAGCCTGCAGGGAGTTCCACTACTTGTTTGCGAGTAGTGGTTCCTTTAAACCTGATTGAGTTTAGTGTAGGCTCATCTAGCATGGAGTGTATGATGGGGTCATTCATCTCTTTGGAATACTCTGGTGCTTCCAGAAGGTTATGGGTAAGTTACTGTGTAGCGGATGAAGGAATCTTGGAACCAGTTTCCTAAGGTGTTGCATCATGTCCTCCCGGATAGAGGCTTGCATAGTCAATGTGGTTCCATGAAGCATTCCCCAAAAGGTTTGAAGATGCATCAGCTTCGGGTGTTCATGGCCACTATCTCTTCCCGAGAATGATTTAGCAATTATTAGATAGATTGTTCTCCAAGGTTGTGGGATATTCTTGACATCGACTCTGGAATGCGTAGAGATGACCCCAGATTCTTCGTCGTACCCTATCTTGACCAAGAAGTCCAATACCTCCATCTCATATTGGAGTTCTGACATATTCTGTTGGAGGTATGACTAGTAGCAGAAGAACTGTGCGAAGATCAGCCACAGTGACGGTGACCTCCTGAGTGTCAAGTGTCACTTTCACCGCATCTTGTCCATCAACTTTTTTTTGGGTAAAAGGGCCTTAAAACCCCGGTAAATATATCCAAAAATCAATGAAGTATAATTAACATGAGCGTACACCCCATGTCCTCTGCCCGTTACATAGGCGATATGACTCAACCTAGATAACAAAGCTACCTACATCTGCTAAACGCAGAATGACCACCGCTGCTAACCACAACAAACTACCAAATTACATTTAAATTACAATAAACATTACAATCTAAATGTAAAAGAACCGGGTTCAAAAGAACCACTTCCATAGTGAGCACCTCTGTCTTCAATGTCTTAATTGCTTGACCATGAGTGACACTAACTTCCATTGCAACATGAGAAAACACGCCAAGAGTTGTATCTCCAATCAACCGACACCCCTAGAGCATTTACCTCCCCGGGCAAAGGTCCAGAGTCTTGACAAGGTGAAAAACTGACCATTCCAACGACCAAAATAGCCGAATCATGATGCATACGAATGAAAAACAAGCCATAAAAGTCGCACTACCACCATCACGACTGAATTCAACACCAATGATACCAAATTCAGCCAAGAAAAATCACCAGTGTAAGAACATCCAACACTGATCAGGAGTAACCAGCGACAAAAAAATGGGCATCCATGCAGAATCAACCATATGCCGGCAAACCCTTATGAACACTCATCTCAGTTCGCACCACCCGTAACCACGATCAAAGCTACCCCACCAGCAATCACAACCAGCAGCAGTAACCCTAATCCACCAACACAACTAGGCATACGAAAACTAATAGCAGCAACCACCACTACTATCTTCCTCAAAACCTAGCTGCGACCAACCAGCCACTCAGTAAACAAAACCCTAGTATTCAAAACCCTAGAAGCTCCACTAACATGAGTCGCATCACAAAGCTGGACCAAGAAACCCTAATCGGATTTAACCCAACCCAGCGAAAAACCAGCAAAACAAGAAACGATAACCCTAGCATCAGAAACCCTAGCAGTAATCCCTTCTTGAATCGCATAACACATCCAGGAGCGGCTGAAGAGAATTGTAAGAATACAATACCAACAACACAAACGCACTCATGGAACAGCCTAGATCGACCCCATGGACGATCACCCCGAACCCAAGAAAAGCCGTACCCAGATGAATCTTAAAACCCTAAACGGATCTAAGAGTCATCAATCTCTCTATTACTGACTTCAAATCAAAATCAGCAAGCTTTTAATAACCATGTAAACTGTAAGAATGGATACCAAACCCTTTACAAACAGGTTAATTAAAAACGCAAAAACCTAACCGGTAATATACAAACCCAACTCGGATTATGTATAAGATTTACATGATATTAGGTAGGAAGAATTAAACCCTAGATTAGGGATCATGGAAATCGAATGCTAGAGAGAAAAATCGCCCCTCCCCATGGGGAGAGAAGGGCCGGCTTTTTTTTCCTCTTGTCCATCAACTTTCTCCATTGTGTGCCAGAACTGATGAATGTAAAATTCCGGTGCAGAGGCTGAGTTGGTGAGCATGAGGTTGAAAGGGTGTAACTTGAGAATGTCAACAGCAACTTTGCAAGAAGATTCGGAGCATGTAAAATTGTTGAAGTCGACACGGAGATTATTCTTCCCAATTGTTTTGTCATAACCGGCTGGGAAAGTGTTTGCCATCATGAGCTCAGCTGAAGAATTGATGTTCTCTTGATTTGCAGCCATTGTGTGATCTGAAAGTTATTAGACAAAAGAACAGACATATGGAAACACATTGTGTTAGTTTTAGTCTGATTTATTGTCCAATTACTTGTTTGATGTTAACATGTTTATGTTTGTTACATGTCCTAAGTCACATTTGTCCAATTTATTGAAGTTTATGTGATAAGTTACGTGAGCGTGTTAATATTGAAGTTTTAAAGTCCAATTTTCACTTAACACTCAACATTTTAACTTTTGTAAGCTTAAGCGTAACATTTGGTAATTGTGACTTATGTGTAACATTTAACAAGTATCTTATGCGAAACAGGCCAAAATGTGGTGAATAGTGGGTTATGCGTAACATGGATCCTTATCGTAAGAAAGGAGCTTATGCGTGGCGTAAGCTAAAGCATAAGACCAAGCTTATGTGTAAGAATTTCTTCGGCGTAAGACAAGTTCAAAAGCTTTAGGCTTACGCGTAAGGATGATAAGATTGAATATTAGCATAAAGTTTACTCGTAAGAGTAAAGCTTATACGTATCACACACTTTTACGAATATCTTTCCAAGATATTCATAAAGCAATGTAGACCTCTTACGCGTAAGAGTTATGCATAAGATTTCTCTTAGGCATAACGTTTACGCGTAAGAATTTTTCCTTAAGCGTAATGATAGAACACCTTGAGTCTGACTTTACGAATAATTAACCTGTTAATCACAAACATGAAAACTTGATTACAGTGTATTCCAATTATCTTTTAGATCACAAAACAAGCACGAGAACATATCAGTTACATGATAAGGATTTAAAAGGGACACTTTTGAGGGGTCATTTAAGCCCTTAATCGACTACTTTTGTATCCGTTACTGCTTAATTCCGTTCCTTTTTCACTTTTTAGGTCTCTTGAAGGCAAATTGCTGGAATGACACTTATTCGGACGAAAAGGCGCGAATATATGAAGAAGATGGCCAAAGTTAAGAATCAAGACACTCAAGTCTTTGGAATAGAAGGTGGCGTCACTGACCAAATGGCGACGCCTGGTCGCAACAAACTTTAATGACGACTGGAAGCCAAATTGCTATTTGCACTTGACGGCATCGGGTTTTAAAGAGTAGAAGGTCACAAACTCGGGACGGCCTAAATTTGGATCCCGATGGCGCCGAAGATGGAAGCGGTGTCACAAGCATAAGGTGGCGCCGTCACAAAGTTGATGTGGCCAAGACGAAAACCTAATAAGTACTGACGACCCGGCGGCTACAAATAAAGAGTGAAGCCGTCGATATTGTAACTCTATATATAGAATTCGGATTTTCAATTTTAGGAGGTAGTTTGTGGAGTAAAACCTAAACCGAACTTTGGTGTCTTGGGCAAGATCTTAGGTTCCATACCCTATTTTACAACAAGATAAGTGATTTACTTCATTAATTCAATTATGTCTTCAATTGTTTGTGTGTATGCTATTTATTTGTGTGTTTGCTTAGATCTATGAAACCCATGTATTGAATATTGATTGGTTGTCTCTTATCTTAATTGTGATTGACCTAATATTGCGATAGGTCATTCGTTGTGTTTTTAATGCTTGAGTAATCTTTGTGAACATTAGTTTATAATCACCTAGAGTTATTGTAGTCTAAACATCCAAAGATAACCTTAGAGTTAGTTTATGAATCCTAGAGATTTCGTGAGGCAATAACCTTAAGGTAGTCTCAAAGAGTTAGGGAAAACGCATACCCTACTAATTCTTAGAAGACACAACGCGTTAAGAATAAGGACGTGACAATTCAACCAACAATAGGAGATAACTAGGAGTAGTAGCATCTAGGTAAACACATTTTAATCATCATAAGAGCACACAACAATAGACATAGACTACCCTCACCTTAGCTTAGTTAATTAGAATAGATAAGTAGAGTAATCGGTAGAAATACCAACCCCCAAATCCAATACCCGAGATTCGTACCTTTCAATTTTCTAAAAATATAAAAAAAAGATAAAAATGATCTTCCTCAACCCCAACCTCAAACAGTAGTAATTTCTCACCAGCATTCCTATTCCCTGAGAACAATATCAATTCCGAGGCTTACCCTAATACTACACTACAACGACTAGGTTCATTGCTAGGGTGTTGAAAACTTGCTCCTAAAAGGAAGTTCCTTTGACCCGATAATGCGTCAGATGCACAGATCAAATTTTGGCGCATGCTGCGGGAATAGAATAGCTAGTTAGAGTCTATCTCGCTTAGGTTCCCTTGCTTGATTCCTATCAAGTAAGCTTTTCTCAATTTTAGCTTCCTCGTAGTCTATCCCCTTCTTCGTGACCTTTATTAGTTTTTTCCCGGAAGTTTCAACCTTGTTGACTATGACAACAGCGACTATAAACAGACTCACGACTATGGCGGGCGGTATGCTCTGCCTCTCGCGACCCCTACTCTAATCAAAGACTAAAGGCCCCTCACTCAAGATTCAAAGGATAGCACCGAAATGAGAAAGGCTTGTAGACTCGTGACTGAGCGAGACATTCGAAACTAAAGCGACGCTAGAAAGTACTTCGAAGGTGTCGATAATCCCATCACTTTTCATCATAGAAGGTGATAATCAACCACCACTCATCAACCCACCAATTAAATGACCGCCAAGAGGCCGCATTTTGGTGAATACTCAAGATCAAGCCAACTAGGCTATAGAAACACCATTGAGCTTCCGACCAAGCCCAAACTACGGCCCTTCGATTCGACACCATCCGGTTGGTGCAAAACGGATGTGCATTCCATGGACTTCGCTCAAGATCCTAATCAACATCTTAAAGATTTCTTAAAATCGCTCGATTCCATCGACCTCGATGCTACTACTCGGGAGATCACGCCATGCCTCTTCTAATTCTCTCACGGAACCAAGCTAGTAATTGGCTTGAGCGACTTCCCGGCTCCATCTCAAGTTGGGATGATCTCACCCCTCGTTTCCTTGCCCAATTTTCCCACCGGGGAGAACTACTAAGCTTAGGAATGAAATCTTGATGTTCCAACAACGTCAAGGTGAATCTTTCTATGAAGCATGGACTCGATTCAAGGACTTACTCCACAAAGTCCCTCATCACGGCATTGATCTTTGGCTTCAAGTCCAACTCTTTTATGATCATATCAATTTCCCAACTAAGCGATCCATTGACCAAGCGGCCGGTGGTAAACTTAGTGATCTCACTGCGGAAGAATCATGGGGTATATTAGAGGACCTTGCTCTCTATGACAACGAAGTTGGAATGACTCCCGTGAGTTGCCCAAACCGTAAAGGCAATCTCCTTGCCTCCCATTGACTCACAACCTTCCGACCGTAGGATGCTCGAGCTTGAAGAAAAGTCGATTCCTAATGAGCTCCTACAAAATCCTAAGTCTTCACATCATGAATAAAATCACTCTACCTTGTGAGTTGTGTAGTGGTCCCACGACACTCGTGATTGCACAAGACTCCTCAAACAAGCTTGTGACTATGCCTCAACGCTGCATCGACGGAGCGGGAGAGAAGTGGTACACTTTCAAGCCCGAACAAAACAACTTAGGAAACTCATATAACCCCCCATGGAGGAATCACCCTAAACTTAAGTGGAATAAAAATTCAAACCCACCCCAAAGCTCATCTAGTCCACCTAATAGGTTCAACCCTCCAAACACCGGGAACCTCACTAGTCTTGAGGCAATTCCGTCTAGATTCATGTCATTTCAAGAAACTCGATTGACTAAGCTTGAAGTCGATTTCAAGCAAGACAAGGCGAGATGACAAGCAATGACGCCTCTTAAAAGCCTTCAACGACCGGAAATTGGATCACCCCAAGTGATACTATAAATAACCCAAAGTGAATTCGATTCATCGACTTCATATTCTTGTTCACCATGGGAGAGTGCACATCCATGCCCCTCACACCCAAGGTCCACTCAGAATGCTATCAACAAGGGTTCCAAGTGATCCCAAATGAGGTACCAAGGCCCCGCACCATTGGTACAACCCACTCTTGAGAAACCCCCGTCAACCAAGAACCCAAACCTAATCTAGAGGAGAAGTACAAGGAACTCCATCAAGCAAAACGGTTCTTGAAGTCTTAACTATATGGCGTCATTTTGATAAAGAAGATGATGAGGTTTTGAAACAGATAACCCTATGGCGCTATTTTTGGCTTCGGGGTGGTGGGGTTTGATTTTGAAGATTATGATGATTATGCGATCAAGTCTACGATCCACCGAGACACTTGGAGGATATGTGTGACATGTATGATGTTAGTCTTTAGGTCGTGGTAGGAAGTAAAATTAGTTGTTTGGTAGTTCATAAGATTGGCATGTCTTTCTTATGTTAGATGTTTGGTTAAGTGCACTTTTTAGTGTGTTCATGTCCATGTAACGGGCCGAAAGAGAGATTCACTCATCCATCAGTACTTAAACTTTTTGGTTAATTTATTTTACTGTGGTGCAGGATTACTCCCCTTACCCAAACTTATGCACCTTATTATAATGCTTTAAAAGAAAAATATGAGCGAGAACTAAAACTTGGAAAACATGGGTCCGCTTTGTGCAAAATAATTTACCTAAGAAGTTAGACGATCCTGGGCTATTCACTCTTCCGTGTAGGCTTGGAACCTCCAAACCTCTCGATGCTCTAGCCAACTTAGGATCATGCATCAATCTTGTTCCGTTGTCCTTCTATAGAAGCCTTAACTTAGGTAAGATAGAACCAACGGAAACTATCTTAGGTCTAGCGGCTGGTAGTATTGCATATCCGGTAGGGATAATAAAAGACATGGTAGTACACGTAGGAGAATTGACTCTTTTGGCAGATTTCCAAGTGCTAGACATGAATAAGGACCCGACATGCCCATTATTAGTAGGAAGGGGATTCGTAGCTACCGCTAGTGCCATCATTGATTGTAAGATGTCTAAAATAGTGGTAGGAGAAGGGAGTGCTAGGTCAATTTACGATGTCAAAAAGCATATTTACTACAAGGAAGAAATCCCCCATGAGATTAGGTTGGATAGAACGCCATCTAGATATGGACCTTGGATTAATAAAGACTTCATAGGTCCCCAACCCACCTTTCTATCTATTTTTGGGTAAAAGGGTTAATTCACCCCCAGAAATGCATTACTCCAAAAACGTTGACGCACAAAAAGATGAGGGTGATGTCCCTCATCTCAGTCCCTTAGGACACTTACAGACATGAATATAAGAATGACACACCATTCCTATAACAATAAAATGAACCTACCAATAATGACAAAAGTACAAAAAAATTTACAATACTACTCAAGAAAAGTACTTGAGCCTTCTATATCACTATTGAGGTCCACTTTAACTTCCATGAAGAATCCACTTATGAACATCCAAGCATTCTTCAACATACCATCTCTTTGTAGTAGCAAAGAACACCACAAACAAAACCTACATTATATTGTAGCACCAATACGCCACAACCCAACAACTTACACCCCATGATTTCCTTATCCCGGCAGCCCATAATAAGTCACTCATCACGAAAAGAGGGCCTAATGCAACTTACACGCCATGATAACATCCAAATGGTAATGCAAAGCTCCAGGCGAATGTAGGGACCAGAACAAACATGGGACTACCATAGGGTCAAAACCCTAACTTCCAGCAAACAAAGCAGCATCGATCCAAAAGGAATATCAAAACCATAGAGTATAGATCGATCCTCCCAGCCATGATCAATAGAAAATTAATGAAAGTGCATGGCATCGTGTGTATGGGGTTTTGAATAAGTGCCCCCACAAACTTAACTTCCATCAACAAGAACCCAAATAACATAACTTCCATAACATTCAGCAACATCGATCAAAGGACCCATGAAAATAACAATACAAACATGTCTTTTGAATGTTGAACCGTGTTAAAACCACAATCCCCACTTGACTTCCGAATCACCGATCAGCAATGCAGCTTTATATAATGTTAAACAATCATAGACATAGCGCAGAAGATCACGATAATCACTAAACTAGGGTTTCGAAACCCTAACAAACAGAAAATTAAGGTTATAGGAACAAACCCTAACTCTCATCGACAACATCACCATCCCTCTCTCAACCCACATCCACGAATAAACATCACCAACCAGAAGATAAACACGATCAATAGATCGACTTACATGAGACTAATGGACAAAGTCCAACTTGCAATACAAGATATAAACGTGAAAGTGCAGCAGCAAACCAACGATCAGATCCATTAAATACGAAACCCTAAAAAGGAATTCATTCTTGTAAACAAACCCTAACGATCAGGCGCGGTTAGGGATAGATCTAGATCGACCATCATAACCCAATCCAAACGAAACCCTTGACTGCACACTAAAAACGAAACCCTAAAAGGATATCGACAAGATTTAAATAACGTGCATCAAGAAGGAAATCGACCCTTATAAAGGTAATCGATTTGAAACCGACTAATGATATTAAAGGGATCGATTAAAACAACAGGCGGTTTAAAAAACCCTAAGAAATCGAATCACCAAAACAGAATCGATTTGATGAAAACTGTATAGAACATTAGGGTTAAAATTACCAATAAAAGGAGAAAACCGATTAGATATCAAGTGAAAAGCTTAACCAACCACCCTCAAAATCACATCAAAACCAATTCGTATTGCATATCCTTCAAAGAAGGATAGAGAGGACGAATTTGTTAGGAAGATTGGCCGGAAAGAGTAGGAGGGTGGCGGCCGGAAATTTCCAAAGGAGAGAGCATTTTTAGGGTTTAATTGTTAAGTAGTTTTAGAGGGCATTTACGACCTTTCTATCTAGATGAAGCATTTGCTAGTAAAGCAACTTTCCATGAAAAAGAATTGGCTAGGGACATGGAAGTGAACCCGTTTGAGGACGCTTAGTGTTTAGGAAGATGACCGAGTTCCTAGGAAGCTTGGCCATCAACCTTGTCATGAATAAGTGGAAAGTTGAGAGCGATAAGCCTAAGCATAAGTGGAATTGGGATAGACCGCCTAGTGATGGTAATGGAGAGTGGCACATTAGGATAACAATCTATGACCCCGATGGAGAGAAGTTTGCGTACCACTAGGGGTGGCAATCGAGTCGTGTTCGTGTTAACCTATTCGGGTTCGCGTGTTGGCGGGTTAGTATAGCCTTTACCCAACCACGACCCATTTATTAATCGTGTCAAGAAACTCAACCTTAACCTGCACTGCATAACACGTAACCATTGTAACCCGCTTAACCCATTTAAGTAAATAGGTTAAGCAGTTGAATAAAGTGGTGGTTTGTCGATTTAATTAGTTTAAACGCAAAAATGATATAAGGATCTAAAATATGATAAGAATAACATACAAATAACTATGCGATAATTTTCCTAATTACAAGCGTCAATTTTCATGATATCTAATGTATAAAATTATAATTCACTCATAATAAGTATGTAACAAAATACATTTAATCCATATCCACATAAAAACCATGTTATATATTTTATTTTTAAGATCTTATATACTTAAACGGGTTCACGGGTTGACCTGTTTAATACTTACTCAACCCAAACACGACCCGTTTATTAAACGGGTTAGACGGGTTGACCCATTTTAGACCCAAACCTATTTATCCTCAACCCAAACCTGTTTAACTTCGTGTCGGGTTCGTGTCGTTTAACGTGTCGTGTCAAAAATTGCCACCCCTACGTACCACTAGGAACTTAAATGATAAGTTTGATCCTTATGACATTCTTGAGGATAAGCTTACTTATATAGGTACGTAGGGGCACGACTTCGAGTCTAGCTACAAGACTCATAAATAAAGAAAAGCGCCGTGGGAGGCAACCCATGCTTAATTGTGTGCTTGTTTGTGTGTCGTATATCTTTTATTGATTGTTGATTCTCATGTTTGAATTTGTAAAATGCTTTATTTTGTCTTTAACCTCGCCTTAATTACATATAAAGGTATTTTACAAAAGGGATAAGTGTAGGAGGATTACACACGTTTTCAAAAGAACGGAACATGAGAATTACGATTATTAAAAGATATACATATGTGTTTGTTAGAGTCAAATGCTTGTATCGAGTCATAAAGGATGTTTTGCAGAAATTTTTCCATTCTAAAGGTGTAAATTTTCCAAATTTTTTCCGTAAAATCGCAGACCGGTTTCGTTCGGGGTCGTGAACTGACGTGTCGGGAGAGTAGAAACGACTTTTCTAACTTTCTCTCGTTTTCTCGTGCTACTTATAAATTTTTGGAATTTTCTCTTAGTTTTCGGTAAAATCTGTAAACATCTATTCCACAAGCATTATATCCTAGTTTAGTATAGTATATATATATATATATATATATATATATATATATATATATATATATATATATATATATATATATATATATATATATATATATATATATATATATATATATATATATATATATTGTTAACGCCCGATTTTACACGAAGGTTTCGTTTGTTTTCTTCATGTTTTATTTATCAAGAAGAAGATACGTGAAGATTGGATGGAGCTTTTCACGATACATTCTTCTTGGAGAAGAATTTAACCACTACTTCACACTGATCCTACCGAGCTAATCGGGAGTATTAGTTTCTTCTGTTCTTAATTACCTTCCATTATCATAACTTTGATACTTTCGGGAACATTGGGGACACAAATCATCTGAATCTATTTTATAAATAATTTTCGAAAATAACTATTAAAATTCCAAAATTTACATAATATTTAATTAAATTATTTTTTGGGTAAAGGGGAGTAATCCTGCACCCTGGTAAAATATATTAACCAAAACGTTTTAAGTACAATGGATGAGAGTGAATCTCTCATCTCGGCCCGTTGCATGGGCAAGAGACACACACTTTAAAGTGCACTTAACAAAACATATACCATAAGAAAGACATGCCAATCTTATGGACTACCAAAAAACCAAATTACTTCCTACCACGACCTAAGAGATTAACATCATACATGTCACGAAATCCTCCAAGTGTCCCGGTAAATCATAGACACGAAAAGATAATCATCAAACTCTTCTAGCTCAAATCCCCACCTCCCCGGAAGCCAAAAATGACGCCATAGGGTTATCCGCTCCAAAACCTCATCCTCTTCACTATCAGAACAAGTCACATTCCCGACTTTAGAAAACGGATTACTTACCTTAGTAGCAGAAGAAGTCATAGTCTCCGGAGGCTTACTAGCCGCACCTATATCAACACGGGATTCCTTCCCCCGAGAACCATCCATACCTGCTTCCTTAGTACAAACACAAGAATTCACAATCTTCGCCTCATCAGTAGTAGAATCAACCACATGACTTTGGATGTCCGTGTCATCTTGCACCTCAAGAGTCCCAAAAGAGTTAGACGTAGTAACAGGTGTAACTGTAGCATTAACACTAGCAGCTTCCGGTGTCTTCGTCTTTGCAACATATACCTGCTTCCTAGGTGCAAATCTAGGACCCTTACCCATATTATTACCACTAGACATCTTCGTACCTTTGGGTTTGGCTTTCCGATTCTGCACCACCTTAAACCCATCATCATGCTCTTCCACAGACGAGGTGGGAGCAACATCATGATGCTCCTTAGTACTCTTAGGACAACAAGCATTAACATGCCCAAACACTTTACATTCCGCGCAATGTGGAGGTTTCCATTCATATTCAACCTTGATACTTGCCGTAGTAAAACCACTATCGTCCTTTTTAGGGATCGCCATAGTCACCACATGTTTAAGATCAGATTCCGATGATAATTCAACAAGAGCACGTGCAAAACTAATGCGACCCCAAGAATCAATGCACATGGAGCTAGTGAAAGCATCTAACATAATTGGCTTACCCACCTGAGTAGCAATAAGGCTCAACCCGTCTTCCGAATATGCAAGTAATGGCACATTATGCAATTTAATCCGCACGGGGACTTTGGTAACCTCACTTTTAGACAATAATACATCAGGAGTCCATTTAGTGAGGATGAGAGGAGAGTTACGAATAATCCAAGGGCCCTGTTGAAGGACAGTATCAACACCCTCTTTAGAATCAAACTTAAAGAGGAACACACCATCGTCAATCTTCATAAGTTTCTTTAACCCAAATTTACCCCACGTGTTAGTGACGTAGTTTTGGACCAAAGGAAACGCAATATTCTTACCAACAAAGAAACCAACAAGAGTATTGTCATAACGGTTGAACACACCCTCCATAGCAGCTTTAGGGAGAACCGTATCATGATTAGCAATATGATGCTCATTCACTAGTGGTCGAAAGTTAACTTTCTTAGCAACACGCCCGGGTTTAATACATTAGCAAATGACCTACCATCATTAGGCACCTTTTCAGAAGCATTCACGTTAGGAGCAGAAGTAGACGCATGTACCACATGCGTAGGTGCAGCAAACTTACTATCCTTCTAAGCAATAGTAGGAAATTCCAAATTCGATTTCAAACAAGTATCCACATTAGTAGGAATCACATTAACCGAATCCAACCTTTCAGTAGTCCAATCAGATTCAAACGCAACATTATCAAATTGATTCCCATCTTGTGCGCTAGGGTTTCGAAGAACCCTAGTAGCTTTACGTGGCTCAGGAGCAGCAGCATTAACATCAATTCCATGATCACCTTTAAGCCGTTTTAACCTAGCTTCCAACGCATTAATGTCCAGCATAGCATAAGGATTTGAGTCCTTGTTCAAGCCAACTTGATCGGCCAAGTTGGTGGCTGCATTGGCAGCTTTCAGCGAAGACCCATCCTTATGCTATAACGAGCCATGTTGCCCGTCCTTATCATCGTTACCGCTGGTCACACGAGAACCAGCATTCAAAAAGCTTCTATCCATCTCTCAAAAACCCACGATCCAAAAGTAAAAACAGTAGCAGACCACAAACATTCCAACGTACCAGACTAAAATAATAAAAACCCTAACTCAAAGTGTTAGGGTTTAAAGCGCATAAGGTTCAATCGTTGATAAAATAAACCAATAGACAATCATATGCATGGACACCAACCTACAAATCTGAGTTGGTTACCATGCAAATCATAAAGTACGAATAACAATTAAATAACCAACAAAAGTTACTTGTGAATAAAAACCACCACCGACCCACAATAGATTAGTGGGGCTAAATATTAACAATCAACCAATAGAGGGTTAGAAAATTTATATTCGATCAATAGGATTGTAAAAGGCCAAGTTTGATGATTGAGGAGTCTAATATTTAGATCGATCGTTATGTTTTTTTAATCTCCAGAATCGCCAAAACGAGAGAGCGGCTAGGGTTTTTTGTTACAAGTTTTATATTTAATTAAATTGTATATATATATATATATATATATATATATATATATATATATATATATATATATATATATATATATATATATAGGGTTAAAATAGTTTCTTATATGAAAAGAATGAGAAGGCAGAGGTGACAACCTTGCCACATCACCATGCCATGTGTCACCCCACCCCACCCCACCCACCCACCCAGCCCCGGCAAAAAAAAATTCGCCAAAAAAAAAAATTTTTGGTCAAAATTTTTTTTAAATTTATTATGCACAAAGTAGTAAAATCACAATCATAATGATGCATATAAAATCATGATTATGATGTTAAATTATTTGATATAACTTATAAAATGCACTAATAAGTTTTGGTGCATCTTTATTATAAGTTCTGACATCATTTCACAAAGGTGTAGATTGGCGGAACACCTGACCGGGTGCCTTTTAGCACCGACCATTGTCCACCCCACAAGGAATAACACTCTCACGCCTAGTGGGGCACCAACTAGAGTGAGCACGAGCCAAGACAAAGGTAGCTCTTATTCCAAAAATCTCCGGTGTGCCCTTGCAGGTTTTGCGGAGGTGGGTACCTTTGAAGCAAATGCCAAGGATGGGACTTGAACTTGGGTCAATTGACTCAAGCACAAGTGCTCAACCATTGGAAATGCTCCATTGGTAATTCTTGCATCATAGATGGATTGCATCAACTATGATGCACTAAAATCAAGTTATAACCTTAAATGCACTAAAATCATGATTGTGATGTAACTTTATAATTGCTAAAATCATAATTGTTGTCATCTTAATGCACTAATAAGTTTTGGTGCATCTTTATTATAAGTTCTTGCATCATAGTTAATAGTGCATCAACTATGATGCACTAAAATCAAAGTTATAACATTAATGCACTAAAATTATGATTGTGATGCGGTAACTTTATAAGCGTGATGCGATAACTTATAACCTGATGCACTAAATTCATAATTGTGATGCGGTAAAAAATTTGGCGGAAATTTTGGCGGGAAAAAAATTTGTGCCCCAAAAAAAATTTTTGGCGGAAAAATTTTTTGGAGAAGGTGGGGGTGGGGTATGGTGATGTGGCATGATGATGTAAAGGTGACACATGTCACCTCCACATGCCTTCTCATTCTTTTCATTATAAGAAACTTTTCATAATAACCCAAACCTATATATATATATATATATATATATATAGAAAAGAATTATTAAAATTATGCACAAAGTAGTAAAATGGCTAATACATATTAAGTGTTAAATGATTTTATATTAAAAATAAAAATGTTAAGGTAAAATGTAATTTGCAAACATCCATAAAGGTAACAAAAATAACATTGATTTTTTAAAAACAACTAAGAAATAGAAACAAACTTAAATTAGATGGACTTCTTTATAGACAACATTTGTTGTAAAATTGCAATAGTTGTCATCTTTATCATAGCGTAACACTTTTAGACCCTTCTTGTTTTTACTCTTAATACGACATAGAGTTTTTTTTGGTAAAAGGGCCTTAAAACCCCAGTAAATATATCCAAAAACTTTGAAGTACAATTGACATAGGTGAATCCCATGTCCTCAACCCATTACATAGGCGATTTGACTCTACAAATGTAACAAAGCAACATACCACGCTAAACGCAGCAACAAACACTAAAGTGTTATGGTGATTTCCGTATACAAAAAACGCAGCAACAAACTAAACAATACGTCACCAGTATACAAAAAACCCTAAGCTCTCACTGGTGATTTCCGGCCGCCACATTCAAACCCTTATCCGGCCAAAAACAAACCCACTCTCGTCCTCTCTACCCTCTAACCTGTTATGGGGTATGCAATACGATCGTGTGGCTCTGTTTTACAATTTAGATGTGGCGGCTGGAGGACTTCCATAACCCTAATTATCTTTAATTCAATCGGTTTTATTTTAATTCGTCTTCTCTTGACATTTTTTAATGAAATCGATTTTTCTTTAGGGTTTGGATTTTCCTTTTTATTGTTGCACAGACGAAACCCTAATCATTCATATTTTATCGATTTCTTTTTTAGAAGATCGTTTTATTTAGGGTTTCGTTCTTGATGGTTTATTATGATCGTAACCTGCTCTAATGTCGGTTATGGACGTTATTTGGTTGGACCTGTTCCTTCAATTTTAAAACCTTTTTAGGTTTATCTTTGGTCGATGGTTGGACATGTATTATGCTTAACGATAAACAAAACCCTTTTAGGGTTCGGTTTCTTTTTATTTGTTGTTGCGTGATCTACAACAGATCTGTGTTTACCCGTTTTAGGGTTTATCTTTTGCCTGGATGTTCATTGCTGATGTATCTGAATATGTTTGTGGGTTAAGAGAGATTGAAGTCAATTTTAAGGTTTCGTAACCTTTGTTTTGTTCATCATGGTCACTTCTTCTTTGCTACATTTTGATTATTTCCTAGTGATCGTTATGGACGTTTTGTGTAAGTTAGGTTTCGTAACCCTAGGTTTGGCATTGGGTGTTGCTGCTATTCGTTATTGGAAGTTAAGTTTTATTGGTTTCTTATTCAAAAACTCTTGCGATCATTATTGGAAGTTAGGGTTTAACCCTATTGTATGTACAAGTCCGTTTAACTACACAAGTTTGGTTCGTAATGATGCATTATGTGTATGTTCATTCTTGGTGGATGGGGCTTGTGTATTGGTTGGTGCGTACATTGGTTTTCTTCGTATTTCTTATTGGTGTTCAGTTTTGCATCTAAACATACACTTTTGGAGCAAGTTTGTGCTTGCTGCTCTATCCGTGGTTTTAGAGTCCCTCACCAACCGTTGTGTGAAATTTGTGAACTGAATTCAAATTAGATTATCCAATGTTGCATCGTTGTTAGTCCCTATGTTGTTCTAGTTCTTACATGCGCTGGAGCCTTGCAATTCTATTCGGATTGCATAAGGCCCTCTGTTTGTGATGTGTGACTTATCATGGCTGCTGTGGGAAAGGGAATCATGGGGTGTAAGTTGGTGGGTTGCTGCGTTGTGGTGCTACATGATCATGAAGGTTTTGTTTGTGGTGTTCGTGATACTACAAACAGATGTTATGTTGAAGTTCGCTTGGATGTTCGTAAGTGGATTTTCATGGAAGTTAAGGTGGACTACCATAGTGATATAGAAGGCTCAAGTACTGCTCTTGAGTAGTATTGTAATTTTTATGTACTTTGTCATTATTGGTAAGTTCATTTTATTGCAAGTTATAGGAATGGTGTGTCATTCTTATATTCGAGTCTGTAAGTGTCCTACGGGACTGAGGCGAGGGAAGTCACTCTCGTCCTTTGTACTTCAATGTTTTTTGGATAATATATTTTACCGGGGTGAATTAACCCTTTTACCCAAAAAAACAAACACTAAACTGCTAACAACATAATAGAAAACGATTACATTTAAACAAACAATTTAAATGTAAGACGACTAGGTTCATAGAACCACTTCCATGGTGAGCGAATCTATCTTCAATGTTCTACATTGCTTGACCCACGAGTGCATCACCAACTTCCAAGTTGCAATAGCAGCACACACGTCTAAAGTCGCATCCCCAACCTGCCCTACCAACACGTAAGATGCAAAAAGTCAAGGTCCAACCAACACAACTCATCGACATGGATGAATCTGCCCAACCAACAGAACCAATGGCCAAAGGTCCAAATCCACCCCCAACGGCTGAAAACAGCCATAAACCACTGCAAAAACCTAAGCCGCGGCAAACACGCCACCTAGAACCTGATTCGCAACACACATGAAAACCCAAATAATACGAACTACCATCAAGAAGTAATACCACGGTAAAGGGGTTTCCAACCAAAATCCTAAGCAAACGATAGGAACTTCCAATACAACGTATTACAGACCAAAATATAGAATACAACCCACCATCTCCAGGTCTAAGCGTAAGAAAAACAAATAGCCAAACATTAGGGTTTAACAACCCTAACATCCTACAAGGGCGATCACAGAACCAGAAAATTCAGCAATAATGAATAGTACTGTGAATAGCAGGCAAAGGTTTTTGAACGAGGCTACCCTAAAACTCGACTTACAACTCTCTCAACACCCACGTCCATAATTGAATCTTGAATAGAAGCAAACAACAAACAAACCCTAAAACTGGTTACCACACATAGCCACAAGATCCAATAGCCAAACGAACCATTAAAAGATATGTCAATACAAAACAGAAGTAGCCCACCAGATCAAACCATGTAAGAAAGATAAAAGATCAAGGGATAAATCGATTCAAAGAACCCTAATAACCCTAATAAAAATCGATCTAAACAAAACCAGCCTAAAGTGAATAATCAGCTTTAGAACCGATCATGAATAAAACAGATCTAAAAAGGTGATAGGGTATCAAAGAATACATGGAAAATGATCTCCAGATAGAGCGAAACCCTAAATAAATAATAATGTATGGGAAAAAAACCATTTTGTCTGAAAAAAAGCCATTTCTATTCTTCATCTGGCGCTGGCCCGCCTAATATTGTTCACGGTTCACCTGACCATGTAATGACCATGATCACTATTCATTTATATTAAATAATGGACCAACACATGACACACTGGACCCTAAACCCTATTAATTAATGTACTAATATTGTATAAGCAACTCACATAGTCTCTTCCCTAGCATATACTTTACACATCAATGTTCAAGTACCCAACTTACGTAGCCTCTTCTGGACTTGCAATAATTGTTTCTACCGGAGTTGCTATAATGAACACAATATTTCATGAATCATGGTAAGTAAAAAGTAACATTGTAAGTGAACATTTATATATGTGCTTGTGAAAACGTCAACATTATAATCCAAGAATGTACTAATGTCGTATAAGCAATATAGGAAGTTCTAGAAAAGCAATAATCATTGCATAAGCGGTTGATAATGGTGTTTTTAATAACTAATTAGGTTAGTTAGTGTTTCATGTCAAAATAATGAATTTCAACCGCACGTCCAAACACACTCGTAATCGCATTTATAAACCTAGATAAAGGTACTTAGTGATCAAGACTTACCCATCTTGCATGCATTACGGTGCTACCATAGCGGTTGACCCGACCGGAGAATACGTGCGACTTTTGTTTCGTGTGAACTGGATTCATTATAAGCTTTAGATCAAGACATTAGATATTATAACTTGTCATATTATACGGGTGTTTGGACATGGGTTACTTTCACACTTTTACGGTACTTACATTAATCAAGACATGTGTAAGGGTAACGAATCAACCTTTCCAAGCGATGTAAAGATTGCTTCTAGAAAAACCTTATATGCATTAGCTTTAAATTAGTTCTAATATAATGAAACCATTATACACACATATAAAACAATGTAAAAATATAATAGTTCCACATATCATCTCAAATAAGTGCACTAACTTGTATGGCAAACTTGAAGGTCATGAGCTCTATTATGCGGGCTTGGACTATGAAATGCACCACCATAGGATTTATCTAAACTTAAAACCGACAACACCTTCTTTTAAAGTTTTTTTCCATGGTATTAAGGCATTACTCGAAAACAAACAACCCGTACATGCTAGTTTGATAAACATTCAAAGCAGTGGGTGTAAAATGATAATCTCAAATAGCCACTAAATGTACTTAATTTATCAAGCAATCTCAAATAGCCCGTAAAAGCTATTTCGATAAACATTCGAAATGTATGTGTAAAATGATAATCTTATAAGTGATTAAAACCAATAATACATCAA
This sequence comes from Chrysanthemum lavandulifolium, assembly GCA_022545495.1. Classification (NCBI taxonomy): domain Eukaryota; kingdom Viridiplantae; phylum Streptophyta; class Magnoliopsida; order Asterales; family Asteraceae; genus Chrysanthemum; species Chrysanthemum lavandulifolium. The sequence continues at coordinate 179,849,754 of CM040243.1, forward strand.
AAGCTTCATCCACTCATTACATCGAATAATTATCAGTTACAAATATGCAATCCAGACAGCCCATTAATTAAGCCGTTGCATATATGCAATCCCAAACAACATCTTTATTATCATCAAAAGAAACAAAAATATGAAAATAATCATCATACAGGTTAATATTAAAACATGTAACGAGGACAAAAAATTATCAAAATAAATTTAATAAACAGTAATTGATAGTACCACGAATCAGGTGTTAATTAGATCGCCGGATAATTTTCCCACAATGATTGATCAACCTATTCCACGGGAACACGCTCCATTTTTATGGATCTAATTTGATTTTGTGTTTTTTAGTTAGGGTTTTGTGATTGAGGATCTCGTATGGGTTTATTTTTATCTGAAATTTAGTTCTATGAAAATCTGGTTTATGTTTCATGGATATGAAATTGTTTGTTACTTTTATGATTGGGGATCTCGTATGGGTTCGTGATTGATTTTGGCAAAGGTATTTTTTTTATACCGAATGAATGTGGAATGCCGCCAATAAAATGAAATTAGGTAGAGGGTTTGTGAGAAAGAAATTGTGTGTGTATGTGTGTGTGTGTGTGTTATTGTTATTATTATTATTTTTTTTATTTTTTTTATGAGGGAAACTTGGAAATGGTGACAGGCAAAGGAGTTCCGCCCAAAAATTTTGAGAAAAAAGGATTCTTTGGAACCATGTGTCAATTGATTAAGATTTTTGAGGAGAAATAATAGAAAAAATTCCTTTATGTGTGTGTGTGTGTGTGTATATATATATATATATATATATATATATATATATATATATATATATATATATATACTAGTTGTCAAAGCCACCGATGGCGGCATGTGTATATAATTTTACTTGTGATGGTCTTGCTTAACGGAAAATTGTTACTCATGTTTGTTGTTTTTTATTATTGTTTAAGGGAAAATGACAAAAAAATGCATCGAACTTGACACTTGTTGTGATTGTGTGTAGCCAACTATTTTTTTTTCATTCTAACACAAAACTTTTGAATTTTGTCATTGTATGTATGATTGCCAACGTGTCACAACACGTGGATCGCCAACTTCGTCACATCCGTGGTGCCAACTCATCCGGGTGTTACGTGGATCGCCAACTCATTTTCTCACTATTACTTTTTAGGGATAATAACAAAAATGTATCGAACTTGACCACTTTTGTCATTGTAACCCAAACCTTTTGAATTTGTGTTAATGTATGTATCCAGTCAATCTAAACTTGGCATCGTTAGTCCTTTATACTAACGGCCATTAGCACATAACTTAAAAAAAATCTTACGTTTTCATCCCTTTTATACGTTTTCGTTCGTTTTCTTACGTTTTCATCCGTATTTTGACATTTTCGCTCATTTTCTTATGTTTTTATACATCGCCGCCAATTATCTTACGTTTTTATACGTTTTCATCCGCTTTATATGCTTTCATATGCTTTCATCCGTTTTAATAGCTACACACGTCCATTTATTTTATTAATGCAACGTTAGTCCTTTATACGCTTTTGTCCGCTTTTACACGTTTTCATCCGATTTTACACGCCGTCCGTTTTACGTTTTCGTCCGTTTTTACACGTTTTCGTCCGATTTTTCACTATTTCATCCGTTTTACACGCCACCGATTTTACACGTGTTTGTCCGATTTTACACGCTGCCTGTCCGTTTTACACATTTTCATTTGATTTTACATGTTTTCGTCCGTTTTTACACGTCTTTGTTTGATTTTACACGGATGAAAGCATATAAAAACGGATGAAAACGTAAGAAAATTGGCGAAAAGTAAAAAAAACAGGCGAAAACGTATAAAATAGTAAGAAAATGGACGAAAATGTATAAAAACGGATGAAAACATAAGAAAACGAATGAAAACGTAAGAAAACGAAACTTTAAGTTATGTGCTAACGGCCGTTAGTATAAAGGACTAACGATGCCAAGTTTAGATTGACTGGATACATACATTAACACAAATTCAAAAGATTTGTGTTACAATGAAAAAAGTGGTCAAGTTCGATGCATTTTTTTGTTATTATCCTTAAAAGTAATAGCGGAGAAATGAGTTGGCAGTCCACGTGTAACACCCAGATGAGTTGGCAGTCCACGTGTTGTGACACGTTGGCAATCGTACATACGATAACAAAAATTCAAAAGTTTTGTGTTACAATGAAAAAAACAATAATTGGCTACACACAATCACAGCAAGTGTCAAGTTCGATGCATTGTTTTGTCATTTTTACATTGTTTAAAATGTATTTATTTATGTTTAGTTGTATTTTTTTGTTTTGATGGTGTTATTTAGCGGTTTTTTGGTTTTTAAAACCATGAGTTGTTTTTTTATTTTTTTTAAACGATTGACGTACATGGTAATTGTTTTGACGTTTTTGTTTTTTAAAGGGCTTTTTTTTTTCTTTTTTTTTTACTTATGTTTTTAATTAGTTTACGTTTAAAAAAATTTAAGAAAAGAGGGGCGAGCATGACTTATAAATAAACGTTGGCATATTTTTCTATAGTGAAAGAAGGGTGGTAAAATTGGTTGGAAAGTTCACATATTGAAAGAAAAGTTTGTAAGCTTATGAATTTTGTTGTCATATTTGACTATAGCGAAAGAATGTGGGTAAAAAATGGTTGAAAAAGTGACAAAGGAATAAATTAAGCAATGGTTAATGAAGTACAAACATCGTAAAATATTTGCATGGCTTATAAAGTTCCTTGTAAGGTATTAGTTAAGTAGGACTTGTTTCTTAATGCGTTAAACATGAAAATTAATTGACCGTTATTCACTATTAAACAATTTGACAAAAAAAATTAGAATTGCAATTTGTTTTTGTTTTTTACTTTACTTTAAAATAAGTGGTCTGTTTATATACTTCTTAAGATATTATTGTCCCTCTGTCCCAGAATATAAATATAGTTTGACATTTTGTATGCAACTTTATTCCGCAATGTATCAAAATCAACAACTATAATAACATAATATGAAGTAAATCACATAATCAATACTGAAATACTATTAAAACAGCTAATTAAACGTTATCGTTGACTGAGTTTATTTGTGGATAATGCATGTGTATTCCCTGACTGGAGCTCAACTTTCAAATTTTGTTATTCATAACAATATTGTTTCTTGCAAGTGATGCTGATGTTCAAAATGATTGTTCTTTCAGTCCCGCATCTTCTACTAAAATGACACTGTGGACGTTTTTTTAGACGTAAATTTTCCAAATGCAAAGATATAATGGGTCAAATGGGTCGATTTGGATAGTAAGAGATACATAACAGTAATCTCATGTTCTATATGGGATATGTGTCTAATAATGCAAAGATAGCAATATGATTGTAGATTATGAAACACATAATATTAGGCTTTATCTAAACACTTTAACTTGCACTGAGTAAAAGAAAGTATACGCTTCCATTTAGTTATTACAAACTCTTACAATATTGGAATCACATTCAACATGTGAGTATGTTGTATGAATATAACCAATGTAATAGTGCCTCCCATTTGACAAATTTTTTCTTTGACCGTTGTTCGTCCCAAAAAATCTCTCTATAGAATATCAATTGGCTTTTGCATATAGCATCATCTGCCACTACGGAGATAACCAAATTGGACAGTAATACGATAATTTCCAAAGGTAGCATTTGTTATCTAATCATATGCACTGCAACATATCAAACGTACAAACAATGTTAGAGGTTAGCAACTCGCTTAAATGCATAAAGCAAGTAAACATGGTAGAAATTGGTAGTGCCCATAAACTAAAAGTGGGCCAGAGTTGCTATGCTATTTGGAATCCTTATGGATATGAGAACACATTGACTACTTGAGTAGTCAGTTGGTTAGGAAGAGAGATTCCATCACCAAACGGAGGAGCAATTAGAGGAGCTATTCAAACTAATGCATCAATTAATTAAGGTACATAACCCAACTGTAAGGGTGAACCTATGACTTTGTGAGAAATTTGTTGGTACTGGTAGTGTGCAGGAAACTCGGTTAGGCCCTTGCTTGACTCCTATGGTAATGTTATTGGTGTTAACATTACAACTTTTACTCAAAATGGTATAGGGTTGACTTAACGTTGTTCAAACTATTTCTATCTTTTATAGCTCTTGAAAAGTTATTACTCAAAGACCATGAACGTATCTAAACCCCTCTTTTAATAAGCTCATAAGGCTAAGTTAATAAGCTTATCCAAACACCAAAATGGACTTGTTTTTACTAAATATGGTAATAAGTCAACTAAATAAGTTAAAACAAATAGCCCCTTCATCCTACAAACCCATATGCCATAAAAAATCAAAGATGTAAAGAAATGTTTAGTTTGAGCTTTATAGTTTGGACCAGATTATGGTTTACAAATAACTCAGAACTGATTTATATTAGATGGAAAGTTTAGTAAAAAGTATTTACCTGACTACATTTTACTCCGTGAAGTGGCAAAAGCTCATTGTATGCTGATGTAGCTTGTGTTGCAGACTCCTCATTTGCTTCATATGAAAGTTCTCGATAACCCAAGACATTGGAGCACATGCTGCTTCTCATATCTTTAGTAGGATTAGCTATAGCTAGAGGAGTGGGAGCCCGCTTAGTATCCCCACTAACTTGTAAATCCTTTAAGTTTCTAATAAAGTGATGTTAATAATTAAATAAATAATAATAATAATAATAATAATAATAATAATAATAATAATAATAATAATAATAATAATAATAATAATAATAATAATAATAATAATAATAATAATAATAATAAGTGTCAGTCATGAAAGGGTTCCGATTTTGTTCCTCCCGATTGTGGCGATGGTGTTGTTAGGTTCGTGTTATATGATCTTACCAAACCACGTGTTCCTTCCCATGTAGCCCTTGTTGAGGATTCGGTTGACGCGCTTGGTGGCTTTGATTTATCTCTTCTTGATACTTTATTCTCCAAAGGGTTGCGGATCACAAATCTATCCCTCCTAAATGTCGATCGCAGCTTCTCTCGTGTTTTGAAAAGAGTTTGATAAGGTCATCTCGCATCATGATATTTCTTGTTAGGTTGGTTTGTTTGTCCCGCTCTTTGTCTACTTAAAACCTTTCGCCCGAGGAGTAGTCAAGAGGGTAGGTCGGTCACCTGCCGCCGCCAGAAGAGTATATTATTAATGCTATTCATGCATGGGGCTCCCACAGTGGCGCTTATGCGTGTTGTGCGTGAGGTTTTAATTCAACCTTCTCCATTATGGTCTAATATTGATGATGATAGCTGGATTTGGATGACCGCAATGTCAAGCAATTTAAGAGGAAGATTTGTGATGGTCATTATACCCAAGCGGTCGTAGTTCTTTCATCTTCCGTATTGCACCTTATGATGCTTCTACTCTTGAGGACTTGAAAGCTAAGCACCCTTTTCACCGCTTCCTCCTTTGCACGATATACCTATTGATCATCATCACCTTACCGCATCCCTTCTAACGTTTTGACATGATCAAGAGTTTCCCTCGTGGTACTTCTTGTGGACGGGATGGGTTGCGTGCCCAACACCTTTTGGATTGTTTAAATGGTGCACCGTGGCTATTTCGATGAGTTGATCGCCCTATTACCCATGTGGTGAACCTTTTTCTTCGGTAAATGCCCGAGGAGCCGAGCGAGACATTGCTAGTGCTCCTCTCACACCCTTAGTCAAACCAGAGGGGTATCCGCCCTATTGTTGTTGGGACCGTTTGGAGGCGCTTAGTTTCCAAGGTTTGTGCTTTCATGATTGGCCACTCTTCGATAGTTATTTAGATGATTTGCAATTTGGTGTTGGGGTGTCTGGAGGAGGAGGCTATTCTTCATGCCGTGAATCGGTTGGTTGAGGACCGCAAAGTGATGTTGGTCTGCTATGTTGTTAGTTGATTTTAAAAACGCTTTCAACATGGTAGATCGGCCGTTATGTTACGTGAGGTTCGGCTTCATTTCCGCTATTTCGCGGTGGGTGGAATTCTGTTACTCCACTCTGCCGATTATATTATGGTGAGCATACCCTTTGGTCTCATCAAGGTGTGCAACAAGGTGATCCGTGGGCCTCTTCTTTTGCTTTAGTGTTACATCCCGGCATGTAAGATTAGAGATTCTTTTGACCTTTCCTTTCAAGCTTGGTATTTGGATGATGGCACTATTATTGGTGATACCTTGGTTGTGGGGTAAGGTTTTAGAGTTGATTATGGCGGATGGACCTTGTTTTGGCTTACACCTCAATGTTGATAAAGCTCAAGTTTTTGGCCACGAGAGGACCCAGTAAGTGTATGACGGTGTTTTCCCCAATATTTCTCGCCTCACATGGTGTTAAATTATCAGTGGGCCTGTTAGTGTGGATTTTGAGTTTGGTAGTAAGTTGGTCCCGAAAAGGGTTGCTAAAACTATTGAACTTATGGAGGCAGTTGCCAAACTTAATGACCCTCAATGCGAGTTGTTGCTACTCCGTACATGTGCCGGTATTTCTAAGCTATATTTTCTATGAGCGCATGTTCTCCCGGGTCATTCGAGTGTGCTCAGTTTCTTTTGATGCGGCACTTGCTCTTCTTTGAGCGTATTGTCATGAACTGGGCCCGGTTTTGGTGACCGGTAGTGGAGACTCGCCACCTTACCCTTTGCTTTTGAGGGGCTTGGTTTGTATTCGCAGTGACGCCTTGAACTATGCTTTCCTTGCTTCTAGACTTCAATCGCCGCCTACGTACTAAGCTTCTTCATAGTTATGGTATTGTAACTTCTTGGTCCCTCTTTGATGATGCTCTATGTACTTTTAATGTGAATATGGATATTGACCTTTTGAGTAACCCCGAGAGGTCACGCCCCAAACTTATGAAGAAATTGGCGATATATATTTCGGTCGGGTTACCCAAACGGTTGAATCTACATTCCATCTTTCTCCTCGATGAGATGGCGTTATGGAGTCTCTAAAGGAGGATCATACCGGATTGGCTTAGGTGGCTCGATATCCGGATGGACAAACTATGAATGCCGTGGCTTATCGTTGTGTGCTATGCTATCGGTTGGGTGTTCCTCTTTTCACCGCTCGTATCGTGTTCACTTGTTCTAAGGTTTTCCCGGAGATATTTATGGAGATCACGCTGCTTCGTGTGCGGGTATTGTTGGCATTAAACATCGGCATAACCTTGTGCGTGATGCTCTTGTTGATATATGCTCTCGGTCCGAATTTCGCCGTAAGGAGGTGGATATTGGGCTTCATGGAGATGAGGATGCATCCTTGCGACCTACCGATATATTACTACTACCCCGGATAGTGGGCGTGATGTATGTGTTGATCTTACGGGTTCGCCGCCTCGACGCAACAGGATGACCGATTTTATGCCGGGCGGCGATCGCTGATGCCGCACAACGTAAACGTGTCGGCACGATGCTAAATGTGCGGATATTGGATATGGGTTTCTCCCCTTTTCTCTTCTTTGGCGAACTTGAGAATGATGCAAGAACCTTACTAAAGCGATTCGACGATTCTCTATGACTCAAGACATTGGAGCGCGTCTTCATGTTCATATTTTTAATAGGATTGGTTTTGCTATTGCTAGAGGTGTGGGGCCCAGCTTGGTTTCTCGGCTCCCCACTAATTTTGTAAACCTTTGAGTTTTAATAAAAGTGTTGTATTATTATAATAATAATAATAATAATAATAATAATAATAATAATAATAATAATAATAATAATAATAATAATAATAATAATAATAATAATAATAATAATAATAATAATAATAAGGCCAAACATATGTATACTAAAATACGACTAAATAAAAAACGTCTAAATACATAAAATAAAAAAGTAATATGTTTAAAGACGATGCAACAGCGTTTCATCGATGTATTTGACATCTCTATCACAACAAAGTACTTTGAGACCTTGCTTGATTTTAACTCTGGAAGCCAATACATATGGTATGCAAATTTTAGGATGTTCCTGAACCCTAAAATTCTCTCTCACTAGGTGCGAATTCCGGCCACCACTCCCATCCTATTTTCCGGCCTAATCAACCTCTAAAACGCCTCTCTACCTTTATGGTATGCAATCGTTTTATGTTGTATATTCACAGGAATGATGTGTTTGGAATTCGTACCTAGATCTATTCGCATGTAACCCTAATATTCGGCTTCTTCTGTCAAGATTTATGGTTTTAGGGTTTCGCATGTTAATCGTCTATCAATTTGCTGTTATGGTTTATTACTATAAGTCGTTAGTCGGTTTTCTTGGGCAATCAAAACCTATCCCTAACCGGATTTTTAGGGTTTTCAGGAACGAAATTCTTTATTTAGGGTTTCGTATTTTTGGTTTTGATTGGTTTTTGATGGTGTTTGTGTGTTGTTGATCGTTCATGTTTATCTCATGTGTTATGCAAGTTGGATTTATTAATCCATTCGTTCATGTAAGTCGATCTGGTGATCGTTGTTTTTATGATATGTGATGTGATCCGTACTAGTGGGTTGAGAGAGGGAAGGTTTTCATTATTTCTCGTTCACAAGATCTGTTCTGATTGTTAACTTGTTTGGATCTGTGATCGGTTTGCTAGACGTTAGGGTTTCGGAAACCCTATGTCGGTTCATCATGGTCCTTTCATTTGGGTTCTGATGATGAGTGTGACGGTTTGAGTAGGGTTGTTATTAAACCCTACTTCAAGACTATGGCTGATTTCGTTCTTACTTGGTGGTTCGAGTTATTCCATAGTGCTGGTGGGTTGTATGTTGATCGCATGGCAGATTTGTGGTATGTTGGTACCATTATTGATCCTGTTGCTACGTTTTCTATTATTGGTGGATTGTCCTGCTTTGATCATGTTCGTTAGGGGTTGAAACCCTATTGGTCGACTTGTGTTCCTGGTCATGCTACAAGTTGATCACCATGTTATTTGGAAGTTTAAGCCTGTTATTTTGCTTCAGGTTCGTTACCATTGGAAGTTAGGGGTTTACCCTATTTGATTACCGATCTACTTCTTGGACATAATTCCGATCATGAGGTCGTTGTGGGTTGGTTAATTGGAAGTTAGAGCTCTATGACGTCTTTTGAAGAATCAAGGGTCTTCTTGATTAGCGTTTAACTTGTTATTTATTAGGCGTTGTAGTTTTATGTTCTATTTTTGTTATAAGTGGTGTGTCACTCTTATATAGTGGTTAGTGGTGTTATAAGAATGTTTTGTCATTCTTATATGTGTGTCTCGTAAGTGTCCTCGGGGACTGAGATGAGGGAAGTCACCCTCATCCTTTGTACTTCAATGTTTTTGGCGTAATATATTTTACCGGGGTGAATTAACCCTTTTACCCCAAAAAAAATATATAATTGATTGAAAAAGTTAACACATTGCAACCAACCCTAACTGCGATTTTCTTTGGAGACAAAACTGCGATTCACTAAATCCCTAATATTCGATTCTTAACATGCTCTAATCCATTATCTATTGTGTTGATCTGTTCCTATTAATCAATTACTCCTGTGTTTTTGCTTGGTTGTTTCAGTTTTAGAGCAGTCGTTGTGGATTTAGGGTTCTTGGTATCGTTTTTTTTAGGGTTTCTTTTTTATCGCTCTAATATTAACCGGTATTGCTATCATGGTTGACGTTGGTTAGTTTATTTGTGTTGTATCTCATGCCTTAGATTTTCTAAGGCTATCATGATTGAAGATTGACAAGGATCTTCTTGGTTTCTTGGTTGTCTCGTTCTCTTTTTTGGTTTCGGTTATTTTTTGAGTTAATCGTTTTTTAGGGTTTATTTTCTTCCTGTTTTGATCTCATGGACAAGGTTGGTGATCCAAACATTGATGTTGATGCACTGAAAAGCGTTTCAAAGATTTAGAAGCTGGTAACGTGGATGCTCAGCCTAAGATGGCCACTAGGGTTTTGCGAAACCCTAGTTTTTCCTCGGTGCAACAACAGGTCACTAGTGTTGCTATGGATGCTAGGGCTGGTCCGTTGGATGCTAGTATGACTCAAGGGGTTGTTCTCGGTGTTGGCGATGGTCTGAATGTGGTTGACAACGCTGAAACACGGCTACCCTTGGAGACGTCAATTTCCGCTAATATGGAGAAAGTTGCGGTAAGTTCTCTACTAATTTGGCTACGTCTCTTAGGACTGTTGATGATGATTGGTTTTGGGATCTTTGACCTACTGGTACTATTTCTAATCTTAGTGAAAAGGAGTACCTGTCGTTACCTACTCATGCTAATACACCGGTGGATGTTAATGATAAGACTGGTACGTTTATGGCTACCCAAACTTTATCTACTACTAGTATTCCTGTTGTTTTTTGGGTAAAAGGGTTAATTCACCCCGGTAAAATGCATTACACCAAAAACGTTGAAGTACATAGGATGAGGGTGATACCCCTCACCTCAGTCCCTTAGGACACTTACAGACTCCACTATAAGAATGACACATCATTCCTATAACAAACAATAAAATGAACCTAACAATAATGACAAAGTCATTAAAAAGTTACAATACTACTCAAGAAAAGCACTTGAGCCTTCTATATCACTATGGCGGTCCACCTTAACTTCCATGAAGAATCCACTTAGAAACATCCAAGCGATCTTCAACATAAAAACTGTTTGTAGTAGCAAAGAACCCCACAAACAAAACCTCCACCAGTCCCATCGTATTAAAGACAAGAATACGATGAACACCAATGCAAAAACCAATCCACAAGCCCCATACACCAAGTCTGATCATGCACTTAAGATATCATTACGAACCAACACTTGTGTATGCAATGGACTTGTACATACAATAAGGTTTAACCCTAACTTCCAATGATGATCATAGGAGTCTTAGAATAGGAAACCAACAAGCTTAAACATCCCAAACGACCAGCAGCAACCACGTAGTGATTTTTGAACAACCAAAAACCCCTAACGTACAAAATGTATTCCCCATGATGCACCATATCAGATTGAAGAACAATAGAGATCTGGGAATAAAACACGAAGTGATCTTTGAACAAGAACCACATAAACTTGACTTACCCGATGGAGTACCGACTGACATCTCTTCAACCCACAACATAAGCTCACGTACATGTAATAGGAATCCAACCAGGTACGTAGAAACATGTATGCTGAAGAAAACCTCATACTTAAACACACGACATAACCCCAAGATCACATCACAAAATTGTACATAACACAATCATAATCTAGGGCAAGTCGACTTCCAATGACCAAGAACCACCAGATTCAATGCCATACAACCATAACAACCAGATTCATAATTGGACCTCTTAAAGAATTCGAATCAATCATTCCAGGTCTATGAATCATCAAGATAACACTCTCTCAAACCCACAATCAGTGTAGATCGACCACACACTTACCCAGAAATCAAAACCCACAAAAGAGTTTACATACAAACCCTAAAAATGAGGGTCACTGCCAGCACCACCTACAGGATCGTACCACGAAGATAAGGCATGTATAACGAATACGATCAATCACTAAGATACAAGAAACCCTAATAATAAATCGGTAACCCTAAAAGGTGTAACCAATTAAACAATATGCGATTTAGGGTTTCAAAAAATAGGGCGAAACACGGATAATATAATAAACGATTTTCTGACCACCACCCTAAGATTATACAGCCACAAACCCGATTGCATACCAAAACCCTAGTTATATGACCGAACGAATCGATCAATATAATAAAAGATTAGAGGTAGAGATACGAGATAGGAGGCTGTTAATGGCCGGAAAAGGGAGGTAGGGGTGGTGGCTGGATGCAGAAAATCGCCCCTAGTTAGAGAGAGTTTTAGGGTTTTTAGGTTGGTTTCGATCTTGTGGTTTAGGCATTAATTGCAAAAGTATTCTTGTTGTTAACTTGGTCTCAAATGTAAGCACATCTGGTAATGCTAGTATCTCTAAAACAACATCGTATGTGAGTGTTACTAGTGTTGGTAATAAAAAGGGTAAGGCGAATTTTAGACCATTGGAATCTGAAAATCTAATGGAGGATGTCGAACTTTCTATTCCTTTGAAGGTTGTTGAGGATATTAGTAGTCGTTTTGATAACACCCTATACGGTTACTTTATTGGTAAAAGGGTTGCTTTCCCTGTTGTGGAGTACTATGCACGCACTACATGGGCGAAATATGGGCTTAAGAGGGTGATGATGAATGCCAAGGGATTTTTCTTTTTCAAATTTGATACGCAAAAAGGCTTTGAGGATGTGCTTGAAGAGGGACCTTGGATGATTCGTAATATACCCATTATCTTGAAACCTTGGATTATGAATACTAATTTATTGAAAGAGGATTTAACTCGTGTCCCTGTTTGGGTTAAGCTTCACGATGTCTCCATGGCTGTTTTTTCAGAGGATGGTCTTAGTCTCATTGCTACAAAACTTGGTACTCCTATAATGCTTGATTCATTTACTACTACGATGTGTTTAGAATCGTGGGGCCGTTGTAGCTTTGTGCATGCTTTGATTGAGGTTAATTCTGAGACTGAATTGAAAACTAGTTTGGTCGTTGGTGTTCCTTTGATGAATGGGATGGGTTATACTAAAGAGACTATAAGAGTGGAGTATGAATGGAAGCCACCGCGATGTGATACATGTAAAATATTTGGTCATACTTGTGACCAATGCCCAAAGAAGGTTACCCCTGCTGCTAATGTGGTCGAAAAGGATGCTGATGGGTTTCAAACTGTTGGAACTAAACGTAATACTGGGAAGGGTGGTGCCTCACGTGGTGGTATGAAGGTGGGTCAGAAATTTGTTTATCAACCTAAAGGTACTACTAACCCTAAAAATGTAGCTTCGACTACTAGTAATGTGTCTAATACGCAGGTGCCTAATAAGTCTACCAATTCGATTGCTACTTCCTCTAAATCTGCCCCTAGCTCTTCTAATGCTAGTGCGTACAATGCTAATTCTGGTGCGCAACCGGAATCCAATAAAAGTAGGGCTAAACTTAATGTGGCAAAGGATTCTGGTATTACGCTTACTAACTCGTTTGGGGCTCTTAGTGAAGGGGCGGAAAATGAGCCTATGGTTACTCATACGGAGGATGAGCCTGATGGTGATGATGATTTGCTGAATGTTTATGATGAAACATCGGGTTTTATGGCTTCTACTTCAATGTGTGTTAATAATACCACAGGGGCAAGCACTCCTGCATCTAACGTTTTTAATGTTTAGTGTTGCTTCCTGGAATATTAGGGGTTTGAACCGTTCCCCTAAACAAAAAGAGGTTCTAAGTAGTGGTAAATGAGAATAATGCGTGTTTATGTGCTATTTTGGAGTCTCATGTTGATGTGTCTTGTGTTTATGATACGTGTGCTAAGGTTTATCGTGGTGGAAGTGGACGTCTAATGGGAGTTTGTGTGATAAAGGTTCTCGTATTATCCTTGGGTGGGATGATGAGGTAATTGATGTTTTACTTATGTCCCAAACTAACCAGGTTATGCATGTGCAGGTTAATGTTAAAGCTGACAATAAAGCCATCTTTGTTTCATTTGTTTATGCTCATAATTACTATATTGATCGGCGTGCGCTGTGGCATGAACTTGAGGTTCATGGTAGTCTTATGCGAGATAAGCCTTGGGCCCTACTTGGTGATTTTAATGCATCTTTATTTCTGGAAGATAAATCGGGTGGGGGTTATGAGCCTACTATTGCTATGAATGAGTTTAAAGACTGTGTTAATACCATTGAAGTCTCGGATATTAACTCTTCGGGTCTTCATTTCACTTGGAATCAGAAGCCTAAAGGTAGTAATGGTGTCTTGAAGAAGATTGATCGTGTTATGGGTAACGTTAAATTTAGTGATGAATTTCTTGGTTCACTTGCTATATTTCAGCCTTACCGTATTTCTGACCATTCTCCTTGTGTTCTTAGAATTCCCACATTATCTAAGAAGAAACCAAAGCCGTTTAAATTTTTTAATTTCCTAACGTATAAAGCTGGTTTTTTGGATGTTGTGCGTGAGGGGTGGAAAAATGACATCGAGGGGCATAATATGTTCAAGGTGGTGAAACGCATGAAGGGTTTGAAAACACCTTTTCGCAAGCTGCTTAGAGATCATGGTAATCTTCATACCCGTGTCAATAACCTTCATGTGGAACTTGATGAGGTCCAAAAGTCCCTTGATAAGGACCCTTCAAACCCCGTGCTTCGGGAAGAGGAGGGTCTTTATCTTCAGGCATTTCGTAATGCCTTACTGGATGAGGAACGATTTTTGAAACAAAAGGCAAAAGTAGAGTGGCTTCGTGAAGGGGACTCTAATTCTGCTTACTTTCATAATATTGTTAAGAGTAGAAGCCATAGGAGTCGTATTGAGTTGATTACTGATGTTAATAATGTTATGCACCAAGGCAACGAAGTGCCTAATGTTTTTGTTCAACACTATGAAAATTTTCTTGGAGTAGAAGGGAATACTATTCCGTTAGTAGATCAAGGTTTGTTCTCTTCTTCTATTGACTCGGATAGGGCTGCTTAGATGGTAAGGGATGTGACTAATTTGGAGATTAAGAATGCTATGTTTTCCATTGGTGATAATAAGGCCCCGGGCCCGGATGGTTTCACGGCTATGTTTTTCAAAAAGGCTTGGGATATTGTGGGTACTGATGTTTTTTTGGCTATTCGGGATTTCTTTTTTAATGGGAAGCTGCTCAAGGAACTCAATCATACTATTATTGCCCTTATTCCTACAGTTTCCACGCCTGCTAAGGTAAATGACTACAGACCTATCTCTTGTTGTTATGTGCTTTATAAATGCATTAGCAAAATTATATCCAATCGAATTAAAGAGGGGCTTGGTGATATTGTTAGTATTAATCAGTCGGCATTTGTTCGGGGCATAATATTTCGGATAATATTCTTCTTACACAAGAATTAATGCATACTATCATCGTCCTCGTGGACCGCCGAGGTGTGCCTTTAAGATTGATATCCAAAAGGCTTATGATACTGTTGATTGGCGTTTTCTTGAAACTATTCTGGTTGGTTATGGGTTCCATAATAGGATGGTTTCTTGAATCATGGCTTGCGTTTCTAGTGTGTCATACTCCATTTACATTAATGGTGATATCTATGGGTGGTTTAGGGTAAAGGGTTTACACCAAGGTGATCCGATCCTCATGTCACCTTATCTTTTACTCTTGTTATGGAAGTACTTACTCTTATTGCAGCAAAGGGTTGAGCAAATGATGATTTCCAATATCATCATCTTTGGTTAAAGAGTTATGGGTTACTTAATCTTTGTTTTGCGATGATCTATTTATTGGATTTTTACGCATGGTGATGTTGTCTCACAAGTGGGTAAGCCGATTATGCTAGATGCTTTACTAGTTCCATGTGTGTTGATTCATGGGGTCGCATTAGTTTTGCACGTGCTCTTGTGGCGTGGTTATGGATGCTTTATGTCCCTCCCACCTCTAATGTGGAGGAACATGATGATGGTTTTAAGGTGGTGCGAGATCGGAAAGCCAAACGAGTTCAAGAATTTGTCGTGCCTTGTTCCTAGTATCCGACAAAGAGAATGATGGTTTTGGGCAAAGAGCACGTGGTAGGAAGTAAATTTAGTTGTTTGGTAGTTCATAAGACGTCTTTCTTATGTAATTTGTTTGGTTAGTGCACTTTTCGTGTGTGTTTGTTGCCCATGTGCCAAACCGTTGTAATTAAACTTTTGGTTAATATATGGAAAATCATAATCATAACCATCATAAGACTTCAAATCATCCAAAAACCAGCTCCGGCATGACCTCGAGCATCACACTTCATCTTCATCCGAGCAGAACCGCCTGCGACAAGGATGAACTTTCCTTCCTAGTAGACACCTTGTGTTAAGTTATCCATTTTGAACTCCAAGTTTAAGGAAGGTACCCTTCCTATTAAGTATGGTAGCCTTATTTCCATCCTTATCCGGTGAGCGCCCTATTAAGACCAACATCTTTATGAGCCGAATCTGAACCCTTAGTAGCCAGGCATTCTTCTAAGAGGGCAATTAATCCTCATGGTTAAAGACCTTACATTTTAGAACACCGATCGCCACCCTTCATATTCAACATCAAGAACTTCCATATAATGACCTTTACCCTCCGGCAAAGGTATAGCCACTTCAATTGATTCCAAAATGCAATTTTCGTGAGATAACTCAACTAGGACCCGTGCATAAGAATAACGACCCCAAGGATTACTACACATAGCTATAGTACCTGCATCCATACGTATAACACGACCAATCTGTTGCGCAATCAAACCAATACCGACTTTAGAATATGTAATCGCCGGTACATTGTGAATGAGAATCCATACCGGTACCTTTGTAATATTTTCCCTCTCCATCCTCGTATTAGGATCCCAAATTTTAAGAAACATGGGACTCGATTTGACAAACCAAGGACCACACTCAAGAACCTTACGCATACCATCTTGAGTCTTGAATTTGAAAAGGTAGAAATCATTACGCATCATAACACATTCGAAGCCAAACTTAGCCCATGCATGCTTCACATAATCATTACTGAGGGAAAAGCTAAGCGTTGCCCAAGGAAGTAGCGACATAAAGTGATCGAATTTAGACGCATATCATCAATAACGGCTAATGGTATAACAACTTTAGCACCACCCAACATTACCTCCATTATTAGACCTCCACCTGTAACCTTAGAATTACCCTCATTACCATTTCAACGAGTCACCTTCAGTTCAACAACACTTGCAACTTTAGGAATATCGAATCGAGACCAAATAAACTTACGCTTTCATGACCGGCAGGTATTGGCTCGGAGATAACAGGAGCAACAATGTGAGATGCCGAAATAGACCAAAATTCGGAGGAAGAGCAAAGCTCCCGTTTGTCCTCCCAAACTCGCACTTTTAAGTATAGACTTCAATGGCTTACTCAGATTAGTGATAACCTTGCCATCGATATCATTAATCCTAGCACCAACCCACTAGCCTTAATAGACTTCTTACCATTGAAACCCCGCCCATCTCTCTCAAATCCCACGTACAAACTTAACACATCGGTAATAATCAAACGCACAGTAGATCCACAAAGCCAAATCGGGCTACTTTCAATCACGAAAAAACTAAACCCTACGAGAGATTAGTTATGCAAGAACGAAACGTAAAATCTAACACGCAACCATGATGCTTGAAACCCTAAAAGGAAGATCATTATAGCATGTAAATATTAATCCAAACCTGATTAACAATGCGTAGAAGATTGAAGAATCGATCCTTATATACGGAATAATCAACCAGCTTAAACAGAATATAAGGAATCGATTAGCAAAAACCAGAAGGCGGTTTAAACCCTAATCGCATGGAACACCAGAATTAACCCTTAGAGAATGATTGGAGTAGCGATTTTAATGAATCAGAGATAAACACAAAGGTTTAGCACCAGAATGATCAAAATCGCACATGAATTGAAATATTTAGGGCAAAGAAAGGTGAAGATCGATTGAGAATGTTTAGGGATAAAAATTGTCGCCTTTTTCTCCGGAGAAAAGCGCTTTAGGGCGTTCTTACATCATGTGCCAAACCGAGTTAAGTTGTCCATTTGGTGTTACCCTTCTGTTAAGTACTTGGGTGTTCCCTTATCTCGTCACGGCTGTTGTATCGGGATTGCAAAGTGCTTGTTGAAAGGGTTCATAATAGAATATCCGATTGGAAGAATAAATTTTATCAATGGCGGGTCGTTTACAGCTCATTATATCTGTATTATCTTCTATGCATATATATTGGGCCTCTGTGTTTATTCTTCATGCCCGTGTTATCCATGATATTGAACAGCTCATGCGTGGCTTCTTTTGGTGTCAGGGTGATATGAAAAAGGGTAAGGCTAAGGTGGCGTGGGAGGATATTTGAAAGCCTAAAGAGGAGGGTGGATTGGGCATTCGTAGTCTTCATGAATTTAATGTGGCACTTATGGCAAAACATGTTTATAGTATTTTGACTCATAAGGAATCTTTATGGGTTAAATGGATTCATGCGTACAAGCTACGTGGCAGGAGTTTTTAGGATGTTCCATGTATAGGTGATATGAGTTGGGGCTGGAGAAAACTTCTTTTAATTCGTCCCACTATTCAGCCTTTTTTCTGGTTCCATATCCGTGATGGCAAGAGGGCTTTTATTTGGTTTGATAATTGGTGTTCATTGAGCCCCCTTAGGAGTTTGCTTACTGCTAGGGATATCTCTCGGTCAAGATTTTCTTTGAATAATTATGTTGGTGATTTGGTTAGTGATGGTGCTTGGCGATGGCCTAGTGAGTGGATTGATAGGATTCCAGATTTATTGCTGATTAACCCTCCAACATTTACTGATGGTATTGCCGATGAGCTGGTTTGGAGAGTACCTAATGGAGAATTCAAGCCGTTTACCATCTCTCATGTTTGGGACTCTATCCGTGGTAGTGCTAACCTGGTTCCTTAGTTTCATGTTGTGTGGTTCCCTCAGTGTATCCCTAAACATGCTTTTAATCTTTGGTTGGTCGTTAATTGCAAGCTAAAAACACAAGATAGACTGAGGCAATGGGATGTCGGTCCTGACACTGACTTAAACCTGCTTCATTGTCTATTTTGTGATAACCAACCTGATTCTCATGCTCACCTTTTCTTTGAGTGCCCTTTTTCTTTACAGGTGTGGACGAGAGTTTATGCTCTTTGTGGAATGGATAATGTTCCTCCTAGGGTGGATGATGTTGTTTCGTTCCATATACCTCTGTCTAAAGGACGATCGACCACCGTGTTATATCCGCCTTCTCCTTGCTTCTTGCTACTCTATTTGGCGTGAACGGAATTCAAGGCTGTTCAAGGAGGGAATGAAGTCATATACTCAGGTGTTTGATGATATTGTGTCTATTGTTCGTTTGAAGATCCTTTCGTTTCGTTTCTCGAAGAACTCTATGCGGATTCGAAGGATTTTGGATACGTGGAAGTTACCTGGATCGGTGATCATTGCGGATTGTTCAACGTCTTAATGGAAGTTCTTCAATGCTTATTTATTTCGCAAAGGGAGTGCCAGGAATGGGTTGTACTCTTTTTCCCTACTCCAAGGTTTTTCCTTTCGGGGTTTTTTTTGGAAAGGGTTTTTAAGGAGGCAAACTTCCTGGTTCGTCTTGCTCCTTTTGTGCGTATGGTGATTGCGGGATGCTCGCTTGTTACAAGTTTTTCTTGTTTTATGCCTGGTTAGATGATTAATGTATAGCTAGGTTCATTGTGTTTATGGCATGTCATAAACACTAGTTATCAAGCTTTGGCTTGAGGTTAATGTGGTACTTCTGCCACATTTTTTGGTTATATATTTACCGGAGTAAAACCCTTTACCCAAAAAAAAATACATATAATTGACCGTGTGAAAAGACAAGCCGTTGAAGAAATAAACCAACCTGAGACAACGTTTGGCCTTAGCTTTTGTTTATGGCCATGGAGAAACAAACAAAAATAGTGAATTGTCTCCTATTTAGCTTGAAGGGCATTTTAGTATCTGACGGACTTATATGTTTACATAGTACTATGTAGATTTTCTTACAAATTATCTGAAACAAAGTCAGTTGCACTGAAAGGGTGTTTGCTTATGTTTGCGGGGTCTAAACCATATGCTCCTCGATTCCGTCATCATCCTCATCTACTAGATTATAAGACGGCGCCTATTAAAGATATTATCATATCAAATTGAGCAAATTTTGGGTAAAGGGGAGTAATTCTGCACCCTGGTAAAATATTATTAACCAAACGTTTTAGTACAAAGGGCGAGGGTGAGTCCCTCGCCTCAGTCCCTTAGGACACTTACATACACTCATATAAACGTGACAAACCACGCTTATAACAAACATTGAACACAAACTACAACGACTATATATATTAAAAAATTAAATGCTATTTAAGTAGACAATCCTTGAATCTTCAAATCGTCATAGTAGTTCAAACTTCCAGCTTCAACCAATTGCGTCTTCTATTAGTATTATGCAAAAAGCATAATCTAATAACCTAATTCGAGTGACTTCCGTAGCAAATCAAAATTGAAGCATAAACATGGTCTAAGCGACCCAACCTTCCAGCATATCCGAACTTGAACCAATCTTCCAACAAATACGAATGAAAACATGAAGACAACTACCAAGGATCAAGTCATATGCAACAACAATGATGGAACATGACATGACATCCAGAGCAAAAACAATGATAGACCATGAATAAATAGCAAAGGGACAAATAACCCTCGCCAAACCTGTTGTATACCAATGATGATCAAATCAAACAACCACTAAGTCCACACCATCAGTTGCCCACCATACGCATGTGATGACAACAAGCACTATGACAAGATTTGAGTACCACTAAGCTGCCCAAAAGCAACCAAGATAAGAATGCAAATCCGAAGGTATCAAAATCTGCCATAGACAAAACATAGGGCTGATTAAATCCTAACTTCCAATCCCATCGTCATGATACCCTTTCAAAACTGCCAAGTAACGTCACTTACACCATGAATAGGGTCACCATGCAAACGAAACTAGGGTGAGTAAACCCTAACTAGTAGATCAAAAGTGCAACAAATAGGAATACGTGTAAGATCCAGTCACACCCAATCGATCCAAAGAGTTTTTGAATAAGAACTCTAACAAAACTTAAATTCCAAGATTGATCCGCAGCAACCAATGCACTCAAATCACATAGAACTTCACTCTCTCCAAAACCCACGTTCCAATACTAAAGTAGCATCACCACGACCCATAGTCGACTTTCAGGAATAAAAACCATAATGGTTACATTCAAGAACATAAACCACGATCATCAGATCGACTTTCCACCATAAAGCACAAGATTTATACTATAGCGCGCAGCAGTGAGCCCTAGCGATCAACCATCAAAAACGAAACCCTAAAAAGTAGATCGTTCATGTAAGCAAACCCTAACAATCAAACAGTTAGGTTTAGATCTTGATCGCCAATCGATTAAGGTATAAATAACGAATCATAAACTAAACCCTCAAAAAATAAATCGATTAAACCACCGACTTTAAAAAAAATCGTTAAGGGTTTAGTATAGGTGGCAAAATCAGAAACATAATGTATGAAAAGCATTAGCACACCCTTCCCAAATGATTACTACCCTTAAAACCGATTGCATATCATTACAAGAATAATAGAGAGGCGGATTAAGGGCAGTTTTTTGCGATTGGAGGTGGGGGAAAGGGTGGCCGGATTTCGCCCCTAGGGGAGAGAGAATTAGGGCTTTTTGTTTTAGTTAACTAGTTGAGCAAAATTATGTTAGAATATAATTCAAGACAATTCCAAAATGACTTACATGTCTAGTCCTTTTTTTTTTTTTTTTTTTTTTGGTAAAGGGTTAATACACCGGTAAAAATTCATTACACCAAAAACTGAGTACAAAGGATGAGGGTGACTCCTCATCACACTTCCTTAGGACACTTACAAAACAATCCTATATAAGAATGACACGCCATTCTTATAACTTACAAATAGAACTTACAACCTACCATGACTATACAATAGAATAAACATTAAGAAAAGACAATCTTCACTATTCAAAGACCAAGCATATAGTCATGTAGAACTTCCACCAACTTCATAGGGTTAAATCCTAACTCCAAAGAAACAAAAGCATCAATCCAAAAGAATATGAAAACCATAGAATATAGATTGATCATCCTAGCCATGATCATTAGAATACGAACGAAAACTCATGGCATCGTATGAATGAGGTTTTGAACAAGAGTCCCCACAAACTTAACTTCCATCATCACCTACTACGACATGATCCAAATACCTCACCTTCTATGAGCTCCACGGATGAAACTCTAGCATGAATGAAAATCAATGTATCCTGACCAGGCATAGACGAATACATAGGGTATACACAACCCTAACTTCCAATAAACCAACCACAACAACCTCATGATCGTAATCAGTCCAAAGAAGTAGATCAAGAATATACAACAGGGTTTAACCCTAACTCTCCATTGATGATCGAAGAGTTGATGAATAAGAGCCAATAAATCTAAAACATCCAAATCGAGCAGCTACCAAGCTGATTTTTTTGAACAAGAACCATATAAACTTGACTTACACAGATGAACTTGACTTCCCACCTCCCAAACCAGTAGCAATGATGAACCACGATCATCACAAAACCGTAATATAACCACTATCCGCATAATGACTTACATAACACCACCACGATCTGAAGATCGACATACATGAGAGAATGGATTGCTGAATCCAACTTGCATAACACAAAATATAAACATGAGCGCACATCAGCACCAATCACCATATGAGTATTCAAAACCGAGTAATATAAAAGCCTAAAATAGGGTATCGTTCTTAGAATAAGAATTGAATACCCGAGATCGACCCTTAATATAGATAGAACCGACTTAGAATAAGGGTAACGAACCAATCGTAAAAACCCATAGGCGGTAGAGAATCGGATCCAATAAATACGAAACCCTAAACAGGAGTCGTTCTTGCAAGCAAACCCTAGTGATTAAGGATAGATCTTAATCGCCTAGAACAATTGAATAACGATTGAACAATGATTCCTTAGTAGCAGATCGTTAAACAATCCAAGAGGAAACCCTAAGCAAACACGATAATGATAATTATATTAGGGTTTCGGCCAGGAAAAAACAAGGAGAAATCCGTTTATAATTGAAAAAAAGATGAATCCAACCACCCTTATAAGAATAACTAATCCTAGATCGTATTGCATACCCTATGGAAGGATAGAGAGGACGATTAGGAACAGTTTTTGGCTGGAAAGTACTGAAAGGTGGCGGCCGGAAATCTCCAAGGGAGAGATCCAAAACTACATGTCTAGTCCTTGAATTAGTTAAAGGATACTTTGAAATTTAATTTGACGTAGCAACCTAAATGTCGCCCAAAGAGTATTCAAATATTGTAATCTATTAATACTTACAAATTACAATATAATTTTCTTTGTAATCATATTTAATAGATTAATAATCTATAAAATTCAAGAAAATGGATGACCAAGTGTTGTCAAGTCAACCCCAACCAGTTTTTTACCAACAACTGAAGCAACAACAGGGTAAGGATCTAGAGAGAGTTTTTGGTATATATTAAGAAACACATTTTCTCCAAACTTGGCTCTCTTAGTAAGATTGACAACTTGCTCCTTATAATCCCTAAGTAATGAGTTAAACATGTTCGGCTTTTCTTCTGCTAAAGCCTTTCTTGAAATTTGTCACCAAACACGAGTGAATTTACTAAATCAACACATGTATTCACAAATATGTTCAATACAAATACACAAGCATATGCAATATGAAAGATTACTGTATGAAGTAATGCTCTAACAAACTAGAGAACGTGTATCAAATTTTTGAAGCAGCATATGCAATACGACAATGTACGATTCCTTGATTGAATACTTGTCGTTCAGTCACTACTTATGGCATGTTAAGGATAAAAATAAATTGACGCATTAGCTAAGAGGTCAAAATCAGGTTCAGAACATTACTGTATGAATGGTCTAAGAAAGTATAGGTTATATATATATATATATATATATATATATATATATATATATATATATATATATATATATATATATATATATATATATATATATATATATATATATATATATATATATATATATATATATATATATATATATATATAGAGTTATGATCAAATAAGAAGAAAAATTAAAATAAGAATGATAACAAGAAACCACAACCATATATTTTGAGATGCACCTATAAAAATAGTTGCATCTCTCCCAAAATTCTCCTCCTATTTGAAAATGGCTAGAAATACTTCTTATTCTTCTTATTTTGGTTTTCTTTTACCTGATCTCTTCCCTATATATATATATATATATATATATATATATATATATATATATATATATATATATAGGATAAAGATCAAATAAAAGACAAATATCCAGTAAAAAGATAAAAGATTTTTTTCAAAAAGTTCTCAAAAATTACCAAAAAATTCCACAAGATCGGGTATGATGGTGCATTAAAAAGTTATGAAAAACTTTTTCTAAAAGTGGATATTTTTCCGAAAAAATTATGAAAAAATACGTTTGCGCATTAAATCGTTTTTGTGCATCAAAATTGGTTTTGCACCCAACTTCTATTGACTTTTTTCATCAAAATAACATTAAGCATCTAACTAAAACAAGTTGAAAATTTTGTGCATCAAAATTTTTTGCGGATCAAAATTGCTTTTTGTTCATTAAAAAAAACTTATCAAAACTCAAAATTATAAGAAAATGTTTTCACAAAGTTTTATGCACCAACATATCCGATCTTGTGGAATTTTTTTGGAATTTTGGAGAATTTAAAAAAAATATTTTTATTCTTTTACGGGTATTTGTCTTTTATTTTAACTTTATCGTATATATATATATATATATATATATATATATATATATATATATATATATATATATATATATATATATATATATATATATACATATATATATATTTGAACCAAAGAAAATGCGAGAACTGCGAGAACCAATCCTAGCCTTTTAATTTTTGATCAACGGTTGTATGATGTTGTAGCATTGTGGTAATTAAATAAAAATGATGGGACATATTATAAAAGAACGAAGGGTAATAAATTAATTTTAGATTCAATATTTTCAAAACTGTTTTGCATTTTGTACGTGCTTTGGCCATTCTATAAATTCAGTTTTCATATCTATGTCTCTCTCCTCCATGTTCCTCTCCAATAACCTAGCCGTCACTCCTTAATCCACCATTGTAGATCCATGAAAACGATGCTCAACCATCATAATTCTTTACTACATCTTTCATTGAATATTAAAAATTCTTTGATGAATAAAGTATTTAATTGTTCTTATTCACGGGTGTTGCATACGATTTGAGGGTTTTGGTGGACTGCCATTATATACTTCATCACTGACTTAAAGTTTTTTTTTTTCTTTTTTTAATATCGAATCCCGCCTTCCGATTTAGATTTTTTTTTTCCCAAAATCGTCTCACAACTTATTTTTGGTACTAGTGTAAATCTTTTCACAAAATTTGCTTAACGTATTTTTAATCGAGGTCAATATATGCTTAACGTATTTTGTTTAAGTTCAAATGAAATACTGGAGGTAGATAGTCAATATATGCTTAACGTATTTTGTTTAAGTTCAAATGTACCCCTGATATTAGCCGAACGATAATTGACCCGATTATTCTATAGGAGGAAGAAGCTCTAATCATGGGCGCACGGAAAGAGATTGAAGATACAATGGAGATAGTCGTGTGGAGGTGAGTGATAAATTTTATGTTCCTACTTTACATCCAAATTTTGTTTATATGTTTCTACTTTAAGTTCGACTTTATTTAATATCTGTGAATTTGAATTGTCATTACGTAACACTAGAGATAATCAAAGAATGAAACATTGAATGGACACTTGACTTAGGGTAGAGATCCACTACATATTTCTACGTTATATGCGTAAAACTCTAATGAACCTACTTTTCGTAAACCATGAAATGAAATTATCGGAAGTTTACAAACCGGTAGCCTTATTGACAACTACATGACTCAACTCGAGTTTGTGGTCTCACACAAAGCAACAAGTCTCGTTAGCCTCCAAGCTCCCATGATTCCAAAGACCGAATCAAAGAGCAAGAAATTTTGAGTAGTAAGAGAGTACCACGTTAATACGAACAAGATACAGTGTCTTGTAAGCTCACCTTTTCCTTGTTGAATTGGTCTTTTATTGCTTTGACCGCGCGGGCCGTAATGGGTAAGATTGGTTTGGCTTTAATTATGAGTCATATATGAGTATAAAAATGGATGAGTGTCAACTTACTAGTTAAGCTAAACTTTTTCTTTGGACGATTCATCGATAAAGTACTGCAGCCAATGATAAAGTACCCGCAGCCAAACCATGCATAAGTTAATGGGTCAATATTGTCACCTTTACTTTTGACTTGCGTTTCTTAACTATGTGGTTGTAGAAATGAGTGCACAACCGACGTAGATGTCGATATGGAGATTTGCTTTGGTTAGTTTGAGTGTGGGTAAGAAAACGACATGTGTTTGGATTTGAATGGTGTTGTGGGGGAATTTGGATTGTACAAGAAGATAGTGAGAAGTGGAAAAGAAAGAGAAAACAGAAGGTACCTATAAAAACTACTTGTGCTGGCGGTTGTTCTTTTT
This sequence comes from Chrysanthemum lavandulifolium, assembly GCA_022545495.1. Lineage (NCBI taxonomy): Eukaryota > Viridiplantae > Streptophyta > Magnoliopsida > Asterales > Asteraceae > Chrysanthemum > Chrysanthemum lavandulifolium. The sequence goes on from CM040243.1 coordinate 179,875,942, forward strand.
TATGTGTAACGATGAATTACAGCTTCCAACATAGAACTCAACTAATTCGACTTTCACTACTAGACTTTTATTATTGTTTCGTTATATATATATATATATATATATATATATATATATATATATATATATATATATATATATATATATATATATATATATATACATATATATATATACTATGCGAGTACCCGCGCTCAGCGGCATCGGTTTCTAGCGCGACAATGTCTAGTTTTCGACAATAGTTTTAAGATGCGATTAATTTTACTTGCTAAACGGTATTTGTAGGGTTACATAATCTTGCTCGGAAAATTTTTTTTCGTGATCACGTGGTAGCGTTTAGTTATTGACAAAATCCGGTTGCGTTGATATTTGTGTGTGTTTTCTATTGTATCCTCAAGTGAGGTTTACGACATTGTATATTATGCGCATAACGCTAGCGGCTAATAAATTATGTTAAAATCAATTTAGCATGTGTCAAAATTTTTTCCTTGGGCTCAACTTTTGTGTTAATTTAGGAAAGATGGTTAGGTGATTAGGATATTTTTTTCTTCGATATATTGTTTCAAGGCTTCTTTTGTAGTGATACCAAAAAGATGGTTAAGTTGAAAATCCGCAATAGCGGTAGATATCTAGTTTTCAAAAATTGTTTTGCGGCAAATAATTCGCTTTCAACGAATTGTATTAGTAGCGCGGGTAATTCATTACGAAGAACGTTTTTCGATGGCATAGTGTCGACAATATAGAGTTCTCAACAAAACTTGATGCCGGTAGCTACAATTTGTGTGCGACTTAATTCCTAATTTTATTATACTTCATTCCAATGTCTTTCGACCATTTAATTATGATGTTCAAATCGTGTAGAAAATAAAAATACATGTCAACTATAATTTCAACAATTAAAGAGGTTGTTCTCACCGTTCACCTTTCTTTTTTTTTTTTTTTTTTTTGTGAAGAGCCTTTTCTTCTTTATAATAAAAGATTAGTCTATTTGAACTACCTACTCAACTTGTAGTATGTGTAGCCAAATACCCATGTGTAACTCAACTTGTAGTATGTATAGTCAAATACCCCATGTGTAATAACATAGTCAAATACCCCATGTGTAATAACGCGGTGTATAATCTAAAAAAGGTTGTACTATTAGAACCTCTATGACGCTGGGTCACATCATAAGTTATATTTCTTTTGTCCCCACTTTTTCCGAAGAATGCGATTCACGTAACTTGTTTTGTTATCGTTATGATTAAATAAAGGTACCTTCTATGCATATGTGTTTTTACAGTTTCATGAACTTGTTTCTTTTATTTAATTTCAGATGTTATGAAAGGATTGTGCATATATGTTTTGTTAGTGTTATGATTAAATAATTCCTTTATTATTTGTTTGTGATTACAAGTTCGAGTATAATGAGTAGTATGAAGAATACACATACGTATATATAAGGGCATATGGGCGAACTCAATTGCACATATGCATACAAAGAGATCGAGAGTGGCCAATGAGGAAAAACACGTATGCACAAGGATTAAAAACACATGTATAGATCTCATGTGCACGCCTAAAATATGAACCATCTATTAACGACATTGTATTATGCACATGTGCACGCTTCATATATTTGTAATAAAACATATTTATGTAATTTTTTTAATAAGGTTTTGTTGTTTGTATAAAATTGCATAAATGTATTAATAAAATTGCATATACTTATGTAATATTTTTATAGATACATGTGCAAATAACAAACCCCTATGCAAAAAAAAAAAAATACAATTATCACATAATACAAAACACATGTGCACACAATGTTTAAAAAAAAATCCCTGAATTACTAGAACCAAAAAAAAAGTTTTTTGTAAAAACAATAAAATATAAAATAAAGTAATTTTACCATTATACCCTTATGAATTAAATGATAAAAATTAATATTAAAAAAATGATTGGTTGATCTTGGTTCTCAGCTTCTGCATTTTTTTTGTTTTGAAAATAACCCTTCCATATATATGTATATATATATATATATATATATATATATATATATATATATATATATATATATATATATATATATATATATATATATATATATATATATATATATATATATATATATATATATATATATAGACCGACCTTCCATCTAATCCCTCCTTTTTAATCTAATGGCTAAAATAAATCATAATAATTTCTACATTAAAGACACTTTTTGCAAGGCTGGTATAAAACATAAAACACACGTAACTCACTTTAAAAAGTGTGAAAACGTAAATACTCTCTCAACTTCATCTACACCGCCTTCCACATCCATCCGTCATAATCCTCACCGATCACCACCATCCACCGGCGTAATCATCTTCGATCACCGCCGTCCACCTAATCATCACGATCACCGCCCACCACCATAATCGAGCACCGATACCACCATCCTCCATCGATAATCATCATCAATCATTATTATACAGAGGTATTGAGTTGTCTAAATTAAGCTTTTAATCATATGTATTTATTTTTGATTCAGTGATTATAGATAGATTTTTTCCTATGGTTTATGTGTTTGATTTTAGTTATTAGTTGTGTCCATGAATAATTAGATATTACGTAAGCTTGAATAAAATGAAAGATGAACATGCTTTTGCTGATGGGTTGTCAATGTACATTATGTGTTCGATGAAATGCTAGTTTTTTTCACATGTGAAGATATAAGGTATCGAATACTTCACATGTGAAGATATATGTATCGAATATACTCACATGTGAACAGTTTAGTAAGTATCTCGATATTTTGTTATCATATTCTGTTCGGTATTTCCCCCCGGTAGTTCCTCATGCCTAGCACCCACTTTCACAACTATATAGCTTTTTCCAGATACTTACTTACCGAAATTCAAAACCATGTCATGAAATTAATACCATAAGACACTTTTTTTTCACTCTCTTGTCTTTTGCAACGTTGTCACTCAGAATATTGAGAGATGATATGGCACAAAGAAAGTAGGGGTTCCATTTTGAAGAATTTTGAAGAAAGTAGGGGTTCTATTTTTTTACTCTCTTATCTCTTGTCTTTAGCTCCAACAGTTCAATTTTGAAGAATTTCGATAATCGCTGGAATTGGTCCTTCTTTTGAGACTTGTTTCTTAATTTTGTCATCAATTGATAGATTTAAAAGAGTCGTGGAATGTGTTCTTAATTTTTGAACTGGTATGAAAGAAGGTGGACAAGTGGTGGAATTCCGCTTTTTTGGCTATTAAATCTCTACTTCGGCATTCACGTGACAAAGATATGTATCTTAGTTATCGCTTTTTGTACTTGTAATTGGCTAGAGGATAGGTTTTGAATCAATGTTATAACTTTCTCACTGTGCTTTTTAAGTGGTGGAGGTGTGTCTTTTGGGATTTGGTAATTGTTTGTCTTTCACCATTGTATAATTAAGTTGCGTAATGCAACGCTTGGTGCTAATGCGGTGTGTGGTAAAGGTAGTCCTGTTGGGCGGTATGTCGGTTGGAATCCGCCATTGTTGTATGCTTTCTCTCGTATACCGCAATGAAAACAACATTTAAGACCATCATTGGTGACAAAGTACTAATTGACCTAAAAAGTCAATAGGGTACTAATTTATAGCTCAAGCCTCGGTTTATCTCTAGTTGACCAAAAAGTCGACTATATGACAATATAGTATAAGAATGGATCATATGTACTCACCGACCGTCACGATAATGACAGATCCTCATTATTTATAGCGTGATCGGACACAGAAGTCAAAGGATAGCTATTGAAGTGCATTTTGTAAAGATCTTTGCACGAACAGATCATCCGAACATTGACCCGCTCAATCCTCGCAAACCTTTTAAATCTATCAAGAAGATCTATGATCTTTTAAGTTCCTTCGCATTACGTCCCTCGTCTTTCTTTCACAAGTTTCCTTATAGCCACAGCTTCGATCCGCAATTCATCAAGAGAATTCAACGATAGCCTATTTGCTAGCTTTTGATCTTGTCGCAATTCATAATTCACATTCTATTGACCAACCACTTTTTGCCCAATACGCTTATGTTATAAATGAACAATTAGTGTACCAAATATGATACAATAATTTGTAATTTTATTTCTCGCTTAGGTAATTTTGGAGGTTTCATACATCCGAGTACATGTTTGAATAATTTAACCGCCCATTCCTACTAAGTCGATTTTACTTATTTGACCGTCGATATAAAATATAACCCGATTCGCACCATTATTGAAATCTCCACCTATAATCGTAATATATAATTATGTATCTTGCAAATCACGATAATGATCATACTATTAATATTTGAGGGGATCTCTACTTTGCTATTGGTGCGAATGCATGTTCTTTCTTTCATGAATTGGTAGTCCTTAATGAAAATAATGAACTTGGATTCTAGTTACTTGGTTTCATATTCGGCTATAGATTCTTGCTCTTTAAAGATTTTTGTTGTATGCGATATACAAGTTTGGTAGCATTAAAATTTGAAAAAAAAATCGCTTTGGTTAGAATTTCATCTTGGGTATAGTGTAGATCCTAAGTATAAAAAATATGATGTATATACTAAACCAGTTTCACATGTTGATCATTTTTTTCTCTTGCTATGTCCAGCATACATGGTTGCTTTTTGCATATGTTTTGCTCCGGAACTTCCAATTATTATTGTTGAAGACGCACCACTAATGCTCCCAAAACTTCGTAAAGTGGTAGTAAAATAACTCGTCAAGATTAGTCTTTTACGTGTTGGTGTAAGCGAGTTTAACACTCGTTGCTTCTATTTTTGCACCAAAAAGTATTTTGTTAGTTACGATTACACAAACTATACCATTACAATACTAATATTTATTTCTTTCTTAAATGATCTAAGATATGTAAGCATTTATATACGCTTTTGACAAATTTGACTTGTTTGACATGATCCTTCTTGTGGTTTAGTTTCTAAATTTTAACTTGTATCCCTGTGGTAGCTAAGATATACAGAGCAACTTAAATCGGTATTAGTAGTCTGTAGACCTTAGGCCTAGCTATGTTGACAAAGCTCTTTTTATTGGCATATATGTATTACCATATGTTAGATCATCACCCGTATGTTTAACTTCACATTGTGTTTAACTATTTACGGCAAAATGCACTTGTCAAAGAAAACATGAGTCAGCTTTGTTTGAGACACACATCCATGTGAAACAACTAGTGAAATCCTTTGAGAGAGTGAAGCTATACAAAATTCCGGTTTACGTAGTTTGCTATTCAAGTGAAAACCGAGATTGCAATATATTTGACAACTATCATATGCACTTGGACTTTTATGTTTCTTAAGAATGTTGTTTAGTGTTACTCGATTGGTTGTTATTATTTCCGCATACACTTGGACTTTTATGTTTCTTAAGTCTACAATTGCTTAATGCAAAATATCTCCACATTATAAAATATCGGTTGCATCACTTGTACTTTGTTTTCATAAAACCAGTTACATGTTAAAGGTTACTTAATAAAAAGCTTTTAGAAGGAGGGTATGGTTATGGAGAAGTTTCTAAAGGGTGGAAAGATGGCGGTGATGTAGGCATATGGCGAGAGCAGTGATGCCTCGGCGATAAGTGGATCATGCCGTAGCTATGGCGTTAAAGGAGAATCTTGGTAGTAACTACGTTCATATTCGTGTATGTAGCTTTGGAAGTTTATGCTAGTGTTTGATGAAATATACTTGCATCTTGTTACTACGGGTTAAATTTAACTTATAGCATTTTCTTCACGATATAAGTAAACCTAACTTTAACTAACTCGCTCTCGCATATTTTTAGCCGACACGTTGATGTGATCATTTTAAAGCCGATATATGCTTATCTAGTTTAGTTTCAAGTAGATAGGTAATTTCGCTTATTTGGAGTTAGCATACTTATCCGAGATGGCGATAATAAAATAGTCGACTTCATGAAATGGTTACTTTAAAGTGGTCTCTAATGCTTTTTACAAGCATAAGCGTAAGATATAAGCAATCCTAACCCATAAGTGTAAGGCATAAAATACAAAGCAATCCCAAACACCCTCTTAGCATGGTTCCTTAACAAAATATAAAGAAAATAGAGTTAGACCACATGGTTTATTGGAAAGATCTCGTATGACTTTATTTTATCTGCTTTTAGGGTTTGACATATTTGTAATGCAACTATGAGAACTTGCATGATTATTAGTGTATCCCTTTGCCTTTTGGGTACCATATCTTTGCTTCTTTGGTTCAAAGTTGAAGATGAAAATATTGGCGAAAATGCAATGTGACATTTGGTTCCACTTTGTTGACAGACTTTACGTAAGTCGAGTAACCGCTAACTTGATTGTAGTTACTTTTAGGTTAACAAAATTTCAAAGTGGTGTATGTGTAGCGTTCTATTTATATTGTAGGTTTGAAATGTGCATTACGAGGCAAAGTTGTAGTCAAGCTTTCCAACAGAATGACAGAGAATTTCAATTTACGGTCATGAATGGATCAAGATGGCTAAAGTAAAGAAGCCATACACCTCAAGTGAACCCGCATGGATATAGCGACCAGTTAGACAATTTGTTATTCAATTAATGGATCCAACATAGAAGTTTATGTTTATTATTATTTTATTTTTAACTTTTCTTTCTAATCCAGTTTGACTAACCATGTTATATCCTTTCACTAGATATAATGTTTTTGGTGTAAATCGTGAGATTCAACTCGGTGGAATTCTGAATCTGAGTTTGAAGTTTAGCATCTTTTTTTTTCTTTTTCTTTTTCTTTCTTTTTCTTAAATCTTCACACAACCGGTTGATTCAACTTGGTTTATGTTTTGGAGCGCCTCCATGTATAATGCCTTCACTCAAGTACGAACATGGCAATGAGCACATTCGCAATGAGCATATAATTTTTTTCTTCGTGTGTTCTATTGACTAGTAAATACACGTGCATTTATACTTACACATATATTTTTCTTTTCGTGTGTGAATAAGCTTTCTTCACTAGTAAATACACGTACATTTATATACTTTTTTCTTCACATGTGGACAAACCTTTTTCACTAGTAAATACACATACATTTATATACGAGTAATACATTTATCTTCGCGTGTGAGTAAACTTTATTCACTAGTAAATACATGTACATTTATACGTCAACATATACTCTTTTTTTCACGTGTGAATAAACTTTTTTCACTAGTATATACATGTACAATTATACATGAGCATATGACATTACTAGTGTATACTTTTTATAAGACATGCAAAAATAGGAGATATTGATGTTTAATAGATGGTTATTTAAGTTTTGTAAGAATATCTTCACGCGTGAAAATTATGAGAAAATATTGAAGCTTTAATCTTACAAGTGTATTTTTTATGCTAGAAGTGCAAAAATTAAAGATTTGATGATTAATAGACGATTATTTAATTTTTATAAGCATATAAATTCGAGCGTGAAAATTATGAGCAATGATTGAAGCTTTTATCTAACTTGCGTATTTTTTATGCTAGAAGTGCAAAAATAGGAGATATTGATGTTTAATAAACAACTAATTAAGTTTTGTAAGAATATTTTCATACGTGAAAATTATGAGCAACATCAAGCTTTGATCTTACTAGTGTATTTTTATACTAGGAGTGTAAAAGTAGGAGATATTGATGTTTAATAAACGATTATTTAAATTTTGTAAGAATATTTTCGCACGTGAAAATTATGAGCAATGATTGAATATTTGATTTTACTAACGTATATTTTATGCAAGAAATGCAAAAATAAGAGTTATTGATGTTTAATAGACAATTATTTATGTTTTCTAAGAAATATCTTCACGCATGAAATTTATGTGAAAAAATTAAAGCTTTAATCTTACAAGCGTATTTTTTATACTAGAAGTGCAAAAATTGGAGATATTGATGATTAATAGACGATTATTTAAGTTTTATAAGAGTATATATTTGAGCGTGAAAATTATGAGCAAGGATTGAAACTCTGATCTAACTAGCGTATTGTTTATGCTAGAAGTGCAAAATAGGAGATATTGATGTTTAATAAACGATTGTTTAAGTTTTGCAAGAATATTTTCACACGTGAAATTAAGAGTAAATATTGAAGCTTTGATCTTACTAGTGTATTTTTAAACTAGAAGTGTAAAAATATGAGATATTGATGTTTAATAGATGATTATTTAAATTTTGTAAGAATATTTTCGCATGTGAAATTATGAGCAAAGATTGAATATTTGATCTTACTAGTGTATATTTTATGCAAGAAATGCAAAAATAGGAGATATTGATGTTTAATAGACGATTATTTAAGTTTTTTAACAAATATCTTCACACGTGAAAATTATAAGCAAATATTGAAAGCTTTGATCTTACTAGTGTATTTTTTATACCAGAAGTGCAAAAATATGATATATTGAGAATATACTTATCTTCGCATGTGAATAAACACTAGCAAGTATGAACTAAATACACATGTGAATAAACACTAGCAAGTATGAACTAAATACACATGTGAATAAACACTTATCTTCGCGTGTGAATATAAACTAGTAAATACACATACATTTGTATATGAACATATACTTATCTTCGCATGTGAATAAACACTAGCAAGTACACGTACATGTATACATGACAATATACTATTTTCTTCGCGTGTAAATAGACACAAATAAATACACATACATGCATACATAAGCATATATTTTTGAGGAAATTTCTTAAACGAACACTTCTCGATACTACTTTACACATATAAACCTCGCCTATATATTTTCAAAATGAACTTTTGAATATTATACGTTAGATTTCTCCGAATATGTTTTAAACCGCATACGTGTATAACCAATTTCGGCGTGAGTTTGGGCGTGATACAAACCGTTAAGTGAGGCGTGTTTGGGTGTGCCTCTGGCGAGATTGAGTGGGCGTGGCAGGCGTGAAGTCGTGGCAACCGGGCGTGAAGTCAGGCGTGGAAGCTGCTGGGTAAACCCTTGATCGCTTAGATGGGTTTCAATGACTTTGGCAACTTAAGTTTGATGTAGTAGCAAAATGATGGCTTGAATATGTGTTGTGACACGTTATATGGCATGTGTATGATAGCAACCACGTATACATTTGCTCGATGCATGCAACTTGCAATCAAAACACGATTTTGTAATTGTTACATGCATGAAATGTGTGATAATATAAAAGAATATTTTTCTCGTTGGATAGTTGTAATATTGAGGTATATAAGGGAGAGCAAGTGGAGAAGATGATGTGTTTTATGTGTTTTTCAAGTGGAGAAAATGATAGATATGCTTGTGTTTTTCAAGTGGAGAAGATGATATGATGTTTTGGTTTGATAAGAAAGAAAGAAGCCTTTTTGATCTTGTGTGGCTAAGAGCTAGTTAGTATGTTTTGTGAGATAAGAGAAACACAAGTAAAAAAGGGAAGTGTGTGGCTGTCATCATCATAGTATGGACCACTTAATAGTGACATGTTTAGTTCATACAAATATTATAGTGAGATAGTGACTTTTTTAGTTCATTTTCGTAAACAACTACAAAAAAGTTTACATCCGTAAAATGAGTATGCAAATGGTTCATTTTAGTAATTTGCTTTATATTTTTCTTTCGTGAATATATACCAAGAATACACATACATTTTTACATGAAATTTTTCTTCACATGTGAATAAATTTTATTCACTACTAAATATTGTACTTTAGCATATATTTTTTTCCACAAGTGAATAAACTTTCTTTACTACTAAAGACACTTAGATATATACATGAGCATATATACTTTGTTCTTCACATGTAAATAAATGTCCCAAAATAATAAATACACATACATTTATCCATCAACATATACTTTTTTTCCTATTTAAATAGATGTATCGTGAAGAAATGAAGAGGGTATTTTAAGCTTGTTACTATAAAGAGTTAAGAAGTGGAATTCGATTCCAAAAAAAGATAAAAGGTGAGTTGCTGTTGGTTGGAGTATAGGTATTTTGAACCACAAAAACATTAGTCAAATTATGTTGAAAAATATTATTCAAGCATTAACCATTGAAAAATATATTATGTTGTTAATTCCGAGAGCATCAATTTGTACATTGAGCCCCTACGCCCGTAAAATGTTGTTCGTAATCGATCAACTCCGAAGGTTTTCCATGAATCATTCTTCTTGGTGATCTTCCCATTGCCATATTTCGTAGATTGTAGTTTCATTTCATCCTCAATGCAACAACTTCTATATCGATTGAAGAAACACCTGTTTCAACAACACATATCAACAACATCACATAATTAGCGGTTCAAAACATTATAGATGATTCATGTCATAATTTGACCATGAGAGTACGCAACTATATTATGTTCGACGCCTAGTAAGCGAGGATCACATAGTAGAAGTAAGAAAGAAGTTTAGTAATACCAATGGTTTCTAACATACTTATCTAGAATATATGAATGACAACACCACAAAAGTTGTTTAAAGAACATAGGAATTGTAAAGAATATACGCTACCTGCAAGTGATATGATATTGGATCAGATTCCAAACGATTACCAATCCCCACAAAAAGAACAACTCTATTCTTCATTAGAAGTGGAAGAATAAATTTTAGATAAGAACTTGGTTTCGCCTCTGGAAATATCAGCATCTGTCACCTGTGAAGTTTCAAAAGAATAATAAAAATTCAGCACAGTTCACATACAAGTTAACTACTCTCTAGTGATATAAACTCTTACCACACTACCAATGGCTTCACTTTAGGATCCAACAACTGTAAATCCTTTGGCAATTCCTTCACTCTACGGATATCGGGCTTCAGGTAATCATAAAATAGTCATCCTGATAGATGTCTGCGAATTGACTATGAAATAATGATATAAGAGTTTCATTAAACTTATTAGAAAAGTTAATACCTTGTATATAGGGATGTTTGACTTGCGTGTTGAAGGTGATCATATGTTGTTTAATAATTAGAATAAGAGAATCAGTGTTATAAAACACACAATACCGTTATGTTGGGGATTTATTAGGGGTGTTTAGCATTGCTTATCGATGTCGCTTATCCGCTTTTTGAGTGAGATAAGCGGTTTAAATAATGTGAAAAGTTGCTTTCACTCATACATGATTCGATAGCGGGATAACTAATCATAACACCTAAACCGCAAAACTCCTTATTATCGACTAATGATGTATCAAGGTGAAATAAGCGAGATAGATTATATATAACCAACATGTCACCATCATTACAAAACCACATTATTACATTAACAAACCACTTTCAACATGCGCCTCTACTAGCTAAGGTAATTAATTTGACCCATTTAAATAAAAACAAGTACACACCCCAATATGAACCCATTTATTAGTAAATGGGTTGAATTTTTCACCTCTGCAAGAAACAAAATGAAAAGAATATCAGCTTAACCTATATAAAAATATAGACAGGGTGCAAACCTTATCCACCACCACTTCCACAAGCTCGAACTCATGAACATGCCACTGGCTTGGACTATCCGAAAGAAGCATCAAAACCATCAATGCATAACGTCTTGTTAAAAGTGCGGGCCAGTATAAAATTTAAAATTATTGAGATGTAAAAGCGGACTCTCACACCAACAACCTCACCAAGCATATATTTTCCAGAAGCTGGGCGCAATCTAGCAACATGACTTTTTGGAGATATCTTAACCGTATGATTGGTGCTAAAAACTTGATTGATTGATGGAGACTGAAGGGATAGTAATGCTGTAAGCGGTTTTGATGGCAAAGAGTATATGAAAGTTGAAGCTCTAAACCACTTCGTGTTGGCATCCAATGAGCATACTATTTAGGTCCTAATGTTCTTTTGTTCAAGATTATGTACATGAAAGCTTCGATATCCCTTATTTATCTCCACCCAATGCCGCTGTTCCTACTATGTAATCCGCGTTAACTAAATTGAATACATTTTGCTTATTAAATGGCTTAAGAATTTTATATTTACCGGGTCTTTGACCTTTACCCAAAAAAATGGCTTAAGAATTTATGGACAGCCAGTGACTTTTTTCCGTAACTCTTTTCATCATCAATTAAAATGGGCGGTTAAAGATATATTTGAATGGTTGTTCTGTGGTACAAACCTTCATCGAGCAAACTTTATAAAGTAAACACACACACCCAAACTAATATTGATGTTTTGACATGTACAATGTTGAAGGCATTGAAAGATGAAAATACCTTTATATTCGGGTTCTCGACAAAATATTTGTTAATTGATAAGAAGCATTAGACGCGCCTTGTTTTCAAGATCCCTAGCTGCGACCACAAACATAGTGAAACTTACTATTCATAGCAAGAAGAATTGCTTAGACAATCTAATGAGGCGAGACAAAACATACCTTGTTTACAAGTGCGAGAGCAATCGGCGCTCTTGTTTGGACTTGCTAAGCAACAATGCATAAAAACACCGCAAGCATTAGAGCAAAACAAACACGTACATCATTATCGTTAAGGTTTTTGTGCACATAGAAGCTAAGATTATTTTAATCAAGCGTAGTAAAGCACATATAAGGTATAACTTCAATCACACCTATTTTTACTCATAATATGTTATTTTACGCAAACTAACTAATATCAAAACATAAATACTTCGAACTCGACTTCCAGTTGAGATTATCATCATTAAGGTCGTCACAAAGTACACCTGATAACACCATTAGGAAATTAAGCAACAGAATTTTATATAAATAAGTACCATGAATCGCTAATTCCTTGGATCCTAGTGTGGCTCTAGAAGACCAGGTTGGTCTTTTTTTATTGGAATCCATCAGCGACTGTGAGGTCCTCCAATACATGCACAAAAGCTTCAATGTGCTAGAATATGAAGGTTTTCAGACCTTTTGGGTGCCAATTTCAACTCTGTTTCCACTTATATTCAAACATGCCAAAGCATATTGAATTTATAATTCTATAATTTTGTTAACGTTACTAATAACTCATATGATCATGAGCTCATCTAAACTGTAATTTCTAGAATTCTGTCTCATACGAAATGAATGATTGAAAGATGACTTAAATATATTGTTTTACTCACATAAAAAGCTCAGCAGCTGACTGCAGATGAAAATTAGATTGGCCGTCCTTCACCACTGACGAATCATGCTCTTTCCCTGGAGAAAATTCTACATTCCCCAAATGAAGAATGGCGGGCAGTGTACGAAATATGGCTTCTAACAAGATAAGATCTTGAGATGGAGATATTGAAAAGCTATAGAATAGTAAACAACTTTGCTTGTAGAGATGTAAAAGACCTTCGTCATTATTGATTCCAACAATATCCATAGCCCTTCTTGTCTTGACATATTCCTCCAGACCGCTTCACACCCTCCGACTCATATAATTTGCTTTAAATTAAGTAATGGAAGTTGCTGGGATGACCTATCTTGTATGTGTCTGCATCCTGGAAGCAAGAGACTACCCAACTAAGTAATGTAGATTTAAACCTTAAAACTGGGAAAAATAAATAAATTAAATACAGCAGTCAACTAAACAATTAGAATAAATTACAATCACTTTTGCACCAGAAAGACACGGACACTAAAAAGTGTATTTGGTACAACATACTTCGCTCTCCTAATACATCACCAATATCCACTATAAGGAGTCAACATGTAATTTCAGATCACTCACCATTACCTGGCCATCTATCCCTTTATTCCACTCAAAATATCTCTATGATTAACAATTATATGTGAGATAATGACATGCAATAGTTCGTTCTTTCCCAAGGGTATCGTTTCACATAACATAGTTTTTTGTGGGCACCTAAGCCAACCCTAGTTTTATTTTGTACAACCCAAGTCATTTGAAGCCTTGAGATTTCAAAGGGTGGAACACACTTTGTATGTTCGAGGATTGTGTGTATATCACTACAATGGTGCGATGAGTTACTATCAAAGACAACAATTTACATCTTGCTATAAAATATTGATGCACGTGAACTCTAACGGAAATAATATCTTGATTGTGCGAGCTATCTACTAATTAATAATGGCAACACAAGAACTAATATATAGATGCATACCCATGAGAATCGGCCACCATAGAGCTTATAATGCTTCGAGTCGGTATGTGAATGCACAAGATTTAACTACAATAACCTTGGAGCTCGAATCTTACTCCCATTCGACCACTAAACCCCTCCTAGTCGTTTCATCTTTTCCGTAAAAAGTACATATCAAAATCAAACACGCACCAGTGGTTCCATTATACACTTTCTATCATAAGTAACAACAAGAAGACTTAGCACGCCTCATAACTACAATAACTGATGGGACTGAGAGTACCCTCTGAACCTATTGACCATGAAGAGTAAACATGAGCTTAGTCAGCGATTATTGTAGATTTTCTTCACATGCGAAGATATTCTTACAAAACTTAAATAATTGTCTCTAATTCTATACTAGTATATAATCTTATCAAAACAACTTCAATGGCACGTGGTATTCCTCATAATCTTTGAATTACACAAACTAACTTATATCAAAACATCAAAACTTCATTATAGTCTATACTTTTACATTATCTTCAATTATAAACATTAATATCTCCTATTTTTGCACTTCTAGTACAAAAAATCAGCTAGTAACATCAAAGGTTAATTCATTGGTTATTTTTTTACTATCGAAGATACTCTTACCGAACTTTAATCGTTTCTAGTTCAATACTAGACTATAACTTTATCAAAACAACTTCGGTTGCAAAAAGTATTTATCATAATCTTTGATTTATGAAAACTAACTCATATGAAAACGTCAAAACTTAATCATACTCTATACTTTTCGCATTTTTCAATATAAAACACTAATAGCTCCTATTTTTGCACTTATACAATAACCGATGGACCGAGAGCCTCTCGTATCTATTGACCATGAAATGGAAACATGAGCTTAGTTAGCGCTTATTGTATATTTTCTTCACATGCGAAGATATTCTTACTAAACTTAAATAATCGTGTCTAATTCAATACCAGGTCTATAGTCTTATCAAAATAACTTTAATCGCACCTAGTTTTCCTCACAATCTTTGATTTACACAAACTAACTTATATCAAAAACATCAAAACTTCATTATAGTCTATACTTTTTACATTATCTTCATTTATAAACATTAATATCTCCTATTTTTGCACTTCTAGTACAAAAAATCGCTAGTAACATCAAAGCTTAATTCATTTGTGATTTTTACGATCGAAGATACTCTTACCGAACTTTAATCGCTTCTAGTTCAATACTAGACTATAACTTTATCAAAACAACTTCAGTTGCAAAAAGTATTTATCATAATCTTTGATTTACGAAAACTAACTCATATGAAAACGTCAAAACTTAATCATACTCTATACTTTTCGCATTTTTTTCAATATAAAACACTAATAGCTCCTATTTTTGCACTTCTAGTATAAAAAATCAACTAGTAGCATCAAAATTTCATTCCTTTATGATTTTTTCACGTGCAAAGATATTCTTACTAAACTTAAGTAATCGTCTCAAATTCAATATGTCACACCCCAAATTACTGCTTTACAATGAATGGAATACCTTGGGAGGATCATCATAGCATCAAAGTTATAGTTATATCGAGCGACCCAAAGTGTCGTTTGGAAAATATCGTTTGATTCATTAAAATAATCGAGTTTACAAAGATTAGGTCCCAAAAGATTTCCAATATATCAAAACGAGTTTGTTACAATCAAACGATAGTTAAGTGCATAAAATATAGGTGAGGCAGCCGACACCGCGACTCTATGATAAGTCCACATGCATGCCATGAAGTAATGCCTTAGATACCGAGATAAAACATGCTAAAAGTGTCAACACAATGGTTGAGTGAGTTCATAGAGTTTGGTTAACAAGTAAAGCTTTTAAAGAGCGCTCATGCAACAAAGGCAAAGTTTTTAGTCATATAGAATAGTCCGTAAAGCAAAGGCATTGCAAATCCACTCGCCCAAGTTCCGCCCATACAAAACTTGCAACACTGTGTTCACAACCCTCTTTGCCAAAAGTAGTATGTCTAGATGTCAAGTGCACATTATCATAAGAGTTCACAAAGCAAAGGCATTGTGAATCCACTCGCCCAAGTTCCACATACAAAACTTGCAACCGTGTGTTCACAACCCATTGCACAAAATATAGTGTGTCAAGTAGTCGAGTATAAGTTACCATAATAATTCACAATATTGCACCACGATATAATAATGTATGCCGTGCAAAGCCCTAGAATAAATAATATCGTCCCGTAACATAGTGGACGAGAGGTTGGCCGACCTCTAATAGCGCTATCCATGCTACTTACTAATAGGAGACTAACAATGCGAATGTACGAACCGTACATCATACAACTATTATATACAATTAAGAACACTCGAACATGGGAGAATTTGCACCGCTCGAACATGGGAGACTTAGATTGAGGACGCTCCGTAACATAGTGAGACGTTCGCTCCGGACGGGGTGGCTTTAATTTGAGAACACTCCGTAACATAGTGAGACGCCTCGCCTCCGGACGGGAGGCTTTGGGTTGCTCGAACAAGTGGAGACTTTATAGTGATGCTCGAACATGGGAGACTTTATAGTGTTGCTCCGATCATGGGAGACTTTATAGTGACGCCCAATCATGGGAGACTTTAGGTCAAGGTCATAACACGTCCGGTTTAATAAGTTCAAACAAGTCATAAGTTTGTATTTAAGTTCAAGAGTTCCGCTCAAAAGTTCAGTAATTAAGTTCAAAGATTTAAGTCGAGTTCAAAAGTTCAAAACAATCGAGAGCTCGAATAATATCAAAAGGTTCAAGATAGTCAAGCATTCAAAATCACATCAAACAAGTTTAAAATATATCAAAAGGGTCCTTGTACAAGTTAAAAGAGTTTAACTCTATATGTCAAAAGTTCAAATCAAGTCCAAAGTGTTTAAACCTATGCCAATAGGTTCCTATCAAGTTAAAAGAGTTCCAATATAAATGTCGAAGGCTCAAAATCAAGGAAAGTGGTCCAAATAATGATGTTCATAACATAGTGATCAATTTAGTTCGGGCACAATCTACTTACTAGCATAAGTAGTGAAACAGGAGGTAACAAGTTCATGATAGTTCAAACGATATAGTTTAAGAACAAAATCCATTGATCAAAAACTTTGAAAACCCTAATTTTCTCTCCCCATAGGCGATTTCGCCACCCTCCCTCCTATTCCGATCAGTTATACAACCATTCAAATCGCTCTCTATTATTCTATGAATGATATGCAATCGATTTGGTCGTTGTTTGTTTCGGGAAGGGGTGTGTCGGGTCTCCAATCATTATCCATTGAAATCGTTCCTTCTATCTAAACCCTAAACGTGTTTATTGTTTGAATTAATTATTTTAGGGTTTCTTTGTTACCATCTAACGAGTTCTTGTTATGATCTATCTTTTATTCGTTAATTGGTTGTTATGGCGATCTAAAACCAATCCCTTCTCGCTTTTTATCCTCTTTGGATCGATTGCTTGGTTAGGCGCATCAGAAGCGAAACCCTAGTGTTAGGGTTTCGTATTTTCCTGGTTTTGATTGGTCCCGTCAGTAGTGGTGATGTGTCGCATCGCTCATGTATATATTCCTTGCAAGTTGGATTGTTTAATCCATTCTTTATCGAGGGTCGATCCGGGATCGTTAACAGTCGGTTTGCATGTTCATGCTCGATTAATGTCTATGATATGTGGGTTGGAGAGGTGCTTTGGTTCATGGTGCGTAGGTGCGGTTATGCCCCAAAACATGATTGATTCATTGGTTTGTTCACCTTTGGGGCAAATCGGTTGTAAGTTAGGTTTTTTCAACCCTATTATTCGTTATATTGGATCGGTGGTGGTCGGTTGGCTTGTGGTTCCATGTGGTGGTTACATTTGTAAGTTAGGGTTTGTTCGAAACCCTATTTTTCATCCATGGCATCTTGGTTCGTTTTGGATTGCAATCTCTCCTCTTTGTTGTGAGGATGCTCTTGATGTCTGAATCATGCTAGTGGTTGTTGTTGATCGCATGGTGGGTCGACCACCATGTGATATTCTTGAAGTTGGGGTTTAAACCCTATTATCGTCCTAAACTAGTCCTTTTGTTTGGTGTTGATGTTGGATTATAGTTTTGGGTTTCTACGTTCTTTAGCGATTCTAACTTGAACTCTTATTGAGCCACTTCTTCGAGTGGTCACCGATGGTTAGGGCTGCTATTGTGGATGTCGTTGGTTTTATCGTATTTGTTGGTTATTCTTATTGGTGTTCGTTTGCATCTCAACATACACCTTTGGGCGAGTTTTGAGCTTGTCGCTCTATCCGTGGTTTTAGAGTCCCTCACCAACCGTTGTGTGAAACTTGTGAACTGTGACTTCATTTGAGGACCATGATATTGTATATTTGGACGACCGGAAGTTTGGACTACTATGGTGACTTGAAGATTCAAGTATTTCTACTTGAAGTGCATTTATTTTATTCTTTCATCGTTGTAGTCGATGTTTAGTTATAAGTGTGGTCTGCATCACGCTTATATTGTAAGTTATAGGAATGATGTTGCATTCCTATAGGAGAGTCGTAAGTGTCTTTAGGGATCGAGATGAGGGATTCACCCTCATCCTTTGTACTTTAATGTTTTTGGCGTAATATATTTTACCGGGTGAATTAACCCTTTTACCAAAAAAACGATATAGTTTAAGTTCATATGAGTGTAATCGAAAGCATTTAGTTGAGCATGTATCTCCCGAAAAGTTTATAAAACAATTAAACGAGTAAAGTGGGGCTACTGAACTCACTGTTGCAATAGTTACGATGACAAAGTGGATGCACGTAAATGAGATGCAACTCTAACCGCGACCTATTATGAATGATATGATCTAATATAAGTCATAAAACAACGTCGTGCATGCAAACTCATATGATATCCATACCACTTGTACACTTTTGAAATATAAAGTTTATCGTCGAAAAATAATCTTATAACGTCTTGACAATTTATAAATTACTTTACAAGTATTTGCGTTGAAACGATATCCTACGATAGTCGTTTAGTGATTTATTGGTAAATATAATGTTTTCGTCGAAAAATGACACTTTTCATACGTTGAAAATATGCCCAAAATGGCCTCGTAAAACTAGTCGTGAAATATTGTACGTTAAGGGTTAGTGATAAAACTGGCGCTTTTGAAAACCTTGCAACAATGTCTAGAAGTCGATCATTTAACTTTTGACCATACGGGTCTCGATCAATGAGAAAAATGGCTCTCAACATGACGTATTACAAAACATTTTTAGACTTATGTTTATTTTGCTATTAGAAGCATCAAAATAAATAGAGTTTCATCGGGTTTCAAACGTGTATATCTTGGTCGTTATAAGCTTGTTGTCTCACGCTTTATATATCCTTAGCTCGTATCAAAGTATACTAATATATTTTTGATAAGTCGACACACTTTATAACACTTAAGCCTCATTTTGACTCGTAAAAGTTAAAATAACATGCTGAATTTTCTGGATTTTATAGTTTTTCGTCAAACTTGAAAATTCATATCTTCTTCGTTATAACTCCGTTTAACCCATTCAAGCGACCACGTTTCGTTTTAAAGTATATTTCCAAATATCTAGCCCAAAAATTTTACTCACTGTAGAGAATTCCGAATTAGAAAATAAGATCGAACCTTAAATATAGTTGTCGAAATGAGTTTTCTCGTAAAACTTATTCTAACCACTTCAAACCAACGCAAGCTATTCTAAACCTACCATACACCTTCTAGGGTGTCATGGGTTCCTAGACATCACCAAAAGTGATATGTTTCAAGGAGTAATTATAGGATGACATATATATAACACTTAAAAACATTTAAAGTGGTATAGCTATCCATATGACTTGCATATTTTCTCAAGTATGATAAAATGAACATAATATGAATATGAAATATGAAAAAGACCATGAAATGCTTACTAGTAACTTGATGAGGTTAAATGGACAAGGTTAATCCTAACACCCAAGGTTTTTATTTCAAACCTTAACTAAGAGTGTAACTAGATTGTAAATTAACTTGTCTTGAAAAATTTTGTGATCTCCTTCTTATTTTTTAAGGGTGGCCGGTTCTTAGGGATGAAGAGAGGAAGTGAGTAGCTTTTTCACCTTTGAATTTTAGACAACTATGTGTATGTTAGCAAGTATAAATGAATATATGTATAGTTTAAGTAGATATTTATGATATTATGGTGTGACTCATTCCCTTGCAGCAAATAAGGGTGTGAATGAGTTAGTTTGATACTTTTTTTTTTTTTTTATATGTATAAGTATAAGTAGATGTAAACCGTAGTTATTTGAAGACATTTAGTAACTTGTATACATATTTAAGCATTTAAGGTAGCGTTAACTAAAAATAAATTTTAACGGGTCAAAATAAAATATATTGAAGTCATAAAAATTATAAAAATACATTTCTTGCAAAATTTGAGTGAAATAATAATTATCGTGTAGTATTTACGAAAACCGTCGTAATTATATAAATATAACAATTTATATACAAAATAAATTTAAAACACCGGGTAAACTAATAATATAATTTTTATGGTCTTAAATTGAGTATAAAAATATATCAGGATAAGTTTTGGGAAGTGTCGGATCAATTGTTCAAAATAAATGATCGTGCGATAGCGTTTATTTAAAAGAAATATATACGTTAATGAAATATAAATTTGAAAAATGACCAGAAATTGAGGATTGTGACATTCTTCCCATGTCAGAGGAATCACGTCCTCGTGATTCGATTAATGATACTATGGTCCGAACCTCGACAAGGGTTCTAAAAGTTCATGCTCGTGTATAGTCTAAATGATCATGTCAATGCTCATGCATATGAGTTCCTCATCCAACTAGGTACGTTCTCGTGCTATTGTGACCATTTCCCATCCTAAAAACATGCTCTCTTATGATTAGGTTTGGTGAGGCAAGCTTTCCCATTCTCGAGCAAAACCCTCAAAAGATTTTTAGGTAACCGATTTTTACTTAATCCCACAACTCATCAAACAAGAACTGTCATACGATTAGGCTAAATCGGTTTAGGTAACAACTTGTTTCTAGCTTGATCTTTGCAACTCATCAAACAAGAACTGTCACTCGGATCAAACTGGAAAGAAATGGTTTGAAGAAAATCTTTTGAAAATTTGGCTCGATTACGGAATTGCTTACACATATGAGACTACTACTCCCTTCATTGCATGATTCTTCTGAATTAGACATAGGTGATCGTGCTATGTATAATTTAGAGTAACTATGTAATGCTTGGACTAATCGACTCATATGATGTTGGATATTGAGTCATAAGTCCGCATGTATAATGAGTATGCACTTATAATGATATGATGAGATGCTATGATGATGTAGTTATAGTCTCAGGTCAATGATGCAACCTAGTTCTCTATAACCGATGCTCGATACCAATCATCACACCCCAAATTACCTGCTTTACAATGAATGGAATACCTTGGGAGGATGTCATAGCATCAAAGTTATAGTTATATCGAATGACCTAAAGTGTTGTTTGGAAAATATCGTTTGATTCGTTAAAATAATCAGAGTTTACAAAGATTAGGTCCCAAAAGATTTCCAATATATCAAAACGAGTTTGCTACAATCAAACGATAGTTAAGTGCATAAAATATAGGTGAGACGCGTCGACACCGCGACTCTATGATAAGTCCACATGCATGCCATGAAGTGAATGCCTTAGATACCTGAGATAAAACATGCTAAAAGTGTCAACACAATGGTTGAGTGAGTTCATAGAGTTTGGTTAACAAGTAAAGCTTTTAAAGAGTGTTCATGCAATAAAGGCAAAGTTTTGGTCATATAGAATAGTCCAAAGCAAAGGCATTGCAAACCCACTCGCCCAAGTTCCGCTTATACAAAACTTGCAACTTGTGTGTTCACAACCCAACGCCAAAAGTAGTATGTCTAGAAGTCAGTGCACGTTATCATAAGAGTTCACAAAGCAAAGGCATTGTGAATCCACTCCGCCCAAGTTCGCCCATACAAAACTTGCAACCCGTGTGTTCACAACCCATTGCACAAAATATAGTGTGTCAAGTAGTCGAGTATAAGTTACCATAATAATTCACAATATTGCACCACGATATAATAATGTATGCGAGCAAAGCCCCTAGAATAAATAATATGCGTCCGTAACATAGTGGACTTGAGAGGTTGGCGACCTCTAATAGCGCTATCCATACTACTTACTAATAGGAGACTAACAATGCGAATGTACGAACCGTACATCATACAACTATTATATACAATTAAGAACACACGAACATGGGAGAATTTTCACCGCCCGAACATGGGAGACTTAGATTGAGGACGCCTCCGTAACATAGTGAGACGTTCGCTCCGGACCGGGAGGCTTTAATTTGAGAACGCCCGTAACATAGTGAGACGCCCGCTCCCGGACTGGGAGGCTTTGGGTTGCTCGAACAAGGGAGACTTTATAGTGATGCTCGAACATGGGAAACTTTATAGTGATGCTCCGATCATGGGAGACTTTATAGTGATGCTCCGATCATGGGATACTTTAGGTCAAGGTCATAACACGTCCGGTTTAATAATTTCAAACAAGTCATAAGTTTGTATTTAAGTTCAAGAGTTCCGTTCAAAAGTTCGTAATTAAGTTCAAAGATTTAAGTCGAGTTCAAAAGTTCAAAACAATGAGAGCTCGAATAATATCAAAAGGTTCAAGATAGTCGAGCGTTCAAAATCACGTCAAACAAGTTTAAAATATATCAAAAGGGTCCTTGTACAAGTTAAAGAGTTTAACTCTATATGTCAAAAGTTCCAATCAAGTCCAAAGTGTTCAAACCTATGCCAATAGGTTCCTATCAAGTTAAAAGAGTTCCAATATATATGTCAAGGCTCAAAATCAAGGAAAGTGGTCCAAATAATGATGTTCATAACATAGTGATCAATTTAGTTCGGGCACAATCTACTTACTAGCATAAGTAGTGAAACAGAGGGTAACAAGTTCATGATAGTTCAAACGATATAGTTTAAGTTTTTGGGTAAAAGGGTTAATTCACCCCGGTAAAATTTATTACACCAAAACATTGATGTACAAAGGATGAGGTGACTTCCTCATCTCATCCCTTAGGACACTTACAGATTCTCATATAAGAATGACACGCCATTCTTATAACTCACATAATACAACTTATCACCCACAATGACTATACAAGTGAATAAAAATAGGAAAATAAACGTGATTCACTAAGGTAGCACCAAGAACATAGTCATCGTAGAACATCCATCAATCTTCCATGTGATCACATCCACATAGAACCTGAACTTGCATGCTATACGAGACCCCCACACATCCCCACTTCTACATGCCATATAGATTCCAGCAGCAATACGCATGATAAACAAAGAACCCTTAGCAGCACATGTAGAAAAAACGATCATAGGGTTTAAGAAAAAACCCTAACTTCCAAAGTAATCACCATGTCAAGTGACCATACTTCAATCATCAATAATAGGTCAAAAAACAACAGCCTAGGATAATGAATTAGTACCAGCTGCAAAAGACCTAATTAACATATGAATAAACATAGGGTTGAAGGAAACCCTAACACCCATGTAACGAACAGCGAACTTGCAACATGCCATGATCACACCGTATAAGACCGAATAACAAGAACCACAAAACATCTACCCACGTAGAACATCACACCTCCCAAACCCACATAACAATAACAACCTTCATCCCAAGAACTTCCATCCCTTCATCAATACCCTAACGATGGCAAACTTCAAGCATCCCAAAACTCTAAACGAGTTTACTTTCAGTCGACACTAAGAACCTAAAAAGGTTCTATAAGCGTTCAGCACCAAACAAAACCCAGCTCGAATATAATGAAAGAGTAAATCGATTTGAGGACAAACCGACTTAAATAAAAAGAGAGTATAATCGACCAATCATCAAACCCTAATCGATTACAAGAATAAAAGAAAACGTTTAGGGTAATTAAACCTTCAACGATCTCTCTATAAATTTGTATAGTAATCAATCAGGTTAACAAAGAAACGAAAAACTAAACCCTAAGAAAAGTTCGAATAAAATCGACAAAGAGAATGGTTAGGGTTTAGAAATAGCAGCGATTCCACATGAATAAGAGAATAAAAAACCAAGACACAACCCTTCCCATGTAATCACACTCATCACAACCGATTTCATATTGTTAAAAAACAATAGAGAGGCGATTGAATGAAGTGTTTAGATCTGATCGGAGCCTAGGGGAAGAGTTGGCCGGAAATCGCCCCTAGGGGAGAGAGTTTTAATATCAACGCTAACATATGAAAGTACGTACCATTCGATATAGTTTAAGTTCATATGAGTGTAAAGTGAAAGCATTTAGTTGAGCATGTATCTCCCAAAAGTTTATAAAACAATTAAACGAGTAAAAGTGGGCTACGAACTCACCATTGCAATAGTTACGATGACAAAGTGGATGCACGAAATGAGATGCAACTCTAACCGCGACCTATTATGAATGATATGATCTAATATAAGTCATGAAACAACGTCGTGCATGCAAACTCATATGATATCCATACCACTTGTACACTTTTGAAATATAAAGTTTATCGTCGAAAATAATCTTATAACGTCTTGACAATTTATAAATTACTTTACAAGTATTTGCGTTGAAACGATATCCCACGATAGTCGTTTAGTGATTTATTGGTAAATATAATGTTTTCGCCGAAAAATGACACTTTCATACGTTGAAAATATGCCCAAAATGGCCTCGTAAAACTAGTCGTGAAATATTGTGCGTTAAGGGTTAGTGATAAAACTCGGCGTTTTGAAAACCTTGCAACAATGTCTAGAAGTCGATCATTTAACTTTTGACCATACGGGTCTCGATCAATGAGAAAATGGCTCTCAACATGACGTGACATAAAAGCTGTTTTTAGACTTATGTTTATTTTGCTATTAGAAGTCATCAAAATAAATAGAGTTTCATCGGGTTTCAAACGTGTATATCTTGGTCGTTATAAACTTGTTGTCTACGTTTTATATATCCTTAGCTTCGTATCAAAGTATAATATATTTTTGATAATTCGACACATTTTATAACGCTTAAGCCTCATTTTTGACACGTAAAAAGTTAAAATAACATGCTGAATTTTCTGGATTTTTATAGTTTTCGTCGTCAAACTTGAAAAATTCATATCTTCTTCGTTATAACTCCGTTTTAACCCATTCAAGCGGCCACGTTTTCGTTTTAAAGTATATTTCCAAATATCTAGCCCAAAAATTTTTACCTACTGTCGAGAATTCAAGAATTCGAAAATAAGATCAGACCCTTAAATATAGTTGTCGAAATGAGTTTTTCTCGCGTTAAACTTATTCTAACCACTTAAAACCAACGCCGAAGCTATTCTAAACCTACCATACACCTTCTTAGGGTGTCATGGGTTCCTAGACATCACCAAAAGTGATATGTTTCAAGGAGTAATTATAGGATGACATATATATATATATAACACTTAAAAACATTTAAAGTGGTATAGCTATCCATATGACTTGCATATTTTTCTCAAGTATGATAAAATGAACATAATATGAATATGAAATATGAAAAAGACCATGAAATGCTTACTAGTAACTTGATGAGGTTAAATGGACAAGGTTAATCCTAACACCAAAGGTTTTTATTTCAAAACCTTAACTAAGAGTGTAACTAGATTGTAAATTAACTTGTCTTGAAAAATTTTGTGATCTCCTTCTTATTTTTAAGGGTGGCGGTTCTTAGGGATGAAGAGGAAGTGAGTAGCTTTTTCACCTTTGAATTTTAGACAACTATGTGTATGTTAGCAAGTATAAATGAATATATGTATAGTTTAAGTAGATATTTATGATATTAATGGTGTGACTCATTCCCTTGTCGACAAGGGTGTGAATGAGTTAGCTTGATTTTTTTTTTTTTTTTTTTTTTTTTTTTTTTTGTATAAGTATAAGTAGATGTAAAGTTATTTGAAGACATTTAGTAACTTGTATACATATTTAAGCATTTAAGGTAGCGTTAACTAAAAATAAATTTTAACGGGTCAAAATAAAATATATTGAAATCATAAAAATTATAAAAATACATTTCTTGCAAAATTTGAGTGAAATAATAATTATCCTGTAGTATTTACGAAAACCATCGTAATTATATAAATATAACAATTTATATACAAAATAAATTTAAACACGGTAAACTAATAATATAATTTTATGGTCTTAAATTGAGTATAAAATATATCGGGATAAGTTTTGGGAAGTGTCGGATCAATTGTTCAAAATAAATGATCGTGCGATAGCGTATATTTAAAAGAAATATATCGTTAATGAAATATAAACATGAAAATGACCGGAAATTGAGAATTGTGACATTCTTCCCATGTCGGAGGAATCACGTCCTCGTGATTCGATTAATGATACTATGGTCCGAACCTCGACAAGGGTTCTAAAAGTTCATGCTCGTGTATAGTCTAAATGATCATGTCAATGCTCATGCATATGAGTTCCTCATCCAACTAGGTACGTTCTCGTGCTATTGTGACCATTTCCTTCCTAAAACATGCTCTCTTATGATTGGGTTTGGTGAGGCAAGCTTTCCATTCTCGAGCAAAACCCTCAAAAGATTTTTAGGTAACCGATTTTACTTAATCCCACAACTCATCAAACAAGAACGTCATACGATTAGGCTAAATCGGTTTAGGTAACAACTTGTTCCTAGCTTGATCTTTGCAACTCATCAAACAAGAAGCATTACTCGGATCAAAGCTGAAACAAATGGTTTGAAGAAAATCTTTTGAAAATTTGGCTCGACACGGATTGCTTACACATATGAGACTACTACTCCTTCATTGTATGATTCTTCTGAATTAGACATAGGTGATCGTGCTATGTATAATTTAGAGTAACTATGCAATGCTTGGACAAATCGACTCATATGATGTTGGATGTTGAGTCATAAGTCCGCATGTATAATGAGTATGCACTTATAATGATATGATGAGATGCTATGATGATGTAGTTATAGTCTAGGGTCAATGATGCAACCTAGTTCTCTATAACCGATGCTCGATACCAACATCACACCCCAAATTACATTTTATAGCGGAATGGAATACCTTGGGAGGACCGTCGTAGCATCAAAGTTATAGTTATATCGAAGCGACCTAAAGTGTCGTTTGGAAAATATCGTTTGATTCATTAAAATAATCGAGTTTACAAAGATTAGGTCCCAAAGATTTCCAATATATCAAAACGAGTTTGTTACAATCAAACGATAGTTAAGTTCATAAAATATAGGTGAGACGCGTCGACACCGCGACTCTATGATAAGTCCACATGCATGCCATGAAGTGAATGCCTTAGATACCTGAGATAAAACATGCTAAAAGTGTCAACACAATGGTTGAGTGAGTTCATAGAGTTTGGTTAACAAGTAAAGCTTTTAAAGAGCGTTCATGCAACAAAGGCAAAGTTTTTGGTCATATAGAATAGTCCACAAAGCAAAGGCATTGCAAATCCACTTAGTTCCAAGTTCCGCCCATACAAAACTTGCAACCTGTGTGTTCAAAACCCACTGCCAAAATTAGTATGTCTAGAAGTCAAGTGCACATTATCATAAGAGTTCACAAAGCAAAGGCATTGTGAATCCACTCGGTTCAAGTTCCCCATACAAAACTTGCAACCTGTGTGTTCACAACCCATTGCCCAAAATATAGTGTGTCAAGTAGTCGGTATAAGTTACCATAATAATTCACAATATTGCACCACGATATAATAATGTATGCGTGCAAAGCCCTAGAATAAATAATATGCGTCCGTAACATAGTGGACGAGAGGTTGGCCGACCTCTCAATAAGCTATCCATACTACTTACTAATAGGAGACTAACAATGCGAATGTACGAACCGTACATCATACAACTATTATATACAATTAAGAACACTCCGAACATGGAGAATTTGCACTGCTCCGAACATGGGAGACTTAGATTGAGGACGCTCCGTAACATAGTGAGACGTTCTGCTCCGGACAGGGGAGGATTTAATTTGAGAACGCTCCGTAACATAGTGAGACGCTCTGCTCCCGGACTGGGAGGCTTTGGGTTGCTCGAACAAGGGAGACTTTATAGTGATGCTCCGAACATGGGAGACTTTATAGTGATGCTCCGATCATGGAGACTTTATAGTGATGCTCCGATCATGGGAGACTTTAGGTCAAGGTCATAACACGTCCGGTTTAATAATTTCAAACAAGTCATAAGTTTGTATTTAAGTTCAAGAGTTCCGTTCAAAAGTTCGAATTAAGTTCAAAGATTTAAGTCGAGTTCAAAAGTTAAAAACAATCGAGAGCTCGAATAATATCAAAAGGTTCAAGATAGTCGAGCGCTCAAAATCACGTCAAACAAGTTTAAAATATATCAAAAGGGTCCTTGTACAAGTTAAAAGAGTTTAACTCTATATGTCAAAAGTTCAAATCAAGTCCAAAGTGTTCAAACCTATGCCAATAGGTTCCTATCAAGTTAAAAGAGTTCCAATATATATGTCGAAGGCTCAAAATCAAGGAAAGTGGTCCAAATAATGATGTTCATAACATAGTGATCAATTTAGTTCGGGCACAATCTACTTACTAGCATAAGTAGTGAAACAGGAGGGTAACAAGTTCATGATAGTTCAAATGATATAGTTTAAGTTCATATGAGTGTAAAGTGAAAGCATTTAGTTGAGCATGTATCTCCCCCGAAAAGTTTATAAAACAATTAAACGAGTAAAAGTGGGGCTACGAACTCACCTGTTGCAATAGTTACGTTGACGCGACCTATTATGAATGATATGATCTAATATAAGTCATGAAACAACGTCGTGCATGCAAACTCATATGATATCCATACCACTTGTGTGACAACCCGTACTTTCGTGTCATTTCTAATACGTTCATGTCTCATTATTTCAACATTTATAGTAAACTTGGTTTACTTGTTTCAAATTCGTAACCTTGAAGGTTTAGCGGCGAATTCATGATCATAACATCACGTACATTTCATATGGACTATGATTAGTCTACATTTCATTGACATTATGTGCATCTCATTAGTTCATTCACGACATTTCATTTCACCTTCAACGCGTAATTTTTATATTTAATAATCTTTATCGCGTGAGTTATTATTTCAAATATTTAATCCATTATTTTCAAAAATGATCCAGGTATTTTTAAACTTACATTTAGTTCATAAAACTATATTTTAGTTTTCCTAGTGTTTCAAATTTATTTGATACTTAAATCGTTAAAGTTTAATTATTACGTCGTTTTTCTTAAAAATTATTCGATAATTATTTTATCACTCAATTTTCACAAGGAAAGTATTTTTACAATTTTTATCATCTCATTACATTCTATTTTGAACTATTAAAAACTTACTTGTACCAAAAATTCTCATTTACCTTTACTTGTACATTTTCTACACAATTACTTATACTTTTATCAATTATTACACAAAGTATACACAAAGTTTATATATTAAAAAAAAAAAAAGATATTTTGAGGACAATAAGCCCCTAAAAACCGGTCCTATGGGTGATTGCATTTATGGTTGGGTAAATTTTTCTACATATTTGGTTCTACACTTCACCTCAAAAGTCATACTACATTTATCATTCACAATCATTCAACTAGTCAAGCAAAGTCTCTTGGTATTTTTCTTCCTCTAGAACCGGTTATACATCAAGATTTCAAGGATCATCTTCCAAAATTTTCAAGATCAAGTGTTATAACAACCTAGATTATATCCTTTATATGGTTTTGAAATAAAACCAAGGATATTTAAGTTAATCCTTGTTACATACACCTCTTCATTATCACTAGTAAGCATGTTTTTATTATTCTTATGTTTCCTCTTCATTTTCATATGTTTCCTTTCATTTTTGGAGCTTATATGCATGTTATGTGATTTATACCATTTATTTCATGATTTATTGAGTTATATAAATATATTGGTCATCCTATAAATATTCCCATGGTACTCTTTGGTCTTGATGGTGATTAGGAACCCATGACACCCTAAGAAGGTGTATGGTAGGATTAGATTAGCTTTGGAGTTGATTTGAAGGATTAGAATAGGTTTTGTCCGAGAAAAACTATTTTCGATAACTATATATATATCGCTCTGTCCTTAATTCAATTTCTGGAAAACCTACTGATGGTACGACATTTTGGCCTTGATATTTAGAAAATATACTTTAAAACGAATCCGTGGCCTTTTGAACGGATAAAACGGAGTTATAACGAAGCCGTGGTGAATTTTTAAAGTTTGACAATTTAAACGCACACTTTTCGAAAATTCAGCTTTCTTTGCTTTTAGTATTTTCGGTCAAAACGAGCCTTAAGCTTCACAAATTATTTCGACTTATCAAAATATATTAGTTTACTTGATACGGCTAAGGACATATTTTACGAGAAAACGGATTTGAAACGACAAATATATGCACGTTTTATAAAGTTGCCGTAACTATTATTTTCCGAAAAATTATATTATTTCTACGATTCAAGTATTTCATTAGTTGTAAGGGCTATGTTTATGCGAGCTTTTAACTATGATGCAAAACTTTTGGAACAAATTGTCTTCTAGTAAAATCAAGTTCACCGCCATATTTTTCAAAACAAAAGCCGTTTGTCAAGCGGAGTCATAGTAAATTATTTACGGATGTTCAAACTTGGCGAAACTCATTTTCTGCACACAATTAGCAAAACCACCATCTTTAGCCCTTGATATCTTTATGATCGAGACCTTTTGAACGAAAACTCCGAATCGAAACTTTTAGATATCGATACAAACTTTCCAAAACCGTCGAGTTCGTTCTCTAACGATCGACGACACCGCTTTTACGGCTAGTTTTCCAAAGCCATTTTGTTAATTTCAAGAAAATTCCACGACATTGTTTTTGCGATTTAAAAGTAGTAATTTCACCAAAAATCGTTATAAAACCATTGTAGGATGACATTTTGACGTAAAACTTGTAAAGTCATTTTGAAGGGTCAAGACGTCAAAAGAGTATTTTTCGACGACGAGTAATATTTTCAAAACCCGTAAATGGTATAAATAACATACGAAGTGCATGCATAACATTACATTGCAACTCATTACATATCATATCATTCGTAATAGGTCATTTACGAGATTCACGCTATACCTCAGTGTATCCACTTTTGCCATCGCATTATTGTCCATGTGAGTTTCGTAGCCCCTACTTTTACTTGTTTTCATAACTGTTTTGGGGGAGATACATGCTCATCATCTTTTATGACATTCATATCTATTTGCAAACTACATGCTTCACCGAACTTAATGTTTAGTCATATCCTATGTCATTATCATTGTCTTTGAATGTCTTGGGATTATCATTGACCGAATGTCTTGGGATTATCATTCAATGAATGTCTTGGGATTATCATTGACCGAATGTCTTGGGATTATCATTTGAATGTCTTGGGATTATCATTGTCTTTGAATGTCTTGGGATTATCATTGTCTTTGAATGTCTTGGGATTATCATTGTCTTTGAATGTCTTGGGATTATCATTGACTATACATATCTTGGCAATGGGTTGTGAACACACTGTGTTGCAAGTTTTGTATGGGCGGGACTTGAACTGAGTGGATTCACAATGCCTTTCTGCATAAACGATTTCTAAAGGCTTTACATTTCTTCACAAACTCTATGAACTCACTCAACCTTTGTGTTGACACTTTTAGCATGTTTTATCTCGGTATCTAAGGCATTCACTTCATGGCATGCATTTGGACACATCATGGAGTCGTGGTGACGACGCGTCTCACTGGGTTTTACGACTTTAAAACATCGTTTGAATTGTAACAAACTTATTTCCGCACGTTGATTTACATTTGGGACCTACTTTGTAAACTCGATTATTTTATTAAATCAAGCGATGTATTTTCAAACGATACTTTAGGTCGTTCAATATAACCGTGATTATGATGCTATGACAATCAATCCCGTGAATTCCATTCACGCAAAAGCAGTAATTTGGGGTGTGACAGATTGGTATCGAGCTTCATTATAGAGAACTAGGTTGCATCATTGACCCTAGACTATAACTACATTATCATAGCATCTCATCATTTCATCACAAGTGCATGTTCACTTTACATGCGGTTTTACGCACGTTTTCAAGTTATTCACTTTCATTTCACATCGATTGTCACATGGATGCCCTTAAATGCCCATTCCATTATTCTTTCTTCATACTCTAACGTGGAGAATTCCTTGTCATTCCCTATCGCAATTTTTTTTTATATCGGTGATTCATCATCGATACCCACGAATGCCGAGATAAACCTTTATATAGGGCTAAGTCGCTCTCCTCCTTTGTTTCACCACTAACATGTCGAGTTACACTTTATTCACACACTAAGTCACTAAACCACCATACATTTGAAGCACTTACAACACATCATAACCCATCTTTTTGGAACCCGTCGATCATTTTGAAAGATAGCCTCAAACTTATCATTCTTATCACATTTCTTTGGAGCGTTTATTAGTAACATCGGATTTTGCTACGTCTCACATTTCCTCTTGTTTTGAAGAAGATATGGCACCGAAGAAAGCTACAGTTGAAATGACCCAAGCGGCTATTCAAAAGTTAGTGAATGATAGCATTGCTAATGCTCTAAGAGTTGAAAGGGAAACGGTGGCCGCTGGCTTCGCCGAGGTCATGATCGTCACTCAGAGCCGCTAGGCTAGTCGCTACTATCGGAAATGCCGGAGGATCCGGAGTTAAGAAATGTTCGACAAGAATTTCAAAAGTTGTGAGCCCACGAAATTTAGAGGTACCGAGGAGCTACTGCAATGGTTCGATGGTTTGAAAAATTGGAATCGGTGTTTTTGCTATGTAATCGTCCGGATGATAGTAAAGTTAAATTTGCTACGAGCACATTACTCGATGGAGCATTATTGTGGTGGAATTCTTATGCTCAACCGATTGGGATGGAGAATGCTTTCAAGCTTACTTGGGAGCAATTTAAGGGTTTAGTAACTAAGAAGTTTTGTCCTCGAATGTAGTGAAAAGTTGGAGACGGAGTTCTACTTAATTAGTGACTATTGGGTGCGACATTGACACTTACATTCGGAGATTTCTGTGAATTAGCAGCGTTATGTCCGTCCATGGTTTCGATAATGAGAAGTTGCTAGAGGCTTTTATCGGGGACTTCGAAGTGATTCAAGGAGATGTGACTTCATTCGATCCGCAAACAATTGAGGAAGCTATTCGTGTGACTCGAAGTTGATGGCACAAGTGGTGAAGAGAGGCAAGTATACCAACACCAACCAAAACAACAACAACCCCAACAACCGCACTAACTACATCAATAACCAAAACAACAATAATGACGATAACCAAATCAACAACAACAAAAGAAAATGGGAAAACGACCAAGGAGACTATAACAACAACAACCAAAACCGCAACACTAACCATCATCAACAATGTAAAAGAGGGCAAGAAACCGCAATGGTATATGTTGTCGCACGATCAGAAGGCGGAGGTTATCTGGAACCTACCCATTATGTAACCGATGTAAGTATCATCACACGGACTTTGTCCGTTAAGTGCTACAAGTGTCAAAAACTAGGACACCATGCCAGAATTGTAGAGGCAAGACCATAGTTACGTGCTTCGGATGTGGGAGCAAGGACACTATCAAGTCAATGTCCTCAAAACCAAGGTCAACAAGTCGAAGGTTCTCATGGGAATGTATATATGTTAGAAGGAGGAGGAGGAGCTCGTCAAGGTATCAACGACGCGGAAGACTGAAGAAGTTCGGAAACTAACAGTCTTGTTTTTCTTTATGTACCATGTTGTACTAAGTTTATGTTTTCCATCGCATCCGAATCCTTATAACCTAAGATGTACTACTTTTGCTGAACCACTCGTTGTAAAATATTCTCATCTATCGTACTTTACTTTCTTTCCGATTTGTTATCATTTACGAGGATTTTAATTCTTTTTACTTTATCGATCATTTTAACGACACTTCTCCATGTCTTCTCTCCTCGATGTTCATCACAATCTTAACATCGGTTGACTCAACACCAAACAACATATGAGTCGATTAGTCCAAGCATTGCATAGTTACTCTAAATTATACATAGCCCGATCACCTATGTCTAATTCGGGAAGAATCATGCGATGAAGGGAGTAGTAGGCTTATATGTAAGCAATTCGTGAATCGAGCCAAATTTTCAAAGATTTTCTTCAAACCACTTGTTTCAGTTTGATCCGTGGCAGTTCTTGTTTGATGAGTTGCAAAGATCAAGCTAGAAACAAGTTGTTACCTAAACCGATTTAGCCTAATCATTATGACAGTTCTTGTTTGATGAGTTGTGGGATTAAGTAAAATCGGTTACCAAAAAGTCTTTTGAGGGTTTTGCTCGAGAATGGAAGGCTTGCCTCATCAAACCCTAACCCGAGAGACCAACACGAACCGAATTCGTGGACTGAATTCCTTTTGATGGGCGAATGTGACAACCCGTACTTCGTGTCATTTCTATTACGGTTCATGTCTCATTATTTCAACATTTATAGTAAACTTGGTTTACTTGTTTCAAATCGCGTAACCTTGAAGGTTTAGCGGCGAATTCATGATCATAACATCACGTACATTTCATATGGACTATGATTAGTCTACATTTCATTGACATTATGTGCATCTCATTAGTTCATTCACGACATTTCATTTCACCTTCAACGCGTAATTTTTATATTTAATAATCTTTATCGTGAGTTATTATTTCAAATATTTAATCCATTATTTTCAAAAATGATCCCGAGGTATTTTTAAACTTACATTTAGTTCATAAAAACTATATTTTTAGTTTTCCTAGTGTTTCAAATTTATTTGATACTTAAATCGTTAAAGTTTAATTATTACGTCGTTTTTCTTAAAAATTATTCGATAATTATTTTATCACTCAATTTTCACAAGGAAAGTATTTTTACAATTTTTATCATCTCATTACATTCTATTTTGAACTATTAAAAACTTACTTGTACCAAAAATTCTCATTTACCTTTACTTGTACATTTTCTACACAATTACTTATACTTTTATCAATTATTACACAAAGTATACACAAAGTTTATATATAAAAAAAAGATATTTTGAGGACAATAAGCCCTCAAAACCGGTCCTATGGGTGATTGCATTTATGGTTGGGTAAATTTTTCTACATATTTGGTTCTACACTTCACCTCAAAAGTCATACTACATTTATCATTCACAATCATTCAACTAGTCAAGCAAAGTCTCTCTTGGTATTTTTCTTCCCTCTAGAACCGGTTATACATCAAGATTTCAAGGGATCATCTTCCAAAATTTTCAAGATCAAGTGTTATAACAACCTAGATTATATCCTTTATATGGTTTTGAAATAAAAACCAAGGATATTTAAGTTAATCCTTGTTACATACACCTCTTCATTATCACTAGTAAGCATGTTTTTATTATTCTTATGTTTCCTCTTCATTTCATATGTTTCCTTTCATTTTGGAGCTTATATGCATGTTATGTGATTTATACCATTTATTTCATGATTTATTGAGTTATATAAATATATTGGTCATCCTATAAATATTCCCATGGTACTCTTTGGTCTTGATGGTGATTAGGAACCCATGACACCCTAAGAAGGTGTATGGTAGGATTAGATTAGCTTTGGAGTTGATTTGAAGGGATTAGAATAGGTTTTGTCCGAGAAAAACTATTTTCGATAACTATATATATACGTTCTGTCCTTAATTCGAATTTCTGGAAAAACCTACTGATGTTACGACATTTTGGCCTTGATATTTAGAAAATATACTTTAAAACGAATCCGTGGCCTTTTGAACGGATAAAAACGGAGTTATAACGAAGCCGTGGTGAATTTTTAAAGTTTGACGACGAAACGTACACTTTTCAGAAAATTCAGCTTTGCTGTTTTTAGTATTTTCGGGTCAAAACGAGCCTTAAGCTTCACAAATTATTTCGACTTATCAAAAATATATTAGTTTACTTCGATACGAAGCTAAGGACATATTTTACGTGAAAAGGATTTGAAACGACAAATATATGCGTTTTATAAAGTTGTCGTAACTATTATTTTCTAAAAATTATATTATTTCTACGATTCAAGTATTTCATTATTGTAAGGGCTATGTTTTATGCAGCTTTTAACTATGATGCAAAACTTTTGGAACAAATTGTCTTCTAGTAAAATCAAGTTCACCGCCATATTTTTCAAAACAAAAAGCCGTTTGTCAAGCTGAGTCATAGTAAATTATTTACGGATGTTCAAACTTGGCGAAACTCATTTTCGCACACAATTAGCAAAAACCACCATCTTTAGCCCTTGATATCTTTATGATCGAGACCTTTGAACGAAAACTCCTGAACTGAAACTTTTATATATCGATACAAACTTTCCAAAACCGTCGAGTTCGTTCTCAACGATCGACGTACACCGCTTTTACGGCTAGTTTTCCAAAGCCATTTTGTTAATTTCAAGAAAATTCCGGCGACATTGTTTTGCGACGAAAGTAGTAATTTCACCAAAATCGTTATAAAACCATTGTAGGATGACATTTTGACGTAAAACTTGTAAAGTCATTTTGAAGGGTCAAGACGTCAAAGGAGTATTTTTCGACGACAGTAATATTTTCAAAACCCGTAAATGGTATAAATAACATACGGTGCATGCATAACATTACATTGCAACTCATTACATATCATATCATTCGTAATAGGTCATTTACAGATTCACGCTATACCTCGGTGTATCCACTTTGCCATCGCATTATTGTCCATGTGAGTTTCGTAGCCCTACTTTTACTTGTTTTCATAACTGTTTTGGGGAGATACATGCTCATCATCTTTATGACATTCATATCTATTTGCAAACTACATGCTTCACGAACTTAATGTTTAGTCATATCCTATGTCATTATCATTGTCTTTGAATGTCTTGGGATTATCATTGACCGAATGTCTTGGGATTATCATTGGGTGAATGTCTTGGGATTATCATTGATTGAATGTCTTGGGATTATCATCAATTTGAATGTCTTGGGATTATCATTGTCTTTGAATGTCTTGGGATTATCATTGTGTGAATGTCTTGGGATTATCATTGTTTGAATGTCTTGGGATTATCATTGACTATACATACCTTGGCAATGGGTTGTGAACACACAGGTTGCAAGTTTTGTATGGCGGGACTTGGAACCGAGTGGATTCACAATGCCTTTTTGCATAAACGATTTCTAAAGGCTTTACATTTCTTCACAAACTCTATGAACTCACTCAACCTTTGTGTTGACACTTTTAGCATGTTTTATCTCGTATCTAAGGCATTCACTTCATGGCATGCATTTGGACACATCATGGAGTCGTGGTGACGCGTCTCACTGGGTTTTACGTGCTTTAAAACATCGTTTGAATTGTAACAAACTTATTTCCGCACAAGTTGATTTACATTTGGGACCTACTTTGTAAACTCGATTATTTTATTAAATCAAGCGATGTATTTTCAAACGATACTTTAGGTCGCTCAATATAACCGTGATTATGATGCTATGACATTCAATCCTCGTGAATTCCATTCCACGCAAAAAGTGTAATTTGGGGTGTGACAACTTGTACACTTTTGAAATATAAAGTTTATCGTCGAAAAATAATCTTATAACGTCTTGACAATTTATAAATTACTTTACAAGTATTTATGTTGAAACGATATCCCACGATAGTCGCTTAGTGATTTATTGGTAAATATAATGTTTTCGCCGAAAATGACACTTTTCATACGTTGAAAATATGCCCAAAATGGCCTCGTAAAACTAGTCGTGAAATATTGTACGTTAAGGGTTAGTGATAAAACTCGGCGTTTTGAAAACCTTGCAACAATGTCTAGAAGTCGTATCATTTAACTTTTGACCATACGGGTCTCGGTCAATGAGAAAATGGCTCTCAACATGACGTATTATAAAAACTGCTTTTAGACTTATGTTTATTTTGCTATTAGAAGTCACAAAATAAATAGAGTTTCATCGGGTTTCAAACGTATATCTTGGTCGTTATAAACTTGTTGTCTACGTTTTATATATCCTTAGCTTCGTATCAAAGTATACTAATATATTTTTAATAAGTCGACACATTTTATAATGCTTAAGCCTCATTTTTGACTCGTAAAAACTTAAAATAACATGCTGAATTTTCTGGATTTTTATAGTTTTCGTCGTCAAACTTGAAAAATTCATATCTTCTTCGTTATAACTCCGTTTTAACCCATTCAAGCGGCCACGTTTTCGTTTTAAAGTATATTTCCAAATATCTAGCCCAAAATTTTTACCTCACGTCGAGAATTCAAGAATTGAAAATAAGATCAGACCCTTAAATATAGTTGTCGAAATGAGTTTTTCTCGCGTAAAACTTATTCTAACCACTTCAAACCAATGCCGCAGCTATTCTAAACCTACCATACACCTTCTTAGGGTGTCATGGGTTCCTAGACATCACCAAAAGTGATATGTTTCAAGGAGTAATTATAGGATGACATATATATATATAACACTTAAAAACATTTAAAGTGGTATAGCTATCCATATGACTTGCATATTTTTCTCAAGTATGATAAAATGAACATAATATAAATATGAAATATGAAAAAGACCATGAAATGCTTACTAGTAACTTGATGAGGTTAAATGGACAAGGTTAATCCTAACACCCAAGGTTTTTATTTCAAAACCTTAACTAAGAGTGTAACTAGATTGTAAATTAACTTGTCTTGAAAAATTTTGTGATCTCCTTCTTATTTTTAAGGGTGGCCGGTTCTTAGGGATGAAGAGAGGAAGTGAGTAGCTTTTTCACCTTTGAATTTTAGACAACTATGTGTATGTTAGCAAGTATAAATGAATATATGTATAGTTTAAGTAGATATTTATGATATTAATGGTGTGACTCATTCCCCCTTGTCGACAAGGGTGTGAATGAGTTAGCTTGATACTTTTTTTTTTTTTTTTATATGTATAAGTATAAGTAGATGTAAACTGTAAAGTTATTTGAAGACATTTAGTAACTTGTATACATATTTAAGCATTTAAGGTAGCGTTAACTAAAAATAAATTTTAACGGGTCAAAATAAAATATATTGAAGTCATAAAATTATAAAATACATTTCTTGCAAAATTTGATTGAAATAATAATTATCGTGTACTATTTACTTAAAACCGCCGTAATTATATAAATATAACAATTTATATACAAAATAA
This sequence comes from Chrysanthemum lavandulifolium, assembly GCA_022545495.1. NCBI lineage: Eukaryota > Viridiplantae > Streptophyta > Magnoliopsida > Asterales > Asteraceae > Chrysanthemum > Chrysanthemum lavandulifolium. The sequence continues at coordinate 179,915,341 of CM040243.1, forward strand.
ATTTAAAACACCGGGTAAACTAATAATATAATTTTTATGGTCTTAAATTGAGTATAAAAATATATCAGGATAAGTTTTGGGAAGTGTCGGATCAATTGTTCAAAATAAATGATCGTGCGATAGCGTTTATTTAAAAGAAATATATACGTTAATGAAATATAAATTTGAAAAATGACCGGAAATTGAGAATTGTGACACAATACCAGTCTATAATCTTATCAAAACAGCTTCAATCACACCTAGTATTCCTCATAATCTTTGTTTGCACTTCTAATATAAAAAATCCACCAGTAACATCAAACTTCATTCATTGCTTATATTCTTCATATGCGAAGATATTCTTACTAAACTTATCTAATCGTCTCTAAATCAATACTAGTCTATAATCTTATCAAAACAACTTCAATCACACCTAGTATTCCTCATAATCTTTGTTTGCACTTCTAGTATAAAAACTCCATAAGTAACATCACACTTCATTCCTTGCTTATTTTCTTCACATGCGAAGATATTCTTACTAAACTTACCCGTGATAACGCCTAAAATGAACATGTTTTTAGTAGCGTTATTGTCGGCTTTGTGCATGATATTCGCTATATTTACTCATAATCATTGCAAAAGTGCAAAGATGCGATTGTGTATGTATATGTAGCCGTGTATCGCGAATAATGAAGAAATGAAGTTTTATGCACATTTGGAAGATTCTAAAGGAAGGAAGTTGAGATTGGAAGCTTGTGGACTCAATGATATGGAAGCATTAGTGATTTCAAGCATCTATAGCAAGGAAAGATCAAGTTTGGCTTTGGAAATCATCAACGAAGCAAAGAATGAAGCGCAAAGGAAAAGTCGCAAAAGTCAAAATAGCAAAACCCACCGATCGGTCGCAACCCGCAACCGGATCCGGTCCGGCGCTTGGTCAAAGCTATTACCGATTCGGTCGGCCTAGAAACCGATCCGTTTCGCACCGCAGCTACACAAATCGCATTTATTGTTGCCTTAACTCCCATAATCATTGGAGTCCGATCATTTCTTGATATTAACTTGAGAGAACGTTTTTGGGCGCTAGCAAGAGCTTTGGCTATTTAAAGGACCTAGTACTTGTATACTAAGTGTGACACAACCAAAAGAGTATTAGTTTACACCAAAACTAATACTAACCCTATTATTTCAACCCAAAAGCTTAGTATTTATCGAAAACGCCCAGAGCAAGGAGGAACCATTCTTGTCCATTGTTTCGGTAGTTTGAAGTTGTGCGGTGATCCTAGGTGATTGGAGGCGCGTGGTTGCTACAATCCACGATTTCTAATTCTTGTAATCACAAAAGTTTAGGTATTCTATGAACTTTGTTATGGAAATCTATTCTCTTGAATTGTTTGAATTACCTTGTTATGACTTGTGTTTAGATATGATTGTTTTCATGGAGTAGTTTGTGATATACTTGTGTGTTGGAATGTGATTAATCATAATAGTGTTCTCAAATGTGATGCATGTATATATGATCTTGTTTAAATGAGTTTGTTGGAAAAATACTAGTCTTGGATTGATTTGTCAATAAAACATGTTTTAAGAAAAAGGACCAAAGGATTTCTCTTGTGTTTTATTCCAAAAGTGTAGTGACAAACTAGTATGGGATATGGTGATTGACAACCACCATGTTTTGCTTATTAAAACAAGACTAGGAACATTTTCATCACGAAGGGTCGAAAGATTCGTAAGAACAAATTTAATGAGAACATGTTGCAAACAAATGGAACTTTTATAGGATAATCATGGGATAAGGACCGAAAGGATTACCTAAATGTTTTTGTTCTTAGAATGATTTTTACAAACAAATACCATGGTTGGGGAATCATTTGCTTATGATTTGTGCATCATACTAAGAGTATACACCAAACCTTTATGAACATTATCTATGGTTGATTATAAGACTACACACAAGTATATATTTATATTCTTGATTCAGATTTTCACTAGAACACTTATTCGAGGAAGCCTTGACAAGCTTTCTTGTTAGAAACTTTTAATCAAATCTATTTCAAACAAAAATCCTTGGGACGATCTCGACTTACCAAACTTTGCTATTATGGACGAGTATACTTGCTCGTATGTGTTAATAGGTTATACGGTTAATTCGTGATTATAAATTTTAAAACTTGCACCAACCGAGCACATCAAGTTTTTTACGCCACGGGATTTTTCTTTAATTTTCTTTGAAATTAGAAGTTTTGAAATCTAAAAAAAAAAAAAAAAAGTTTTGTTACAAACTAACCGATTCGGTTGGTTAGCCAACCGAATCCGGTTAGACATTCTGTGAAATTTTTTTGGTTCGAATTTAGTTGTCTATCTTCTTAGTTTATTGTGTTTTGATTTCTAGAATAATTTTGTGGTTTAATCATTTCTTAGATTTATTGTTTTTATTTATTTTATTTTCTTTACATTTGTCATTTATTAGTTAAGTTTTAATTAATTTTAATATTAATAGTTAATGGTAATGGTTAGGTAGTAATTTTATTTTCATTATAGTTTATTTAATGATAGAATTTATTGGTAGTTTATTTAGTTTTAGTTTTAGTTTTAATTTTGGTTTTAATGAGATTTAATATGTTATTTAATTATTAGTTTATGAAGAGTTTTATTTAATTAATCGGAGTTAGTACACCTTAATGACACTTAATTTGCATTAATAATTTTCTTAAAAAAATAAAAAAAATATAATATATTTTTCGATCAAACCGATCGGTCGCAACCCGCAACCCGATCCGGTTCGATTGCCTTAATAATTTTAACCAACCGATTCGGTTGGTGATCCAACCGAATCCGTTGGAGTTTCGAGTTGATTTTATCATTTTTAGGTTTTGAGTTTTTATTTGAGTTTTTAATTTTGTTAGATGTCTTAGTTGTTTTATTATATGTTTTTATAGTTTGTTCTTGTTTTACTAACTTTAACGCTAATCATTCGAGATTTGTTTTGTTTTGCTTTGTTAAGTTGTCTAGTAACATGGATAGTTTGAGCGAATCTCGAATACCTTCGTACTTTGGATGAAATGTTCAAGGATACCTAAGTTCATTAGAAAAGATTGGAGGAATTTTGGAGGAAAGCAAGAAAGAATTGGGAATTGACACGGGTGATATGGAAGAAGTATGTGAAAACAAGGTTCAACTACCCAAAACAAAAGAGTCGTAGTGTTTACACAAGCACCGCCAACGGTGTATGATTCACCGCGATGAGATTTGGAACGCCTTGTAGCGTGGAAGGAGTACGTGCTTGGGATGCACAAATTAATATGGCTTATGGAGAGAATTATATCTTGAAGAGGTTCTTGACGAAATCGGTCATGTGCGTATGGACTATGAAGCATATGGAAGAAAGATGGTCAAAATCAAGGTCAATATTCATGGACATATCTTTGAAACTGATTTTGTTGTTTTAGAAGAAGGAAATGCGGATGAACCTAATGTGTGTTTTGGTCGAGATTTTCTTGTCACGACCAAGTGTCAAGTAGATTTTGGTATGGGAGAAATGCGGATTAATATAACCGAGTTGGAAGAAGGAAAAGGAGTCAACGAGATGCTAGTGGAAGTTTGTGCAAACATGGAAGAGAAAAAAGTGGAAGTGGTTAAAATGGGAAAAGCAAACCGAAAGAAACCATCATCAAATAAACTAACCCCAACAACAACCTCCACCACCAAAATGATTACACACCATCGTCACCTACCACTACTATCAAACCCTTAACCGACAACCAAAAAGAAGCTATTTTAGAAAATCTAGAACAAAAATTTCTAGAGCTCAATGAAAAGAAGCCGGTTATAGAAGTTCTCCAAGATTATGTGCTTTACCGAAAGAAGTTGGATGCATTGATGCTAGCGAGGGCTAGGTTGGAAGATAAGAATCTCACGGATGAGGATCGAGATCGAATTTTGTTTAAAGGCATGCCAAGGAAAGAAAAGGATCCGGTAATTTTGTGTTGCCGATCAAAGTAAATGGAACTACACCGTTTATGCTTTAGCCGATACGGGTCGAGTGTTAACGTGATGCCGTATCCATTGTTCAAAACTTTGGGACTAAGTAATCCGCAACCTAATCATTCTAAGCTCACTATGGCGGATAACACTCAAGCAAAGGCAATGGGAGAAGTTAAGAATGTAAGAGTGCAAATTGGCTATCAACCGATTTGGCGATTTTCTTGTCTTGGATATTCCGTGGACAAGAGTTTACCGCTATTGTTGGGGAGACCATTTTTACGAACTTGTGGAGCAATTATAGACATGGGAAGAGGCACCATGACTATTGACGATGGGATTTCGAGGCAAACATACTACCCAAAACCAAGAGGACCAATTTTAGAATGTATGGAAGATTTGGAATGGATGGATGCAAATGATGATTTAACTTGTTTTGAAGTGGGACGTGATGTCCACGGTAATCCAATGTACGGACCTTTAACTCCACCTTATTTCGATATAGAGGACGAAATGGAACGTGCATTCGCGATAGAAGCTTTCTATAACCCATTCAAAAACATATTAGTTTACAAAAAGTTGACCGACTTTTAGGATCTTTACCGTGCAACTTAAGAATTTGAGTGGAAACCCAAGGGTCGGGGACTTACAAGAGACAAACCGAGATGGAGCATGGCATGTTAAGTTTGATATATTATGCCCGGACGGACTAAGATTTATGAGAAAATTCAAAACTTTTGAAACGCTCCGTGAGTTGACCGGAAAATTTCAAAGCGAGGATATTCTTAGACAAGAGTATTTTGAGGAATTTTGAGGAAAAGGCAAAGATCGTAATAACAAGCAATCATTTGCTTGAATTTCATGAACTATTTCTTTTGATTTGATGCATTAGGATTTTGTTTCTTATTTATTTTTCATTTTATGATTGAGGTAATTTGGTTTAATGCATTATGACTATGAGTTTTGAGTTGAGTTTGGATTAGTTCATTTATATGATGAGTTGAGTTTTTTTAGATTGAATGATTGTTCAAAATTTCATTTGGTGAATGAATGTTGTGTGAATCTTTAGCAGGAATTTTTGAGTAAAAAAAATGTTGCTTGGAGGGTAAATGCCTAAGTAACATGTTAAACATATAAAAAGCAAAATTTGGCAAAAGCATACCAAACGGTTGTGTCCTTGATCGAACCGGTTGCACCAAAGTATAAAATTTCATTTTTCCAAAACACACACACACACTAATTTTCCGTGGTTTTGCAAAATTCATCCAAGAGAGCAGATTGAAAGTTGTTTAAGTTGTAGGATAACATCATGGCACCCAAGCAAGTAAGCATCTACATTCAATTAACTCAATTAAGGTTTTATTAGAACATTTGATTCGAATTGAATATTAGGTCACCAATTTGGGGTTTTTGTTATAATTCAATTAAGTGGTAATATTTTAGGATTGAGTGGGTAATTGATATAGAGTGCATTACAACAAGAGATTGATTGATTGATTCATCATAGATTGGATGTTAGATGATAAGATTTTTCGAATTAGTTGGGTTGTGCTTATGAAATGAGATAAGTTGCAATTGGTGATTCATTATGATGGATGATATGTTTTAAGAGTGATGGATGCTACATTATTAGAACTAATGATTTTAAAATATAGGATGAGTTCTAAGATGTTAGATGTTTGATGATTTGGAAGCAAGAGTAGAGTAATTCTAGGATGGGAATCATTGAGGATGATAGAATGCGATCTAAGAGTGGTTTGGGAGTTAGAAATTCGAGATTATGAGGATTTGAAGGCGAATGCCTTATGTAGTCAAGACAACCGATTCGGTTATGCATTGCAACCGAACGGTTGGTGTCTCGACATATTGGAAACCGATTCGTTGGTGATCCAACCGAATCCGTTGTGGTTTCGTGTGGATTTTTGTGAAATTTTGAAATGTATCTTAGAGGGTTCTCTAACCTTCTTGTTTGTTCTAACACTCTTATATGGTCTTATTTTTGTGATTTCTACAGAGAATTATTGTAGGAGCTCGAGTGGGAGGAAATTCCAATTAACCCGCTTGTTACTAAGTTTTGTGAAAGGAACGAGAAGAAGAAGGTTAAGTATAGTGTGAAGAAGGAAGCAAATGCTAATTTAAAATTCAAAATCTCACCGATGGAGAGAAACATGCTTTTCGGGAAAGATTGTCGGGTTACAACATAGGACATGTTTGGTTCCAAGGGTGATTGATTGGGATTTATTTAACGAATGTGAGTGTGAAGATGAGTTAAGAAGGATGATGCGAACGCCTTATGTATATCCGTGAGATGGAGATTCGCTCAATGATTTGTCATGGGAAAGAGCATTCAGTGTCAATGAAGAGGTCTATCGAGAATGGTGTATGGAATTCTTTTCAACCATGTATTTTGAAAGAAAGGTGGATGTTCGAATTTGATGACGGAGATTTGTGTTTGGTTTAGACTTTGTGGAAGGGATCATGCTTACACGCTGCCGCCTTTGGTGTAGCTCTTGGTTTGTATGAGCCACATGAGGTTAATCATCGATTATTTGAAACTCACTTTTCTAGACTTTGAGGTTTGAAAAGATTACCCTAGTATTCCCGCTTATTGGAATCAAGTGGGAGATCCTACTTGTGCTAGGAGGAATGCTTCAACCATCGTGAATCCATTGATGAGGATACTTCACAAGTTGATTGTGACCGCCATTTAATAGATTTGGAAGGTGGACAAATGTCGAAACCGGACTTATGGATTATGAAGTTGCCGGAAGAAACTAAGGACGGTAATGCCATTTGGCGATAGTCGAATATTTGTCTAGAGAGCCCCGGAATCAAGAGCAACAAGAATATTTGTGGAGGACATTTTGTGACAAGATTGGCGAAGAATCTTGGGTATTATGTTGATGAGGAATTGGCTAAGTGTGGAGAGCCAAAGTATAGTGAAACGTGGATCATGAAAGGTTTTGGTAATGCTTTGAACAGAGATTGGGAACCGAGGGTTATGGATTGAACCAAGACCACAACAAAGAACCACCACAACAAAGAAGGGAATATACCAATGGAGAACGTGCAAATGGGTACGCCCAAGAGTTTTGATTCGTGATGGGAGAGTGGAACCAACATCTAGATGAGATTCAATGTAGGGATGTGGAGAGACTCGATGATGTTAAGAAACAACTACATCAATGATTATTCGATGCCTATCTTTCAACACATGGCTCGAGAAGCCAATTATGAGTTGCCACCCTACAATCCACCAAATGTTCCACCATATCCTTTTCCTTACACTTTATCCCGACCCTATCCGTATCCATATCCCGGTACGCACCGCTTCTCGATCCAATACCCCATATGGTCGACACCAAGTTGGAGGAACAAGCTATGAAGTTGGAGGATCATCATCGGAGTTGGAGGCAAGAAGAAAAGAGGAGAGTTCGCTCGTAAATCATAGACGAAAACTACGTAACCGAAAGTGATGATGATGAGTTTGATGATGAAGAAGGAGAAGACATGAGCGAGGATGACGAGTGATTATGGATCATTCGTGAATTATGGTTTCAAAACAATGGTCATGATGTGTTTTAAACATTTCTATCTTTTGATCGATTTCTTTAGGATGTTTGGCGATTTTGTTTGGTTATATCTAGTTTTTAGTAGTTTTGTTTTGTTTTGTGCATTTCGTGTTGCGCTTTTTTTTTTTTTGTTTGCAGGATGGATGTGTTGGAAGCTTATTGATGGTCAAATGTTTCGAGTTGGATAACTCATGTGCTTGCTAATGACCCAATGTGCTTATTGCATATTTTATCCCGTGGTATCTTTTAACTATTTTTTCCCATTTTCTTTACTTTGAAGTTCATTTTCATTACATTGAGGACAATGCAAAACTTAAGTATGGGGAGGAAGAAAATAGGAAAATGATACGATTTTTTTTTTTTTTAGATAACTTTTGGATGCAAGTGATTAGAAGAAATTCGCCTTGATGGTCTAATGGTTTTCGCGCTATTGATAATTAAAATACATAACTTGGGATTTCAATGGTAAAATGAGGTTTTGAAAATTTTTTAGATTTGAACCAAATTACTGAAGTAATTCATTTTGGATTCGATAGCATTTTCTAGCATGCATAATAGCCTTTTTCCCACAATTTTTGTGAGGTTTCTTTTTGTATAAAACACATCTTTTGTTTTATATTTGCTATGAGTGTGCCGGTGATTATGTCGATTCTAGAACTTGTACTAGTTATGCATTACGGTTAAAATCACTTTCGAGTGATCTAAATATTTTCAAGTGATAAGAGGCACCTTAGGAATAACCCAAATGGCCTTCCATTTTTACATCTAATGATATATTAGCTGACCACATCGGTTAGTTAACCACCCACATGGACCCATTTTGTTAGTGCTCATTTTTAGCACTAGATACCCCTAGTTACACCTTCTGAGCCATTCCTTTTCAATTTTGTTACATACAGAAAATACAAAAATATTTTACACCTTTAAGCTTTAGCCAACCCTTATCAAGTCTACTGGTTTGTTGCTAGATGTTTGGAATGATTGGATTGTTTTTGATGATTATGAGTTAGCCGACTTTGCCATTCGTGTGTGCCATTCCGACAAAGACGAAGGATGCATACTTTATTTGTATTTTTGTGGTGATGCTTATACGGTGTGGGGAGATGTGATGTATGAAAAAAAAAAAAAAAAAAAAAAAAAAAAAAAAAAAAAAATTTTTATAGCCAAGGAGCTATATGAGGGATATTGATTAGCCAATGAGCTAAATTGAGTTATACATATTTATGGAGAATCGATATGAGAAGAGGAGTAATAATCATTTTCGGGATCGTGGTTTGTATGATGACTAGCACCATGGAGGTTTGGACTTGATTTTATTTTTATTTTAAAACCAATTTCATAAACTATCCCATGCCTTATCTATACCTATTATGAACCCTTAGCCTTAACGTTATAACCCGAATAAAAGACCTCTTTGATGAATTTATTTTCTTTGTTTTGATACTTGTACAAGCTTATGGTAAAAAGCATTGATCATGACTAGGCATTGAGTGATTTACATATACCCACCAATATATGAGTGTTGAGTGAAATCTTAAAGCCATTCGTGAGGTATCCTAGTTATGTTATCTAAAGTGTTTGGTTCATTTTTAGAAGATTTTCACATATTATAAGCAAAATAATAATTATCTTTATTGGTAATTGTTACATTTTTCTGGAACCATGGTGTTATGGACCATTGAAATCAATTTTGCAATGTTAGACCTACTCGAGGGCTAGTAGAGCTTAAGTGTGGGGAATTTGATAACGCCTAAAATGAACATGTTTTTAGTAGCGTTATTGTCGGCTTTGTGCATGATATTCGCTATATTTACTCATAATGTTGCAAAAGTGCAAAGATGCGATTGTGTATGTATATGTAGCCGTGTATCGCGAATAATGAAGAAATGAAGTTTTATGCACATTTGGAAGATTCTCAAGGAAGGAAGTTGAGATTGGAAGCTTGTGGACTCAATGATATGGAAGCATTGTGATTTCAAGCATCTATAGCAAGGAAAGATCAAGTTTGGCTTTGGAAATCATCAACGAAGCAAAGAATGAAGCGCAAAGGAAAAGTCAAAAAGTCAAAATAAGCAAAACCCACCGATCGGTCGCAACCCGCAACCGGATCCGGCCGGGCGCTTGGTCAAAGCTATTACCGATTCGGTCGGCCTAGAAACCGATCCGGTTTCGCATCGCAGCTACACAAATCGCATTTATTGTTGCCTTAACTCCCATAATCATTGGAGTCCGATCATTTCTTGATATTAACTTGAGAGAACGTTTTTGGGCGCTACAAGAGCTTTGGCTATTTAAAGGACCTAGTACTTGTATACTAAGTGTGACACAACCAAAAGAGTATTAGTTTACACCAAAACTAATACTAACCCTATTATTTCAACCCAAAAGCTTAGTATTTATCGAAAACGCCCAGAGCAAGGAGGAACCATTCTTGTCCATTGTTTCGGTAGTTTGAAGTTGTGCGGTGATCCTAGGTGATTGGAGGCGCGTGGTTGCTACAATCCACGATTTCTAATTCTTGTAATCACAAAAGTTTAGGTATTCTATGAACTTTGTTATGGAAATCTATTCTCTTGAATTGTTTGAATTACCTTGTTATGACTTGTGTTTAGATATGATTGTTTTCATGGAGTAGTTTGTGATATACTTGTGTGTTGGAATGTGATTAATCATAATAGTGTTCTCAAAATGTGATGCATGTATATATGATCTTGTTTAAATGAGTTTGTTGGAAAATACTAGTCTTGGATTGATTTGTCAATAAAACATGTTTTAAGAAAAGGACCGAAAGGATTTCTCTTGTGTTTTATTCCAAAAGTGTAGTGACAAACTAGTATGGGATATGGTGATTGACAACCACCATGTTTTGCTTATTAAAACAAGACTAGGAACATTTTCATCACGAAGGGTCGAAAGATTCGTAAGAACAAATTTAATGAGAACATGTTGCAAACAAATGGAACTTTTATAGGATAATCATTGGGATAAGGACCGAAAGGATTACCTAAATGTTTTTGTTCTTAGAATGATTTTTACAAACAAATACCATGGTTGGGGAATCATTTGCTTATGATTTGTGCATCATACTAAGAGTATACACCAAACCTTTATGAACATTATCTATGGTTGATTATAAGACTACACACAAGTATATATTTATATTCTTGATTCAGATTTCACTAGAACACTTATTTGAGGAAGCCTTGACAAGCTTTCTTGTTAGAAACTTTTAATCAAATCTATTTCAAACAAAAATCCTTGGGACGATCTCGACTTACCAAACTTTGCTATTATGGACGAGTATACTTGCTCGTATGTGTTAATAGGTTATACGGTTAATTCGTGATTATAAATTTTAAAACTTGCACCAACCGAGCACATCAAGAAGCTTTGCCTTTCTAGTATTTGCACCGATATTTGGGCCAAACGATGAGCATACTTGTTGTGTTTCGATTCCTGCTAAACCCTTGCTACCTAATTGCCACCCATCACATTGATAGCCCAGATTATCCGCATGACTTCCAGCAACCAAAATCTTCGATTCCATCTTGGGTAGGGGCAGGATTGGGTAATTTACTTGTTTCCCATTCTTCAGCAGCACTAGCGATTTCCTTGTTACTAAAATGGCTGAGGCATGGTACTATTAACTGCAACTTCTGAGCTTCTTGCGTAAAGTAACTTACTTCTTGATCGACTATCTCGTTATTGAAACTCACTCGATTGAAACCTAGCATTATCAAAGCGTAATCGGTGTGAGATACCAACTAAATAAATTAGTGAAACAAAGTATGGAATCGAAGATGAGCCAACCAATAAAGTTGGTAAGGATTATGTAGAAGCCAGATTCTATATACCATCAGACCATGTCAGAAACAATTAGTTTGCACGAAAAAGTATATGTTCAGTGTCCATATTCTAAAAATCGGTTGCATTTTTACCATCTTCGCAGCTATTTGGTGTAAGCAAAATATAAGGTGATACTTATGGTCAAATTCTCACTTAGACCAACTTATTGCACATGTTAATCTATAACTGTGTATAACTATAATTATAAAAGATCTAAAAGGAAAAGACAACGGTTCTACTATTAAAATACAAACATGGTTTATCAATCACATACCACTTTAATTGAATCACATACCCCCTTATCATTGATTGTATGCTCACCCTATGTGAATCCACAATGTATAAGTTAAAGAGCACATTCAGATTTCGTAACACTAGATATAGAGTTTGTTATCTCAAAGACACTAGAAACAAGCGGTTTGATTCCATTCTGAAAGTCAAGGACTTGCAAAGAACCAAGAAAGATTCGTAGCATTTAATATGCAAAAATGTCATGCAACCTAGATAGTATGTCAAACCAAATTAACTTTATCTGCTTTAGTAAGTCATAGTGGAATTAGCAACCCCGTGTGGCTTTAACTTAACAATCAATAGTATATATCCGCGGTTCATATCGGAAACTTTGATGCATTTCCTTTTAATGTAACACTTTCAAAGAAATTCTTCCAAAGTCATTAGTTTATCAGCGTATCAACCAAAGAAGGCCCTATTATAATATCCGGATGCATTGTTCATTGTTTTGGTGTATTCAACGAACATTGTTTTAAAGATGTTGATAATTTACTCCTTGAGCGGCGCAAGGGCTTGTTATCTGTGATCCTTTTCGTTGCTCAATGTCTGGAAAAATGAAAAATATGACCGTTCCTAGCATTTTAGTAATCCCTCAATTGCCGTTGTTAATCTCACACGTAGTTGGTGGTGATAACTCTATAATATTATATGAAGGTGAGATTTGTGAACTTTGGATTAGTTTGGTTAATGCTAGTACAGTTGCGGTTGAGAAAGCAGATTTTATGGGAAAAATCATGATTCTGATGTATCGCTTGGTTGTGATACCTTGAACCGCACCACCGTTAAAACCGGTGTCAAGTGATTATCCCGATGACCTTGAAAGCATGGCAACTAGGGTCGGAACTTGATAGTGCTAGTAAGAGCACACCGTTATGCAATGAGGCACCTAAAGGATGCAAGTCGCCGGTGTTGTTAATTTACTATGCGGTAATTTATATTTCTTATCTCTAGAATGCTTCATTAGAAGTGGCAAAATGAGCGGGTTGGGTAAGGGGTCAATTGATATCGTATTTTGTGATGGGTCATTTTGGTTAAGGCAAAACACTTTTGAACAAAATGAGTGGAAGGGGTTATGCCTTAAAATTACACTCTTGGACCAATTTTAACATTTTGACACGTTTTAAATCAAGACAGTGACCCATTAAACAACCTGAATCGACCCATTCCTCAGTAAATGGGTCAAAATTCACACCTCTGAGTTTTTCCCTTTACAAGATCATTATATTAATAGTTGTGGTTGTTTTCAACTTTCTATCAGGTCCGCTCGGAAACAATGGAGAGCCACCAGATGGTGGTATAGTACCGCATGTCGCCGCTTTATCACCCCTTGAACATCGTGTTTTGCAGGTCTTTCTTTCATGAAAGCTCGCTTACTTTCCATGGAAATCCCCCCTCACGTTGGAGACATTTCTGAAAACATTTCAGATAAACAAACAGACAGATTATTAAAAATTGATCCCTTTAGAGGAAGCTGGGGCCTACGTTTTCTTGAACTCGAGTTAAATAATTCGACTGAAAGCACTTACCCTAAAACAAGAATAGACCGAGATTATGCTTCTAGAGTACTTATACCATTGGACCATTTTAAGTTACCTGTTCTTGATGGTTCCGTTTTACTTAACAATGCACAATCAAATAGAGGTAATAATACGAAATCGAACTTAATGCTTCTATTAAGGATTTGATTTCAAAGATTAAGGTGAAATGGGAGTCGGTCGGAGTAGCTCGAGAATTGCATATTAAGGATGCCACCAGGAGCACTTCAAACATCGGTCATGGACGTTTTGCTACCGATCCTTTGACATTTAGTTTTAGGCTTGCTAGAACCCGCTCATCACAAGTTGATAAAGAAGATTCAAAAAGAATCTATTACAAAAGATGGTTCTGCTTCTATCAAAGGTTCTGTCCGGGCAAATGTCATGACTCCAATGGAAGTTCTAGTTCGTAACAACACTAAGGATTCTATAAAGATGCGTCTTAGCATATCTTGTTTATGACAGCTTACAAAACCTATTAAAGTTAATTTCTTTCTAGATGATACTATAACTAAACTTAAATCTAATAACCTTAAAACTTCATTACATGTTGATAATCTTCACAAGAAAGATACTCTAACCGAACTAAACCGCTACGAACTAAATCCGCTAATAACCTTAAAACTTCATTCCAAATCGAAAATCTTCACACGCTAATAACCTTCAAACTTCATTCTCATCAAAATCTTCAAAGATATTTTTACTAAACATAAATCCGATATTTTTACTAAACATAAACCGCTTATTAACCTCAAAACTCAATTACTTACTAATACTCTTCACTCGTGAAGATACTCTAACCGAACTAAATCGCTAATAACCTTCAAACTTCATTCCTTCACTGAAAATCTTCCGCTAATAACCTTCAAACTTCACGTGAAGATAATTTTACTAAACTTAAATCCGTTATTAACCTCAAAACTCAATTACTTACTACTCTTCACTGATACTCTAACGAACTAAAGATACTCTAATCTTCACGAACTAAACCGCTAATAACCTTAAAACTTCATTCCTAAATCGAAAATCTTCATTCCTCATCGAAAATCGCGTGAAGATAATTTTACTAAACATAAATCCGCTATTAACCTCAAAACTCAATTAGTTACTAATACTCTTCACATAAACCGCTATTAACCTCAAAACTCAAAGATACAAAGATACTCTAGCGAACTAAACCGCTAATAACCTTCAAACTTCATTCCTTACTGAAAATCTTCACACGTGAAGATAATTTTACTAAACTTAAATCCGTTATTAACCTCAAAACTCAATTACTTACTAATATTCTTCACTCGCGAAGATACTCTAACTGAACTAAATCCGCTAATAACCTTCAAACTTCATTCCTTACTGAAAATCTTCACACGCGAAGATAATTTTACTAAACATAAATCCGCTATTAACCTCAAAACTCAATTACTTACTGATATTCTTCACTCGCGAAGATTCTTTTAATATACTTAAATAATCAATAACTCGCTAATCTTGATAATCTTCACATGTGACTAAATTCATAATATCAAATAATCTATGACTTATGCAATCTAAATCATCTCTGAACATTAAACACCTAATTCGAAAACTATTCTTTCACAAACGCATCAAAATTTACAATTCTAAACTAATTTTATAAAAATTAATTAAATAATTAATAAAAAAAATAACAATTACTTGAAATCTTTATGTAGTCTGATTTAAACAAAGCATCTTCTTCACTAATTTCAGCTTCCTCTGGTTCAATTTCATCCAAGTTAATATTTATCCTCTGGTGATTGCTGTGTTTTAATGATGGCGACATACGGTGGTTGAACGACGGTGACATATGGTGGTTGAACGACGGTGACATACGGTGATTGAACGACGATGATCTGCGGTGGTTGAACGACGGTAATATGCGGTGGCTGAACGACGGTGATAGAAGGTTTTGATTAAACAGTTATTAAAGTTATTAAAGGTGATATGCGGTGATTGAACGACAATGTAGTGGTGGTTTGAACGGTGGTGTAGTGGTGGTTTGATCGGCGATTTGTGGTGGTTTGATCGCCGATGATGAAGGCAGTTATGATGGAGAGAAAGATGATTGGAGTTGATTTCACCTTAATTATGGTACTTCCTGTGTGTTTTTTTATATATATATATATTAAGTGTGTGGATTGTGTTGACAAAGAATACCCTTATAGTTAGTGTAAAGGGTGGGATTAATTTTAGCTATTAGATCTAAAAATGAGGGATTAGATGGAGGCTAGGATCTCTTCTCGCTCTCACAAAATTAGACTTCACAAGAAACACTCTCTCTCTCTCTCTCTCTCTCTCTCTCTCTCTCTCTCTCTCTATATATATATATATATATATATATATATATATATATATATATATATATATATATATATATATGTTTGGGTTATTATGAAAAGTTTCTTATAATGAAAAGAATGAGAAGGCATGGAGGTGACATGTGTCACCTTTGCCATATCATCATGCCACATCACCATACCCCACCCCCACCCCCCACCCCCAAAAAATTTCCCGCCAAAAAATTTTTTTGGGCAAAATTTTTTTCCCGCCAAATTTTTTACCGCATCACAATTATGAATTTAGTGCATCAAAGTTATAAATTATCGCATCACGCTTATAAAGTTATCGCATCACAATCATGATTTAGTGCATTAATGTTATAACCTTCATTTTAGTGCATCATAGTTGATGCACTTAACTATTAACTATGATGCAAGAATTTATAATAAAGATGCACCAAAACTTATTAGTGCATTAAGGTTATAAGTTATTGCACACAATTATGATTTTAGTGCATTAAGGTTATAAATTATCGCATTACGCTTATAAAGTTCTTGCATCACAATCATGATTTTAGTGCATTTAAGGTTATAACCTTGATTTTAGTGCATCATAGTTGATGCAATCGAACTATTAACTATGATGCAAGAACTTACCAATGGAGCATTAGTCCAATGGTTGGAGCACTTGTCTTTGAGTCAATTGACCCAAGATCAAGTCCCATCCTTGGCATTTGCTTCATATAGGTACCCACCTCCGCAAAACCCGTGGACACACCTGAGAGACTTTGTGGAATAAGAGCTTGGGGTCCGAGTCTTGGCTCGTGCTCACTCCAGTTGGTGCCCACTAGGCCGGAAGAGTCAGCGAGCTATTCCTTGTGGGGTGGATAATGGCCGGTGCCAAAAGGCACCCGGGTCAGTGTTCCGCCAATCTACACCTTTGTGGAATGATGCGTAACTTATATAAAGATGCACCAAAACTTATTAGTGCATTAAGGTTATAAGTTCTTGCATCACGGTTATAAATTCTACCGCATCATAATCATGATTTTAGTGCATTAGGTTATAAATTATCGCATCACAATTATGATTGTGATGCGATGTCATTAGCGGGAAAAAAATTTTGCCCAAAATTTTTTTTTTTGGCGGAAATTTTTTTTTGCGGGGGTGGGTGGGTGGGTGGGGTGGGGTGGGGTGGGGGTGACACATGGCATGGTGATGTGGCAAAGGTGACACATGTCACTCCACATGCCTTCTCATTCTTTTCATTATAAGAAACTTTCATTTTAACCCTACCATATATATATATATAAGAATTATTAAAATTATGCACAAAGAAGTAAAATGGCTAATTCTTTTTGGGTAAAGGGGAGTAATCATGCACCCTGGTAAAATATATTAACCAAAAAATTTAAGTACAACGGATGAGAGTGAATCTCTCACCTCGGCCCGTTACATGGGCAACAAACACACACTAAAAGTGCACTAACCAAACAAATTACATAAGAAAGACATGCCAATCTTATGAACTACCAAACAACCAAATTTACTTCCTACCACGACCTAAGAGACTAACATCATACATGTCACACATATCCTCCAAGTGTCTCGGTAGATCGTTGACTTGCTCAGCATAATCATAAAATGGCTAATTCATATTAAGTGTTAAATGATTTTATATTAAAAATAAAAATGTTAAGGTAAAATGTAATTTGCAAACATCCGCAAAGGTAACTAAAATAACATTGATTTTTATTTAAAAACAACTAAGAAATAAGAACAAACTTAAATTTGATGGACTTCTTTATAGACAACATTTGTTATTTACCCTTAATACGGCATAGAGTTGTCATGTCTGGGGAAAAAACCATTTTGTCTGAAAAAAAGCCATTTCTATTCTTCATCTGGCGCTGGCCCGCCTTATATTGTTCACGGTTCACCTGACCATGTAATGACCATGATCACTATTCATTTATATTAAATAAGGGATTGAGTAGTAGAATAACAACGTACTTTTCCAAGTGTCCCATTCTGGTACGTGTACTTTTTTTAAGCTATAGAATAGCAATGTACTTTCCATAAGTGTCCCGTTCTAGTTTGTGTACTTTTTTAAGTCGTAGAATAGCAATGTACTTTTCATAAGTGTTCCAATTTAGTACGTGGGATGACGTACCAAATTGAAACACTTATGGAACTAGGACGCACCACATTGGAACACTTATGGAAAGTACATTGCTATTCTACAACTTAAAAAGTACACGACTAGAACGGTACACTTATGGAAAGACATCATTATTCTATTTTAAAAAATACACGCACTGCCGAATGAAACACTTGAAAAGACGTTGCTATTATACTGACTCAATCCCATTAAATAATGGACCAACACATGACACACTGGACCCTAAACCCTATTAATTAATGTACTAATATTGTATAAGCAACTCACATAGTCTCTTCCCTAGCATATACTTTACACGTCAATGTTCAAGTACCCAACTTACGTAGCCTCTTACAGACTTGCAATAATTGTTTCTGCTGGAGTTGCTATAATGAACACAATATTTCATGAATCATGGTAAGTAAAAAAGTAACATTGTAAGTGAACATTTATATATGTGCTTGTGAAAAACGTCAACATTATAATCCAGTAATGTACTAATGTCGTATAAGCAATATAGGAAGTTCTAGAAAAGCAATAATCTGTTGCATAAGCCGGTTGATAATGGTGTTTTTTAATAACTAATTAGGTTAGTTAGTGTTTCATGTCACAATAATGAATTTCAACTGCACGTCTAAACACACTCGTAATCGCATTTATAAACC
Organism: Chrysanthemum lavandulifolium; assembly: GCA_022545495.1. Lineage (NCBI taxonomy): Eukaryota > Viridiplantae > Streptophyta > Magnoliopsida > Asterales > Asteraceae > Chrysanthemum > Chrysanthemum lavandulifolium. The sequence goes on from CM040243.1 coordinate 179,933,671, forward strand.
TAGATAAAGGTACTTAGTGATCAAGACTTACCCATCTTGCATGCATTTCTGGTGCTACCATAGCGGTTGACCCGACCGGAGAATACGCTGCGACTTTTGTTTCTGTGTGAACCTGAATTCATTATAAGCTTTAGATCAGTACATTAGATATTATAACTTGTCATATTATACGGGGTGTTTGGACATGGGTTAGTTTCACACTTTTACGGTACTTACATTAATCAAGACATGTGTAAGGGTAACGTAATCAACCTTTCCAACAGATGTAAAAGATTGCTTCCAGAAAAAACCTTATATGCATCAGCTTTAAATTAGTTCTAATATAACAGAAACCATTATACACACATATAAAACAATGTAAAAATATAATAGTTCCACATATCATCTCAAATAAGTGCACTAACTTTTATGGCAAACTTGAAGGTCATGAGCTCTATTATGACAGGCTTCAGACTATGATATGCACCACCATAGGATTTATCTAAACTTCAAACCGACAACACCTTCTTTTAAAGTTTTTTTTCCATGTTATTAAGGCATTACTCTGAAAACAAATAACCCGTACATGCTAGTTTGATAAACATTCTGAAACAGTAGGTGTAAAATGATAATCTCAAATAGCCACTAAATGTACTTAATTTATTAAGCAATCTCAAATAGCCCGTAAAAGCTATTTCGATAAACATTTTGAAACAGTTTGTGTAAAATGATAATCTTATATGTGATTAAAAACCAATAATACATCAAAAAGCTTCATTCACTGATTACATCGAATAATTATCAGTTACAAATATGCAATCCAGACAGCCCATTAATTCCAATTGATTTATGTTGAATCATGTGATCTTATTGTTTATTATCTAATTTTTGTCGCCTATTGCCTGAGATTCCTCTAGCCTTTCCAACGTGATTGGTCAATTATTCTTCATTGTTATTAGAGGTCGGTGTTTGCTTGTGGTATTACTTGATTGGTGGTGCCCTTGTTTTCTTTGCTGATTCTTTAATATTATTTATCATGTGAGATTGTTGGTTAATATGGTATAACGCAACCCTATTTGGGTTTCGTTTTTCTGGCCCTTGTTCGTGTGGTTGCTGTTGGGGGTTTTCATTTTAGGGTTTTTTTTTATCGCATGTTATTATTGTTATGGACTCTTCAAATTCAATGGATAATAAAACTGTTAAGGGTACTGTTACAGCTGTTGGGGGACGCAAAGAATCGGGTTTGTTAGGTGACGCACCTATTCTTAAATCGATATTGAAGAAGGCTCATCGCAACATGTCGCCTTGTGTCGTCAATCCCACTTTGAATAATGGAAATTCTGATCATTCAATGCCTATGAGCAATCCAACTGTTGATGAAAATGCGACACAAGTAAAGGGAAACGGTTCCTCTCCTGATGTCGTTGTGCAATATCCTACTGGTGGGAATACTTGCAATGTTGATGCTTGTAACACTAATGTTGGTGGGGCTACTTGTATTAATAAATCCACACCTGATGGTACGAATAAAGGTCCTAATTACAGCCATACTACTGCTCATACAGGTTCTGGTCTTAATGAGTCTCTAAAAACGCCTTCTGCTGCTGGTATACCTAATAAAAGTGCTCCATCAGGTTCTAATTCTTTGTCATTTGAGGATATGCTACAAGATAAAAGCAATAAAAAGGTAGTGAGGGTCTCGGAGATGAGAAATAGCGAATGCGTGGCTGGTGCTAATGTGACTATTCCTTTGGAAGTTGTTGATGAGGTGAGTTCTCGGTTTGAGAATTCTCTTTATGGTTACTTTATTGGTAAGAGGCTCGCGTTCCCCATTGTTGAAAATTATGTTAAGAATACGTGGGCGAAATTTGGTTTGCAACGGGTGATGCTTCACAATGGTTTCTTTATGTTTCAATTTGCGACAAAGGAGGGGATGGAAAGGGTTTTAGAGGAGGGTCCATGGCTGATACGTCTTGTTCCTATCATGTTGAATATTTGGACTCCTAATTCTAAACTCAAAAGAGACGAGATTACGTATGTTCCGGTGTGGGTTAAGATCCATAACATTCCTTTGGTGGCTTATTCTGAAAAAGGTCTTAGTCTTATTTCCACACAACTTGGTCGTCCAATTATGTTAGATGCCTATACAAGTGCTATGTGTCTTAAATCTTGGGGCCGGAATTCGTATGCGAGGGTTCTTGTTGAGGTTTCTTCATTGACTGATTTACTTGACTCAATGGTGGTTGCTATTCCTTATCCGAATGGCTCTGGACACTCAATGGAAACGCTTGATATAAAGTATGAATGGAAGCCTCCTAGATGTGCAGCGTGTAAGAATTTTGATCACAATGACTTAGCCTGTCCTAAAATGGTTAAAACGGTGGAGAAACCGGTGGTGAATGACGATGGGTTTATTGATGTGAATAGAGGTAAAGGTAAAGGCAAGCAATCTGTTAATAAACATGTGGATGGTGTGCGGCTGCAAAAGCCCAAGGTGTCTTTTTACTATAGACCGGTTGCAAAGAATAATTCGAGTGGTGCTTCATCGTCTCAAACGACGCCTGGTACTTCTGTTCAAGGTAACAATTCTGTCCCGAATCCTTTAGAGTCTATTAATGAGGTTGATAAGGGTAAAAGTCATCATTTAGCTCATAATGATAAGAAGGTCACTACTACTCCTAATGTGGATGCCCAAGTTAAAAAGACATACATTAGTGATAACCTAGTTGATTTGAGGAATTCTTTTGATGCATTATCGAATGAGAATGATATTTTTAGTTCGAATGAGGGGGTTGTGTTAACTCCTTTGAGTGGTAATAAAGGGGTGATTGATAGTGATAGTGAGGTTGACGAGATTATTGATTTGAAGGGTGCCTCGGGGACTTTTAAAGATGACGACATTAACAAAAAGGAAGCAAGCACTTCCTCGACCACAGTTTCCCATGTATAGCATAGCCTCATGGAACATAAGGGGAATGAATCTATCCCCTAAACAAAAGGAGGTTTGGCAGGTGATTAGTGAAAATAAGCTCTCGGTTTGTGCGGTTCTAGAGTCTCATATTGCTAGGTCGCGGCTTGATGTTTTGTGTGCTAAAGTTTTTCGTAATTGGGATTGGACGTCTAATGGGCATTTGTGTTCTAAAGGGTCTAGGATTGTTTTGGGTTGGAATCAAGAGGAGGTGGATTTGAACGTGGTTTTTATGGATGATCAAGTTATTCACACATGTATTCGGTTCAAGGCTGATAAGAAAGAGGTGTTTGCTTCGTTTATTTATGCTCATAACCGATATATCCATAGGCGTCCTCTTTGGGATAATCTTAAGTTGCATAAGCGGTATGTTCGATCTCGCCCTTGGTGTATTCTTGGTGACTTTAATTCTGCCCTGAATCTTGAAGATAAATTGGAGGGATCGTCCATTATTGATATCGCTATGCGGGAATTTAAAGAGTGTGTTGATGATATAGAGGTTGCTGATGTTAACCGTTCGGGGCTGCAATTTACTTGGAATCAGAAGCCTAGGGGATTGGATGGGACGCTTAAGAAGATTGACCGTATCATGGCCAATCTTGGTTTTTCGGATGTTTTTGTTGGTGCTCATGCTCTTTTTCAGCCTTATCGTATTTCTGACCACTCCCCGGCAATTCTTACTATTCCTTCCTCCTTTTCTTTTAAACCTCGTCCTTTTAAGTTTTCTAACATTATTGTGTAGAATCCTAGGTTTAAAATGCAGGTTAAGGAGTGTTGGGAGAAAAATGTGAGTGGTTTCCACATGTATCGTGTTGTTCGCAAGCTCAAGTTATTGAAGAAGCCGTTGCGTTCTTTGCTGTATAATGAGGGTAATACTCATGAGAAAGTTATTAAACTTCGTCATGAATTGGATACGGTTCAGCGGGCTTTAGATTCAGATCCCTTTAATGTGGAGATTAGAGAAGAGGAATCATGATCTTAATGCTTATAATGAAGCCATTCTTTTGGAGGAGAGTTTTCTGAAGCAAAAAGCTAAAATAGAGTGGCTTCGTGTTGGGGATGCTAATTCGGCTTATTTCCATAAGGTGTTTAAAAGTCGTAAAGCTAGGAGCAGGATTGATTCTGTTTTTAGTAATGAGGGGGTCCTGTTTGATCATGATCAGGTTCCAAATGCTTTTGTTAGTCATTTCACGTCGTTTCTCGGTCAAGAGGGGCATTCGATTCCGTTTGACGATAATGATCTCTTTAACACTACCCTTGATCCCGTTATTGCTAATCATATGGTGCATGGTGTTACTGCTCAAGAGGTTAAGGATTGCATTTTTTCGATGGGTGATGATAAATCTCCGGGGCGGATGGGTTTTCTGCGGCTTTTTTCAAAGGTGCATGGGATATTATTTCTGAGGATGTTATTAAGGCGGTTCAGGAGTTTTTTTTATTAATGGTAAGCTTCTTAAAGAAGTTAATCATACTACTATCGCTCTCCTTCCTAAAGTCAATACTCCTTCCTGGGTTAATGAATTCAGGCCTATTTCTTGCTGCAATGTTATGTATAAATGTATTAGCAAGATTATAGCTAACCGTATCAAGGAGAGTTTAACATCTTTGGTTAGTTTAAACCAATCGGCGTTCGTTCTTGGTAGAAGGATTTCGGATAATATTTTGCTTACCCAGGAGCTGATGCATAACTATCATCTTGATCGAGGACCTTCTCGTTGTGCTTTTAAGGTGGATATTCAAAAGGCTTATGACACGGTTAAGCTACACGATGTTCCATTACAGGTATTCTCTGAAGATGGTATTAGTATTATTGCAACACACATTGGTAAGCCTATTATGCTTGACTCCTATACTAGCTCTATGTGTACTGATTCTTGGGGTAGAAGTAGTTTTGCTCGATGTTTAATTGAAATTGATTCTCATGCTCCCCTTAAGGAATCTATTATTGTGGGGGTCCCATACATGGATAGTCTTGGCTTCTCTTCTGAAACTATTAGGGTGGAATATGAATGGAAACCTCCTAGATGTGATGTTTGTTTGATATTTGGTCATTCTGTTGATACTTGTCCTAAGAAAGTTGGATCGCACCGGTTGTGGAGGAAAACCAGGATGGATTTCAAGTTGTTGGGAAAAAGGGTAAAGCTAAAAAGAATGCTAGGGATAATAGAAGCGGTAATGTAGTTAATGGGGTCCCTGTTGGGAAAAATATGCAGTATAGGCCTAAATCTGTCTCCACCCCTTCTACTAGCAAACCTGTTCAAGGAAGTGCTAGTACTAGTGCGGATCAGCCCACTAATCCAAAAGTGAATACATCTATTCCGGTAGGTCCTTCTACTTCACATAATACTTCTAAACCTACTGGTCTAAATGTTGAGGTGGATAAGGATAGCCAATCTGCGCCTAAAGTTACTTATAGTACTAACTATCCTACACCTAAAACAAGTAACCCAAATTTAGGCGCTAATGTGATTACATCTAACCCGTTTGGTTCTTTGGCTACTGATGACGATGTTGATGGAAATAACGAATTAGGTGAGGATGATGTGGTTGAAAATGTTTATGATGAAACTGGTAATTTGTTTGACAAGTCGGGGGCAAGCACTCATGTTACGAATGTCCCCGATGTTTAGTATCGCCTCTTGAATATAAGGGTTTGAACCACTCCCTAAACAAAAAGAGGTTAAACAGTGGTTAAGGATAATAATCTTAGTGTATGTGCTATTTTGGAATCTCATGTTGATGCATCGGTGGTGGATGATACATGTCGTAATGTTTGTCGTCGGTGGAAGTGGACGTCAAATGGTAGTTTGTGTGATAAGGGGTCCCGTATAATTCTTGGTTGGAATGATGATCTTGTTGATGTTATGATTATGTCTCAAACTAACCAGGTTATGCATGTTCAGGTAAATACTCGGACGGACAGCAAAACATTTTTCTGTTCTTTTGTGTATGCAGATAATTACTATGTTCATCGGCGTGCCCTTTGGTCCAACCTTGTTTGCCATTCTGGATTTATGTGTAGTAGGCCTTGGGTTTTGTTGGGTGATTTTAATGCGGCACTTAAATTGGAGGATCATTCATGTGGTAGTTATGCCCCTGACATTGCTATGCGTTAATTCAAAGATTGTGTTTAGAAAATGGAGGTTGAGGATCTTAATTGTACTGGTCTTCACTTTACTTGGAATCGGAAACCAAGAGGCTCATTTGGTACATTGAAGAAAATTGATAGGTGATGGGAAATCAAATTTCCGACTTGTTTCGTGTTCGTTTGCTATATTTCAACCTTATCGTATTTCGGATCATTCTCCGTGTGTTCTGCGTATTCCCTGTAACTAAGCCTAAGCCTAAACCGTTCAAATTCTCTAACTTCTTGGTTCATAAAGATGGGTTTATTGATACGGTTACTGCGGGATGGAATCTTAATGTTCATGGTTGTGCTATGTATCATGTGGTTCAATGCTTAAAGGGGCTGAAATCTCATTTTCGTAAGCTTTTGCACAGTCAAGGTAATCTGCATGAGCGGGTAGTTAGGATTCGGAAGGAGTTAGATGAGGTCCAAAAGGCTATTGATACAGATCCGTCTAATTCAGACCTTCGTGATGAACATGCTCACTATCTTCTTGCATTTAAGGAGGCTACACTAGATGAAGAACGGTTTTTAAAGCAGAAATCTAAAGTTCAATGGCTTCATGCAGGTGATTCTAATACGGCTTACTTTCATAATATTGTTAAAAGCAAATGTGCCCGTAACCGTATTGAATTGGTGAGAGATGCAAACAATGTCTTGTATGAGGTCATCAAAGTTGCAGTGCTTTTGTTGCTCATTATGAACAGTTTCTTGGTATTGAAGGCAATTGTAGTCCATTTGATGAGTACGGTATATTTTCTAATGTTCTTTCACACCAATTGGCTAATTTGATGGTTCATCATGTCACGGATGCGGAGATAAAGGAGGCTATATTTTCTATGGGGATGATAAAGCTCCCGGTCCCGATGGTTACAGTACGCTTTCTTTAAGAAAGCATGGGATATTAATGCAGTCCGAGGTTATATCTCATTGCTTGGGATTTCTTCATGAATGGTAAGCTTCTTAAGGAGATTAATCATACCATTATCTCGTTGATCCCTAAAGTGTCTACCCCATCTAAGATTAATGACTATAGGCCTATTTCTTGTCAGAATGTCATGTATAAGTGCATTAGCAAAACTTGCTAATCGTATTAAAGAAGGCCTTGGTCGGTTGGTTAGTATTAATCAATCGCCTTTGTCCCGGTCGTCAGATATCCGATAATATATTACTTACCCAAGAGCTTATGCGGAATTATCATAGAGGAGAGGTCCACCTAGATGTGCGTTTAAGGTTGATATTCGAAGGCATATGATACGGTTGATTGGGCTTTTCTTAAAGCTATTCGATTGGGTTTGGTTTTCATGCAAAATGGTTTGTTGGATCATGGTATGTATCTCATCTACATCTTATTCTATATGTATTAACGGGATCTTCATGGTGGTTTAAAGGTAAGCGGGGTCTTCGACAAGGTGACCCGTTATCTCCCTATTTGTTTACTCGGTTATGGAAGTTTTAACTCTTATATTGCGATAAAGGTTTCTAATGCGGTGGATTTTCGGTTTCATCATTTGTGTGAACAATGAGAATTATTAACCTTTGTTTTGCGATGACCTCTTCTTGTTCGCTAGAGGCCATCGGGATTCATTAATGTCATTATGTGCTTTGAGGATTTCAAGAACTTTTCGGTCTTGTCCCAAGTATCCCTAAAAGTACTGACTTTCTTTGTAATGTGCCTAATGCTATTAAAGTCGCTATTCTCCGGCCTATGCCGTTTGCGAATGATCTCTCCTGTCGGTATCTTGGGGTTCCCTTATATCTTGAGACTTCTTTATAGGGACCGTAAGGTGCTTGTTGAAAAGTTGGAAGGTCGTGTGAATGATTGGCGTAATAAGTTCTTATCTCTTGCGGGTAGGCTTCAGTTGGTGAGGTCATTTTATCATCGATGCATCCGTATTGGGCTTGAGTCTTTATTCTTCCTACTAGTATTATTCATGAGTTAGAGCAGCTTATGAGGGGTTTCCTTTGGTGTCAAGGAGAAATGAAGAAGGGAAATGCTAAGGTTGCTTGGGAATCTATTTGTAAGCCAAAGCAAGAAGGTGGTCTTGGTATTCGACGTTTGGAGGATTTTAACATTGCCCTCATGACTACACACATTTGGAGTATTTTGACACATAAAGAGTCGTTATGGGTTCAATGGATTCATTCTTTTAAACTTCGTGGAGAAGCTTTTGGGATGTCCCATGTTTGGGGATGTTAGTGGGATGGCGTAAGCTTCTTGCGATTCGACCAAAAATTCGTTCATTTATCTGGCATAAGATCAACAATGGAAAGGACACATCGGTTTGGTTTGATAGGTGGTGTGCGTTAAGCCCAATTCATGATTTGCTTACTGCTAGAGATATTGCCCGGGCAGGTTTTAACTTATCCGATTACATTTGTGATCGATTGCTAATGGTGTTTAGCTATGGCCGTGGATGGTTATCTCGTTTTCCATTGTTAGCTGCAATTCGGTCCCTAATCTTAATGATCTTGTCGATGGATTATTATGGCGCAAAATTGGATGGTAATTTTAGTGGTTTTTAGTTTGGTGCATGGGATTCTATGCGCCTTAGGGTGATGTGGTTGGTCGTGTAATGTTCCTTGGTTCTCTCATTGTATCCCGAGGCATGCAATACACTTGTGGCTCGCTATTAGCGGTCAAGACGCAAGATAGGATGCGACAATGGGATGTTGGTCCTAATATTGACTTGGATTCGCTTAGATGCCCGCTTTGTGAATTGGTTCAGATTCTCATTCTCATTTATTTTTGAGTGCGTTTTCTATGCGGGTTTGGTTTCAGGCCGTGTTTTATCCGCATGGATGCGGTCCCGCCTTCTTTGGAGAGTATTATTCTTGTTTTATTCCTATATCTAAGGGCGGTCGGTTGGTAGCATCATTTCTCGGTTACTACTGCGGCTACTACATACTTTATCTGGATGGAGCGCAATGCTAGGATTTTCAAGCGTAAGAAGTCTCTTATGCGGAAATGGTTAGCATCATTGTCTCTACTATTCGGTTGAAGTGGTCACCTTCAAGTTCAAGAAGCTAACCTCGCGGTCTCGTTTGATCCTTGATAAATGGAAGATTCCAAGTATTTGTATTTCATGAAGGAGTGGGAGTAAGGGTTGTACTCTTTTCCCTACTCCAAGGTTTTTCCTTTGGGTTTTTCTTGGAAAGGGTTTTTAAGTAGGCAGACTTCCTGGGTTAACTTGCTCCCTTTGTGGATTGGCTGGATGCGGGATGCTCGCTTGCTACAAGTTTTTTTACTTGTTTATGCCTAGTTAGTTGATGTAATATAGCTAGGTCCTTTGTGTTTATGGCATGTCATAAACACTAGTTTATCAAGCTCTCGCTTGAGGTTAATGTGGTACTTCAGCCACATTCCATTTGTACTTAACATTATTTTTTGGTTATATATTTACCAAGGTAAAACCCTTTACCCACGGTTGACTGGAGATTTTTAAGGAATGTGTTGATTGGTTTCGGTTTTCACATGCGTATGGTTGCTTGGATTATGGAATGCGTTACGTCTATGTCATTTTCTATCAGTATTAATGGTGCTTTACATGGATACTTTAAGGGTAAGCGGGGTTTGAGGCAAGGCGATCCCTTGTCTCCTTATCTCTTTACCCTTGTTATGGAGATTCTCACGCTCATGTTACATCGTCGGGTTCGTTTATCGGATGCATTTAATTTTCATCACAAATATTATAAATTGAAGATTATTAATTTGTGTTTTGTTGATGATTTGTTTCTGTTTGCCCATGGTGATGTCCATTCGGCCCAAGTTATCATGGATGCTTTGGAAGAGTTTAAGCTTGGTTCTGGTCTTACGCCGAGTTTGCCTAAAAGTACAGCCTATTTTTGTAATGTGCTCAATCATATCAAGATTGCTATTCTTCAGGTCCTTCCATTTGATGAGGGTCTCTTCCAGTGAAATATCTTGGTGTGCCTCTTGTTACTACTAGGTTGATTTTTAGAGATTGTAAGGAATTGGTGGAAAATTGTCTAATCGGATTAAGGATTGGAAGAACAAATCGCTTTCGTTTGCTGGTCGGTTACAATTAATCCAATCGGTGCTTTCTTCTATGCATATTTATTGGGCATCGGTTTTTATTCTTCCTGCTCGTATTGTTCATGATCTCGAACAACTTATGAGAGGGTTTTTGTGGTGTAACGGTGAGCCACATAAAGGTAAGCCGAAAGTTGCTTGGGAGGTTGTGTGTCTTCCTAGGCAAGAAGGGGGTCTTGGCATTAGAAGGCTGGATTCTTTTAATTCTGCTTTGATTTCTTTTCATATTTGGAGCATTCTTACGGGGAAGGAATCTCTGTGGGTTAAATGGATTCATGTCTATAAAATTAGAGATCGTAATTTTTGGGATATTCCGTGTCGTGGTAATATGACATGGAGTTGGCGGAAGTTATTGCAGATTCGGCCTCTTATTCCTAGATTCATTTGGTATACTATAGGTAATGGTGCTAAGGCGTCTGCTTGGTTCGATTCTTGGTGTGATGCGAGTCCCTTGGCGTCTATTGTTTCTTCTCGGAATATTTTTCGGGCTGGTTTTTCTCTTGGGGTTTCGGTTAGTGATATTGTTTCTAACGAAGGGTGGGTTTGGCCCATTCAGTGGTTTAATCGCTATCCTTCTCTTGCTTCGATCCCGGTTCCTCAGTTGCTTAATCATACGGAGGATAGATTGGCTTGGCGTACTAGTAATGGTTCATTTAAGCATTTCTCGGTCTCTACGGTTTGGGATTGTATTAGGCCTTGGGGCTCTACTGTCGATTGGTTTCATGTGGTTTGGTTTTCTCAAAGGATTCCTAGACATGCTTTTCATCTTTGGTTGGTTATTAAGAGAAGGCTAAAGACGCAGGATATGTTGAGACATCGGGATGATATTATGTTGCAATTTCCTCTTTGTGACTTGCAACCGGATTCTCATGATCACCTTTTCTTTGATTGTTTATTTTCTTCTCGTGTGCGGGATTATTGAAGGTGTTTCTTTGGTTTTGGTTCTATGCCTTCTTCGCTGGATGCTATCGTTAATTTTCTTATGTCTACGACAAAATCTAGGTCTGCTAGGAGTGTGGTTTCGAAGCTTCTGTTTGCGGCTGCTACTTACATTATTTGGCAAGAAAGAAACAACAGGATTTTCAAGGAGAAAAAAGATCGCAAGCCCAAGTTGTTGATCTTATCAAGTCCACGGTTCGTCTCAAGCTTCTCTCGTGCAGATTTAAGAAGATCTGCAAAGTGGAAGATCTGTTGCGTGTCTGGCGTTTGCCTTTGTCTCTTATGCATTCATGATGTGGTCTCCTGAGTGCTGGTTTCGGATGGATGATGTGGTTTCTTTGGAAGTTGCTTTTGGTTGTTTGGATTGTTCGTTGGAGATCCATTTGAGAGTTGTACTCTTTTTTCCCTCTTCCAGGGTTTTCCCTACTCGAGAGGTTTTTAAGGAGGCAGTATCACTTGGTTCATCAATCTCCTTCGAAGCGGCTGATGGACAGTTGTGGGGATTCATGTTTCATGCGGTGGTTGTTTCCAATTGGTGATTTAGTTTTTGTATGTTGATGTTTAGTGGCGCTCTGTGGCATGTCACAAGCGTTTAGTATGTAGTGGTTGTTCAAGCTTTTGCTTGAGGTTAATGTGGTATCTCAGCCACATTCCAGTGTACTTCATTTGTTTGTGATTAATATATTTTACCAGGGTGAAGCCCTTTTACCCAAAAAAAAAACAATCCCAAACAACATCTTTATTATCATCAAAAGAAAAAAAAACATGAAAATAATCATCATACAGGTTAATATAAAAACATGTAATTGAGACAAAAAAATTATCAAAATAAATTTAATAACCTGTAATTGATAGTACCACGAATCAGGTGTTAATTAGGTCGCCGGAATAATTTTCCCACAATGATTGATCGACCTATTCCACGGGAACACGCTCCATTTTTGTGGATCTAATTTGATTTTGTGTTTTTTAGTTAGGGTTTTGTGATTGAGGATCTCGTATGGGTTTATTTTTATCTGAAATTTAGTTCTATGAAAATCTGGTTTATGTTTCATGGATATGAAATTGTTTGTTACTTTTGTGATTGGAGATCTCGTATGGGTTCGTGATTGACTTTGACAAAGGTATTTTTTTTGATACCGAATGAATGTGGAATGTCGCCAATAAAATGAAATTAGGGAGAGGGTTTGAGAGAAAGAAATTGTGTGTGTGTGTGTGTGTGTGTGTGTGTGTGTGTTTATTTTTTTATGTGGGAAACTTGCAAATGGTGACAGGCAAAGGAGTTCCGCCCAAAAATTTTGAGAAAAAAAGGGATTGCTGGAACTAATTGTCAATTGATTAAGATTTTTAAGGGAGAAATAATAGGACAAACTTCCTTTATGTGTGTGTGTATATATATATATATATATATATATATATATATATATATATATATATATATATTTTGGGTAAAGGTTTTACCCCGGTAAATATATAACCAAAAATAATGTTAATACAAATGGAATGTGGCTGAAATACCACATTAACCTCAAGCGAAAGCTTGATAAACTAGTGTTTATGACATGCCATAAACACAAAGGACCTAGCTATATTACATCAACTAACTAGGCATAACAAGTAAAAAAACTTGTAGTAAGCGAGCATCCCGCATCCAACCAATCCACAAAGGGAGCAAGTTAACCCAGGAAGTTTGCCTCCTTAAAAACCCTTTCCAAGAAAAACCCAAAGGAAAAACCTTGGAGTAGGAAAAGAGTACAACCCTTACCCAAAGACTCCTTCGTGAGAAATACAAATACTTGGAATCTTCCATTTATCAAGGATCAAACGAGACCTCGAGGTTAGCTTCTTGAACTTGAAAGTAACCGACTTCAACCGAATAGTAGAGACAATGATGCTAGCCACCGCAATAAAGAGACTTCTTACGCTTGAAAATCCTAGCATTCGCTCCATCCGGACAAAATATGTAGTAGCCGCAAGCAAGAATCAGAAATGATGCTACCAATGACCGCCCCGGATAAAGAAATAAAACAATAACAATACTCTCCAAAGAAGGCGGATCGCATCCATGCCGAGATAAAACCGGACACGAAACCAAACACCGCATAAGAAAATCGACAAAGCGTGCATCTAAGCGAGTCCAAGTCAACATTAGGACCAACATCCCATTGTCGCATCCTATCTTGAGTCTTCAGCTTCTGCTTAATAGCGAGCCATAAGTGTATAGCATGCCTCGGGATACAATGAGAGAACCAAGGAACATTACACCAATCAACCACATCAGCCCTAAGACGCAGAGAATCCCATGCACCCGAAACTGAAAAACCACTAAAATTACCATCCAACTTGCGCCATAATAATCCATCGACAGTATCATTAAGAATAGGGACCGGAATTGCAGCTAACAAAGGAAAACGAGATAACCAGTCCGCCGGCCATCTCCAGGCACCATTAGCAATCAGATCACAAACCGAATCAGATAAATGAAAACCTGCCCGGGCAATATCTCTAGCAGTAACCAAATCACGAATTGGGCTTAACACACACCACCTATCAAACCAAACTGATGTGTCCTTTCCATTATTGACCTTATGCCAGATAAATGAGCGAATCTTTGGACGAATCGCAAGAAGCTTGCGCCATCCCCAGCTAACATCCCCCAAACATGGGACATCCCAAAAGCTTCTCCCACGAAGTCTATTGAACCCATAACGACTCTTAAGAATGAATCCATTGAACCCATAACGACTCTTTATGTGTCAAAATACTCCAAATGTGTGTAGTCATGAGGGCAATGTTAAGATCCTCCAAACATCAAATACCAAGACCACCTTCTTACTTTGGCTTACAAACAGATTCCCAAGCAACCTTAGCCTTTCCCTTTTTCATTTCTCCTGACACCAAAGGAAACCCTCATAAGTGCTCTAACTCATGTATAATCTGGTAGGAAGAATAAAGATCAAGCCCAACATGATGCATCGATGACAAAACAGACCTTACCAACCCAAGCCTACCGCAAGAGATAAGAATTTATTACGCCAATCATTCACACGACCTTCCAACTTTTCAACAAGCACCTTACGGTCCTATAAAGAAGTCTCGAATATATAAGGGGAACCCCAAGATACCTGACGGTAGAGTACCTTCGCAAACGGCATAGACCGGAGAATAGCGACTTTAATAGCATTAGGCACATTACAAAGAAAGTCAGACTTTTAGGGATACTTGGGACAAGACCCAAAAGTTTTTGAAATCCTCAAAGCATGCATAATGACATTAAGAATCTCGATGGCCTCTAGCGAACAAGAAGAGGTCATCTGCAAAACAAAGGTTAATAATTCTCGTTGTTCACACAAATGATGAAACTAAAATCCACCGCATTAGAAACCTTTGTCTGCAATATAAGAGTTAAAACTTCCATAACCAGGGTAAAAAAATAGGGAGATAACTGGTTACCTTGTCGAAGACCCCGCTTACCTTTAAACCAGCCATGAAGATCCCCATTAGTACATATAGAATAATATGTAGATGAGATACAAACCATGATCCAGTCAACCATTTTTGCGTGAAAGCCAAACCCAATCAGAATAGCTTTAAGAAAAGCCCAATCAACCGTATCATATGCCTTCTGAATATCAACCTTAAACGCAAATCTAGGAGGACCTCTCCCTCTGTGATAATTCCGCATAAGCTCTTGGGTAAGTAATATATTATCGGATATACAACGACCGAAACAAAGGCGATTGATTAATACTAACCAACCGACCAAGGCCTTCTTTAATACGATTAGCAAGGATTTTGCTAATGCACTTATACATGACATTACAAACAAGAAATAGGCCTATAGTCATTAATCTTAGACGGGTAGACACTTTAGGGATCAACGATATAATGGTATGATTAATCTCCTTAAGAAGCTTACCATTCATGAAGAAATCGAGCGGCAGATATAACCTCAAGACCATTAATATCCCATGCTTTCTTAAAGAAAGCGGTAGTGTAACCATCGGGACCGGGAGCTT
This sequence comes from Chrysanthemum lavandulifolium, assembly GCA_022545495.1. Classification (NCBI taxonomy): domain Eukaryota; kingdom Viridiplantae; phylum Streptophyta; class Magnoliopsida; order Asterales; family Asteraceae; genus Chrysanthemum; species Chrysanthemum lavandulifolium. Next base: position 179,948,757 of record CM040243.1, read on the forward strand.
TATCATCCCCATAGAAAATATAGCCTCCTTTATCTCGCATCCGTGACATGACGAATCATCGAATTAGCCAATTGGTGTGAAAGAACATTAGAAAATATACCGTACTCATCAAATGGACTACAATTTCCTTCAATACCAAGAAGCTGTTCATAATGAGCAACAAAAGCACACGCAACTGATGACCTCAAACAAGACATTGTTTGCATCTCTAACTAATTCAATTCGATTCGGGCACATTTGCTTTTAAAATATTATGAAAGTAAGCCGTATTAGAATCACACGCATGAAGCCATTGAACTTTAGATTTACGCTTTAAAACCGTTCTTCATCTAACGTAGCCTCCTTATAAGCAAGAAGATAGTGAGCATGATCATCACGTGGGGTTCAATTAGACGGATCTACATCAATAGCCTTTTGGACCTCATCTAACTCCTTCCGAATCATAACCACCCGCTAATGCAGATTACCTTGTTGTGTAAAAGCTTACGGAAAGGAGATTTCAGCCCTTTAGCGTTGAACCACACGATACATAGCACAACCATGAACATTAACATTCCATCCCGTGAGAACCGTATCAATAAACCCATCTTTATGAACCAAGAAGTTAGAGAATTTGAAAGGTTTAGGCTTAGGCTTAGTTACCAGGGAATACGCAGAACACACGGAGAATGATCTGAAATACGATAAGGTTGAAATATGGCAAACGAACACGAAACAAGTCGACAAACTTTGATTGCCCATCACCCGATCAATTTTCTTCAATGTACCAAAAGAGCCTCTTGGTTTCGATTCCAAGTAAAGTGAAGACCGAGACTATTAATATCCTCAACCTCCATTTCTCGAACACAATCTTTGAATTCACGCATAGCAATGTCAGGAGCATAACTACCACATGAATGATCCTCCAACTTAAGAGCCGCATTAAAATCTCCCAACAAAACCCAAGGCCTAGTACGCATAAATCCAGAATGGCAAACAAGATTGGACCAAAGGGCACGCCGATGAACATAATAATTATCTGCATATACAAAAGAACAGAAAAAAGTTTTGCTGTCCGCCCGAGTATTAACCTGAACATGCATAACCTGGTTAGTTTGGGACATAATCATAACATCAACAATATCATCATTCCAACCAAGAATATCTGGGACCCCTTATCACATGAGACTACCATTTGGCGTCCACTTCCACCGACGACAAACTTTACGACATGTATCATATACCACCGATGCATCAACATGAGATTCCAAAATAGCACATACACTAAGATTATTATCATTTACCACCTGTTTAACCTCTTTTTGTTTAGGGGAATGGTTCAAACCCCTTATATTCCAAGAGGCGATACTAAACATTAGGGACATTCAGAACAGGAGTGCTTGCCCCTGATTTGTCAAACAAATTACCAGTTTCATCATAAACATTCTCAACCACATCATCCTCATCTAATTCATTATTATCATCAACATCGTCATCAGTAGCCAAAGATCCAAACGGGTTAGATGTAGTCACATTAGCACCTAAATTTGGGTTACTTGTTTTAGGTGTAGGATAGTTAGTACTATAAATAACTTTAGGAGCAGATTGGTTATCCTTATTCACCTCAACATCTTTAATGATGGGAGAAATATTATGTGAATTAGAAGGACCTACGGGTTAGATGTAGTCACTTTTGGATTAGTGGGCGATCCGCACTAGTACTAGCACCTCCTTGAGCAGGTTTACTAGTAGAAGGGTGGAGCAGATTTAGCCTATCTGCATATTTTACCAAGGGGACCCCATTAAATACGAAGATCGGTTCTATTATCCCTAGCATTCTTTTAGCTTTACCCTTTTTCCCAACAACTTGAAATCCATCCCGGTTTTCCTCCACAACCGTGCGGTCACAACTTTCTTAGGACAAGTATCAACAGAATGACCAAATATCAAACAAACATCACATCTAGGAGGTTTCCATTCATATTCCACCCTAATAGTTTCGAGAAGAAGCCAAGACTATCCATGTATGGGACCCCACGATAATAGATTCCTAAGAGGAGCATGAGAATCAATTTCAATTAAACACCGAGCAAAACTACTCCTACCCCAAGAATCAGTACACATAGAGCTAGTATAGGAATCAAGCATAATAGGCTTACCAATGTGTGTTGCAATAATACTAATACCATCCTCAGAGAATACCTGCAATGGAACATCATGTAGCTTAACCCATACCGGATACGGGTTAATTCCTCTTTCGTCAAACTAGTACTCATGGTCCACTTCTTTAGAATAATAGGGCTGTTTTTGATCATCCACGGACCACCTTCTAAAACAGTCTCCAAGCCAACCTGTGAGTCAAACTTAAAGAAAAAGAAGCCTTGTGCATTCATCATAATCCGTTTAAGACCATACTTAGCCCAATTGTTGCGAACAAAGTACTCAACCACTGGGAATGCAATACGCTTGCCAATGAAATATCCATACAAGGTGTTCTCAAATTTAGTGCTAATATTTTCTACCACCTTACGAGGAATGGACACGTCAACACCATTAAAAACATTATCAACTTTGAGTTCACGAAAGTTAGACTTACCTTTGACAGGACTAGCCTGAGTACCTTGAATGTGAGACTTTTGAGAACCACTAGCAACTCCCACGTATGTCGTTGATCTTTGAATTTCGATTGTTTGAACAATAGGGCTCTCCATAGTATTAGAATCATTCGTCACAATACCTTTTAACTTTCCAGCTCGATTACCCACACGAATTCCATCACCTTTAGGCAAAGTATCATCCAACGAGGCCCCAACAACAACATTCACATTCTTATTACGATTACCAATCTGAGCGCCAATATTTGCAGAACCACGAGCCTCCTCTAGAGATGGAAAATCAGAGTTGAGATAGGAATTAGTAACATTACCATTAGCTTCCCAGAATAAGGACTCATGATCCACATGTTGCTCGCTAGTATGAACAAACGAACCCATATTTCCCTCAAGAAGACCGAATCACGATAGGTGTTAACATGAGGCAGTCGATGAAAGCACCACTAATGACCAAGTTAGAATGGTCATTAGGTGAAGTCCCCATAGGTATGTTAGGGTTTCGCAAAACCCTCATAGCCAATTTTGGCTTAGGCGCATCCTCACTACCAGAATCAATCCCTTTCAAGCGTTTCATACGAGCATCCAACGCTTCTAAATCAACATTACCATCACCACTTTTAGCCATATCACTAAACCAAACAGCAGCGACAAACCAGAACCAGAAAACGAAACCACAAAACCCTAAAAAACCCTAACAACGACTAGACCAGCAAAACCAGGAAGTACCACGTCCCACTTCCAAAGCGAAGGCCTTAGAAGAGCTAAGGCATGCGTTAAAGCACAAATCAACTAACCAAATCCCTCCATGATCAGCACGTATGATATTAAGAATGAAAACAGAATCGGCGAAACCCTAATAAACAGATTCGACAAAACAAAACCCTAAGACCAAACGATTACACAAATCTGGATCAATTATGCAAAACACGAATGTAAATACAGAATTGAAACAAATCAGAGCAATAGAGAAGCGATTAGAGCAAAGGATTTGTCGATTTATTATTTTAAGTTTAGGGAATCGGAATTCTCCAGAGCACAAGTCGACTTTAGGGTTGGCCGCTCCAAATATATACTAGTTGTCAAAGCTCGCCCGATGGGCGGGCATGTGTTATAATTTTACTTGTGATGGTATTGCTTAACGGAAAATTGTTACTCAAGTATGTTGTTTTTAGTAGTTGTATTTTTTATTTTGATGGTGTTATTTAGCGGATTTTTGGTTTCTAAAAACATGAGTTGTTTTTTAATTTTTTTTTGGGTAAAGGGGAGTAATCCTGCACCCTGGTAAAATATTCTTAACCAAACGTTTTAGTACAAAGGGCGAGGGTGAGTCCCTCGCCTCAGTCCCTTAGGACACTTACAGATACTCATATAAACGTGACAAACCAAGCTTATAACAAACATTGAACACAAACTACAACGACTCTATATATTAAAAAATTAAATGCTATTCAAGTAGACAATCCTTGAATCTTCAACTCGTCATAGTAGTTCAAACTTCCAGCTTCAACCAATTGCGTCTTCTATTAGTATTATGCAAAAAGCATAATCTAATAACCTAATAAGAGTGACTTCCGTAGCAAATCGAAATTGAAGCATAAACATGGTCTAAGCGACCCAACCTTACAGCAAATCCGAACTTGAACCAATCACACCTCATACCTCACATAGAGACTGAAACATATAGCATCAATGCACACCAGCCCTTTATACCATGTGATCATTGGAGGAAATACATAGCAGCTGCTAACCCACAAACACAACCAAGGGTTAACATATACTAACTTACAATAACCAGGCAATACGTATACAACCACACTATTTCAAACAGCCAAATAGAATGAGACATGATCACAAGAAGGCCCCAAACCATAGCATAGTGTGTACACTAATTTAGGGCTAAAAGAACCCTAACATCCAATCCCTTCGTACACCAGACCAGGAAATAGGAATGCATAGCACCAGTCATGTCTGCTTGGTAATACGAACCCAGGATAATAAAATAGAGTGATATAGCATCCTAACATGCAAACCATATTGCTACAACAGATTAAACAAACAAACCCTATAAGGGTTTCATAAAAGTCGATTCCAATCTGCCATAGACACGACAAGAACCTCCACTCTCTCAAACCCACTTCCATTAAACGAACCATAAACCCCATCAGGTATGAACCATTAACCGACAATCAATCCAACAACACTTGGATACTTCCAGCATATGCATGAACAAAACCCTAAATAGGGTTTACCCCAATATGAATCGTAAGCAAAACCCTAAAAAGGGATTCTGTTATAACGTTAAGCATCATGTACACACCACATCAGTCCCTAAATCGACCCCTTCAAGAAAACCAAAAAAAGATTTTATACAGACCATATCCGACTTAGAAGAATCCCACCAGATTGTATATAGAATAAATCGATTAACAAACCGACCTAATTAAAAGACCAATACAATCCAGAATCGATCAAAGATAAATAAACCCTAAACATGGTTTCGCATTAAGAACATGACTAGCATCAATACAAACCAGCAACGATCATGGAATTAATAATAACCATTGATATAGGGTTTCCTTAATCGTACCCGAGTGGATCGATTTATAAAAAACAGACATAAAATCACCCAGCCGCCACCACAAGTGAAAAAAACACAACCTAAATCGATTGCATACCAATAAACAAGGAATAGGATCACTTGTTAATAGATAGAGAGGCGAGATAGGCTGTGAATATTGGACAGAATAAGCCTTGGTGATGGCTGTTTTTTTATTTTTTGACGTACATGGTAATTGTTTTAACGTTTTGTTTTTAAAGGGCTTTTTTTTACTTATGTTTGTAATTAGTTTACGTTTAAAAATTTAAGAAAAGGAGGGCGAGCATGACTTATAAATAATCGTTGGCATATTTTTCTATAGTGAAAGAAGGGTGGTAGAATAGGTTGGAAAGTATACATATTGAAAGAAAAGTTTGTAAGCTTATGAATTTTGTTGTCATATTTGACTATAGCAAAAGAATGTGGGTAAAAAATGATTGAAAAAGTGACAAAGGAATAAATTAAGCAATGGTTAATGAAGTACAAACATCGTAAAATATTGGCATGGCTTATAAAGTTCCTTGTAAGGTATTAGTTAAGTAGGACTTGTTTCTTAATGCGTTAAACATGAAAATTAATTGACTGTTATTAACTATTAAACAATTTGACAAAAAAAATAGAATTGCAATTTGTTTTTGTTTTTTACTTTACTTTAAAATAAGTGGTTTGTTTATATACTTCTTAAGATATTATTGTCCCTCTGTCCTAGAATATAAATATAGTTTGACATTTTGTACACAACTTTATTCCGCAATATATCAAAATCAACAACTATAATAACATAATATGAAGTAACTCACATAATAAATACTGACATACTATTAAAACAGCTAATTAATCTTTATCGTTAACGGAGTTTATTTGTAGAGAATGCATGTGTATTCCCTGACTAGAGCTAAACTTTCAAATTTTCGTTATTCATAACAATATTGTTTCTTGCAAGTGATGCTGATGTTCAAAATGATTGCTCTTTCAGTCTGGCATCTTCTACTAAAATGACACTATGGACGTGTTTTTAGACGTAAAGTTTCCAAATGCAAAGATATAATGGGTCAAATGGGTCGATTTGGATAGTAAGAGATACAGAATAGTAATCTCATGTTCTATATGGGATATGTGTCTAATGCAAAGATAGCAGTATGATTGTAGATTATGAAAAACATAATATTAGGCTTTATCTAAACACTTTAACTTGCACCGAGTAAAAGAAAGTATAAGCTTCCATTTAATTATTATAAACTCTTACAATATTGGAATCACATTCAGCATGTGAGTATGTTGTTTGAATATAACCAATGTAATAGTGCCTCATAATATCAGGAGTAGCTGAAATCCTTTCAATTGTAACCATTTGACAAAAACATCTTTGACCGTTGTTCGTCCCAAAAAATCTTTCTATAGAATATCAATTGGCTTTTGCATATAACATCATCTGCCACTACGGCGATAACCAAATTGGACAGTAATATGATAATTTCCAAAGGTAGCATTTGTTATCTGATCATATGCACTGCAACATATCAAACATACAAAAAATGTTAGAGGTTAGCAACTCGCGTAAATGCATAAAGCAATTAAACATGGTAGAAATTGGTAGTGCCCATAAACTAAAAGTGGGCTAGAGTCGCTATGCTATTTGGAGTCCTTATGGATATGAGAATACATTGACTACTTGAGTAGTCAGTTTGTCAGGAAAAGAGATTCCATCACCAAACGGAGGAGCAATTAGAGGGGCTATTCAAACTAATGCATCAATTAATTAAGGTACATAACCCAACTGTAAGGGTGAACCTATGACTTTGTGAGAAATTTTGTTGGTACTGGTAGTGTGCAGGAAACTCGGTTAGGCCCTTGCTTGACTCCTATGGTAATGTTATTGTTCTTAACATTACAACTTTTACTCAAAATGGTATAGGGTTGACTTAACGTTGTTCAAACTATTTCTATCTTTTATAGGTCTTGAAAGTTATTACTCAAAAACCATGAACGTATCTAAACCCCTCTTTTAATAAGCTCATAAGGCTAAGTTAATAAGCTTATCCAAACACCAAAATGGACTTGTTTTTACTAAATATGGTAATAAGTCAACTAAATAAGTTAAACCAAATAGCGCCTTCATCCTACAAACCCATATGCCATAAAAATCAAAGATGTAAAGAAATGTTTAGTTTGAGCTTTATAGTTTGGACCAGATTATGGTTTACAAATAACTTAGAACTGATGTATATTAGATGGAAAATTTAGTAAAAAGTATGTACCTGACTACATTTTACTCCATGAAGTGGCAAAAGCTCATTGTATGCTGATGTAGCTTGTGTTGCAGACTCCTCATTTGCTTCATATGAGAGCTCTTGAGAAAATTTTGTAATTGAAAAGTTTGTATAATTAGCTGTGCTTTACATGTGCTTGTGCAATCTCGATAAGCTATATTAAACACCCACTTACCAGCGAAAGTAGTAACTTTTGACACCTAAAGGAGCAGCGAGAAACAAATCAGTGAACCAATGAGACAAAGGCCTTAGCGGTTTACATTCTAATTCTAGGAATAAGAAGCAAATGTTATGATGTACCTCGCTGTAAAACTATTGGAATGGCAATTCCCAAGACTTCTTGGGGCTGCTTTTTACAGGCTGTAGTGCCATATCACAGAGATTGACGGCATCATTTTATGTCCTACCTAAACATTTCCATGAAAGTTTCAAGTGGAAGCAGGTCAATTTAGGAAGATTCGTATGAGTGAGATGGAAGCATCTAGTAATAGACTATGCTTATAAAATTACCATCCTTGGTTCTTTGGTTGGCTAATACATTTGCTAAATACTACAATATTGGTTCAGCCTCACCTTTTAATGTTGAATATTTGTTTTTGGAATTTCTGTTTTTCTTTGCATCATCCTGCAACACAACGCATATATGAGCTACTAAATAGAGAAAACAAAGTCCAAATATTCCATTAGAAAACAGGGAGCCGAAAATTTACATGAAATATGAAGCTAATGTTTTCATTGCTATCAAGGAACTCGTTTTTTTGGGTAAAGGGGAGTAATCCTGCACCCTGGTAAATATATTAACCAAAAAAGTTTAAGTACAACGGATGAGAGTGAATCTCTCACCTCGGCCCGTTACATGGGCAACAAACACACACTAAAAGTGCACTTAACCAAATAAATAACATAAGAAAGACATGCCAATCTTATGAACTACCAAACAACCAATTTTACTTCCTACCACGACCTAAGAGACTAACATCATACATGTCACACATATCCTCCAAGTGCCTCGGTAGATCGTAGACTTGATCAGCATAATCCTCAAAATCTTCAAGATCAAAACCCCCACCACCCCAGAAGCCAAATATGACGCCATAGGGTTGTCTGTTTCCAAAACCTCATCTTCACCTATCGAGGCAGTCACATTCCCAACTTTAGAAAACGGATTACTTACCTTGGTAGCGAGAAGAAGTCCCGGTCTCCGAAGGCTTAGACGCCTCACCAATATTACGAGAGTCCTTCCCCAAGATCCATCAATACCGCTTCCTTAGTAGTGCCGAAGACTTCCGTCTTCACCGTTTAGTAGAATCACCACAATACTTGGGATGCCCGAGTCATCTTCCACCTCAAGAGTCCCAAAAGAGTTTGACGTAGTAATAGGTGTATCTTTAGCACTACCACTAGCATTGCCGGTGTCTTCATCTTAGCAACATATACCGCTCCCTAGGTGCAAATCTAGGACCCTTACCCATATTAATACCACCAGGTCATCTTTGTACCTTTAGGTTTGGCTTTCCGATTACGCACCACCTTAAAACCATCATCGAGTGTTCATCCACATTAGAGGTGAGGGAACATCATTATTCTCCTTAATACTCTTAGGACAACAAGCATTATCATGCCCAAACACTTTACATTCCACACACAGTGGCGGCTTCCATTCATATTCCACCTTTATACTTGCCGTAGTAAAGCCACTATCCTCCTTATTAGGGATCGCCATAGTCACCACATGTTTAAGCTCCACATCAGATGATAATTCCACAAGAGCACGTGCAAAACTAATACGACCCCATGAATCAACACACATGGAACTAGTACTTTGAGAGAACTATTTATTCTCTTAAAGCTGGCGATTTTTTCCCTCCCCTCCTTAATCGTTTTTATACCAATCTACCCTATCACCTTTAATTCTTGTATCAGTTTGATTATTCTAGTGCTTAATCATTGTGGTTATCATTGGTTTAATCGAATTTGCTGCTTGTTTTTATAGGTTTTATAGTCGAATCTGGTATTACATATTTTTAGGGTTTTAAACCGCCAGCTTTTGATTCTGATCGCTATCCTTATTATCCTCAATTGTGAGTCGGTTAATCACTGAAATCTCATTATATAAGGTCGATCTTGATTGTGCTGAATATTATTTATCAAGTTTTACGATTCCTCTTTGGGTTTCGTGGTTTGTTTTTGTGCGGGACTGATTCTGGCGCGTTACTATACCAAACTCGAATTAGGGTTTGCTTTTCTTCTCAAGGTCAGTTTCGTGAGGTGGTGGCTTGTATTGTTAAACAAATTCGATAAGGTATTTGCTATATTCTGTATTGAAAGTACCCGATCTAGGGTTTCAGTTTTTTCAAGGTGCGATTGGTTATTGCTGTAAGTCACGTTTGTGTGTAAGTGGGTTTAGAGAGATGGAATCGGGTTTCCTTAATAGTAAGATGGCTAAAAAGAATTCTGGGTTGGCAAATAAGATTAACAATATCGATGGTAAGGTGATTGTTAATGAACATAAGCCATTGAAGTCTATACTTAAAAGTGCAGGTTTGGGTGGACAAACGGGGAGCTTTGCTCTTCCTTCTGATGTTGGTTCAGTTTCGGCAGCTCCCATTGCTGCTCCTGGTGTGTCCGACCCTTTACATGCTTGTCGTGAAAGTGTAAGTTTATTGGGGCTCAATTCTGATATTCCTAAAGTTAAAAGTGTTGTTGAACCCTTTGGTGACTCGTTGAAATGGTAATACGAATAATTCTAAGGTTAAAGGGTCGAGGTCTACTAATGGAGGTAATGTTGGTGGTGCTAAAGTTGTTATACCATTAACCGTTATTGATGATATGCGTTCTAAATTTGATCATACTATATGCGGCTATTTCCTTGGGCAACGCTAGCTTTTCCTCTGTTAATGATTATGTGAAGCATGCATGGGCTAAGTTTGGCTTGAATGTGTTATGATGCGTAATGATTTCTACCTTTTCAAATTCAAGACTCAAGATGGTATCCGTAAGGTTCTTGAGTGTGGTCCTTGGTTTGTCAAATCGAGTCCCATGTTCCTTAAAATTTGGGATCCTAATACGAGGATGGAGAGGGAAAATATTACTAAGGTACCGATATGGATTCTTATTCATAATGTACCGGCGATTACATATTCTGAAGTCGGTATTGGTTTGATTGCGCAACAGATTGGTCGTGTTATACGTATGGATGCAGGTACTAGAGCTATGTGTAATAATCCTTGGGGTCGTTATTCTTATGCACGGGTCCTAGTTGAGTTATCTCATGTAAATTACGCTTTGGAATCAATTGAAGTGGCTATACCTTTGCCAAAGGGTAATGGTCATTATATGGAAGTTCTTGATGTTGAATATGAATGGTGGCCTGATCGGTGTTCTAAATGTATGGTTTTTAACCATGAAGGAGTTAATTGCCCTCTTAGGAGAATGTCGGCTACTAAGGGTTCAGATTCGGCTCATAAAGATGTTGGTGCTAATAGGGATGTTCACCTTAATAAGGTTGGAAATAAGGCTACTAAAGTCAAACAAAGGCCTCGGTATTTCAAACCTAAGTCTAAAAACCTACTACGAAGAAGAATGCTAATGATACTAAAAGTAATTTGGAGGCCGGTCCGTTGGATCAGCCTTCAAAGGATGATTCTTATGGTACTACTTCGAGAGTGGTAAAGGGTGATGCTGGTCCGAGCAAGGTGGAGGTGGGGGTACCACATGTTGGTGACAAGACGTGTGAAGTCACTACAAGTGATTTACATGTGAAAAGTGGCAATGGAAGTTTGTGGGATCAATTATCCGAGATCACAAGGTGTCTTTCGTAAGGAATGTTCATCCTTGTCATTAGCTGGTTCGTCGGATGAAGATGAAGTGTATATGCCTGAGGTCATGCCGGGAGCTGGTTTTTTGGATGATTTGAAGTCCTATGATGGTTATGATTATGACTTTCCTGCACATGGTTTTGAGAGTCGCCCTAAGGGCCGTCATAGGTAGTTTTTATTTTATTATGTTTGTTATAAGAATGGCCTGTCATTCTTATATAGTTGGTTTGGTTAGTTGTTTTTGCATGTAAGTGTCCTATGGGACTGAGATGATGGATACACCCTCATCCTTTGTACTTCAATGTTTTTGGCGTAATAAATTTACCGGGGTGAATTAACCCTTTTACCCACATGGAACTAGTAAAAGCATCTAACATAATCGGCTTACCCACTTGAGTAGAAATTAAGCTCAACCCATCTTCCGAATATGCAAGTAATGGCACATTATGCAATTTAATCCAAACGGGAACTCTAGTTACCTCACTTTAGACAATAGCACATCGAGTCCATTTAGTGAGAATAAGAGGAGAATTGCGAATAATCCAAGGGCCCCATTGAAGAACATTCTCAACACCTCTTTAGAAGCGAATTTAAAGAGAAAACACCATCATCATTCTTCATTAGTTTCGAATACCAAACTTACCCCACGTGTTGGAGACGTAGTTCTTAACCAAATGAAAAGCAACATTCTTGCCAACAAAGAAGCCAACAAGTGTATTTTCATACCGGTTGAAAACACCTCCATAGCACCTTTGGAAGCACCGTATCATGATTTTCAACACGTGTCTCATTCACCAAGGCACGAAAATTAACTTTCCTAGAGACACGTTCGGATTTAAAACCTTAGCAAATGACCTCACTTCATTAGTATCACAACCAATCACATTAGGACTGAAGTAGATGTATTCACCACGTTAGGACACAAGTAAAAGTATTCACCTCGTTAGTTCCGAATTCACCACATCATCAACTTTAGTGCTCGAATCGATCCACCCACAAACGTATCACTAAAATTTGTTTTATCCGATTAGTATTACCCCACAGATTGAATGAATATCATGCGTGCTAGGGTTTAGAACAACCCTAGTAGCATTACGCAACTCGGATCGACATTTTCACCCTCAATACCACGCTCACCTTTGAGACGTTTAAACCTAGCTTCCAACTCCGAATATCAACTCTATTATACGGTATCGTGTCGTGTTTGCACCAACTTGATCGGCCAAGTTGGTGGCAATTTTTGAATCCTTCATCGAAAACCCATATTTGTCAAGAAAACCCTTCTCCATCTCTCTAAAAACCCACAAACAATCCCAATATTACGACAAACACAAGCAGACAACCCTAGCGTCGTACAATAAAACCACCACGAACCAGCAACTAACCTTCTCCCATGGTTTAATCGTATAAAACACTAAAAACCAGACCAATAAGGAGTCATAAACCAAACAAATCCAAATCAGAACAATCAATTATATATAGGATCGATTTAAATCAGTTATAGGATCGATTTAAGATAGATAATGGCGGCTTAAAACCCTAAAAAAAACGATTACACCAGATCTGAACTAAAAACCTAAAAAACAAGCAAGGAATTGAGTAAACCAATGTTAAACACAATGTTTAAACACTAGGATAATCAATTCGATCCAAGAATCAAAGGTTTTAGGGCAGAAAAGATGAAAAAACGAATTGGAGGAGGAAGGGAAAAAGTCGCCACCCAGAGAGAACTTTTAGGGTTTTAACCAAATTTTCCATATCAAGGAACTCGTTTCACTGTCTCCCTATGATTATCTGGAAACAAAGCAAATACATTCCAATTAGGATACGTTCAAGGAAAGATGTTATGTTAAGAATAACATTTGAACATATGTTATTGTTTTTAGTTTAGTTCAAGCGTTTGTTAGTCGCATGGTCGATTTTAGCTTTTGTTTGTTCATTTTGGTTTCTTGGGCTCGTCCTTTTAATTGTATTGTTAAAAGGTGGGTGGCACATTTTGTATCCAAAGACTGTTTTGGGTTGTTAATATATGTTGCCTTTAAAAAATCTAAACATAATGTTTAATTTAGGGTGTTTGGCATTGTGTTCTAGAATTGATTATTTTGATACTCTGTTTCCATTTATCAACGTTGTTAATAATTTCATCGTTTTAGAAAAAAAAAAAACGCCATTACCGTGAATAACTCACCATAAAATTTTGCACCATGAACCTACAATCATCAACCCTTCACAACAAATACACAACCACATTTGTTGCTATCAAGCCTAATACCACACCATCGTTATGACCTCATCATCCATACCATCATCATTGAGCATATCATCCCCATTAACATCCACCTGATCATCTTCATCATCATCAAAAAACATATTGATCCATACCATAGTGCATGCTGTAATGTCCCACGTGAGCCTGTGACAATAAATTTAATAAGTAAAATATCAAGAAACAATAGGAAGTCATTCTAAGTGGCTTTGTGAGCGTGCCCTTTACTATGACAGACAACAGACATTATACGCAACTGTTAAGTTATCTCAGTAAATAACGACCCCACCGCAAGATCAGAGGACCATCATACCTCCATTAGTCTTCTCCACTCAAGATCACAATCTCTTGGAATTGTGGTTCTAAGTGTGTTATTCATGATACCTTTTGCAAAACAAACAAATATACAATAATAATTAACCATTTTGTATGGCATACATAAATAAACCTTCCTGCAAGTAAAGATGATAAAAGATGTATAAATGAGTGTTTTGAGTTGCATTTTGGAAGTAATGATATGATAATTAGTGACTTAACATGGCGATAATCAGTTTATGATGTTAAATCCTAACAGAGAATCAATAATATCTCTTAATAATTATCGACAAAAAAACATAAGCGTACACTCTGATATATGATTCTCTTTCGTACAAATTTTAGCACCCTTGGCATCCTACTTGCGCTTAACAAACTGTAAAGGCCACTCCTTAACATCAAAAATAAAAACAAATAGATGATCAACTCAAAGTAAGGTATTAAAAGATGGAAACATTGAACATGTGTAGCACACCAAAAAGAAAAGAAGAAACTAACGAAGTTCATCGGGATCGATGGAATTGTCATCCTCGTTCGTTTTTAGTGACTAAAAATAATACCTTTTGATAGCTCTTGGACATAAAGATGAAGCTTAACATCACCATCGGTATTCATCCAAGAAACACAAAGTACTTAAATTTATCCTAAAATAATTCCTAACAGAGAATCAATAATATTTCTTAATAATAATCGACAAAAGATAATTCATACAATTTACACCTTGGCATCCTACTTGCGCTTAACAAACTGTAAAGGCCTGCACAGTTGATTAGGTTGCACCCTTGTTAACTATATTAATGGGTGTTTGGGATTATAAATTAAAACTACTTACCTTTCAAAAATAAGCATGTGACTATCTAATTTTTTTAGTTGTCACTTTAATCTGTCTGTACATTTGTTAGCTCTAGTGTAACTAATGCATAGAAAAGAATCTTCAAAACTCACCCCGTCACCTGATAATGCTTTATAAAGGTCAAGTTTCTGTGACAACTCGTAAATTTCCGATGCGTCGAAACTGGAGAAACATCAATTAGAGCGATCGTTTTAACTAATTTGAGATACGAGTCGTATTATATATCGTTTTTATTGGAAATAATATTCTAAGAAAATTGGCGTAACTTTCGAGTCACGAATCCCTCGTTTGCTAGTCCAAACGAGCCCCGAACCTAATATATCAAAAGAAATAGAAAGTTACAAGTTTAGATGTGATAAGTTACTCAGCCACCCCTACAGTTTCTATTGTACAAGAGTAGTCCCTCCTAGGACTATATATACCCATTCATTCTCACACTACCCTCATTTTACTTCCCTCTTTCTCTCTCTATATAAAACATACACACATAACACACTTTCTCACTCTAACTTTCCGGCCACCACCCCTTGCCGCCGGCCACCACTGCCGTCGCCGGTAACCGCCACCATCGCCGCCAGAAAATACAAACCTTACACCAAAAGATAGATCTCGAGTTTGTGGTTCCGTTTATACCACACACGCGCCCCTAAACACTCTAACACGCCCTAGATCTAGTTTTCTAGATTCAAAAATTAGGGTTTTGTGTTAGGGTTTTGAGTTATCATGTAAATGAAGGGTGGTACATTTTGGTGTTTAATTGGAAGTCTGTGACATACGTTGCCACTGTGGTTACGACCACCACAGTCGTGACTGTCACCACCTTTCTCAGTCTCCTCGGTCAGTTTCTCTCTCGTCTCCCTTTTATTTCTCGATGTTCTTGGTGGGTAAGCCGTCACCCACGACTCGTTTCATATTACTTTTATTTTCTTTGTTTGACCAATCGATTATGGTGATTATGTTAAGGATTCGTGGATTAAAACGAGATAAAAACAATTTAACAGCAAGTTTTTAAAACAGTGTGTTAATGAGTCGCGTGTATGAAATCTGTAAACTATGGAAAATCAGTTTTGCAAATGTTCATGTGGTAAACCCTTAAAACAATTTTGGTTATTTTTGGTTGAGTCGGGTCGTGTACAACTCGTTATGGCCTTGTATGAGATTTAATTGTTTTGCCTTAATTTCGTGTGTGCTGTTGTGAGCATTTGGACTAGAGTACTCGTTTATCGGTGTTAGTCTAGTTGTGGTTTGAGCATGGGTCGGGTCGGACCCGGAATGGATTCCGTCATTTATATCATTATCATTACCGTTATTATTTGTAGTGGGATATAGTTTCGTTATATGTTGTTACGGGTTACTTTTCCCGGATATTGAAGGAGGTTGTGATTATTGCTTGGTTTCAATTAGTGTCCTAGTCGGGTGAGGAAAACGTTTTGAGTCGGGTTGGAATTTGAGTTATAAGTCATTTGATGTGTCTCGGTTTGGATAGTTTTGAAATTTACGATATAATACTTAACATACTTAAAATAAAGATAACCTCGTGGATATGAATATATTTTTAGATCTTTAGAAATTATAAGCCAACAATTGAAAGTGTAGGGTGTGTCTAATTTATTAAATATATATTTTACATAGTGTTAGTAATAGCGGTATTGAACATTGCGGGAACTTAACAAATTAGTTACATGACGAAACGGAATAAAACTATCGGGATAAATGATATTGAGCGTGAGTTAACAATGAACTAGATACTTGTGGTTAATTGATATCGTATATTAAGTATACGTTTTTTTGGGTAAAGGGGAGTAATCCTGCACCCTGGTAAAGTATATTAACCAAAAAAACAATGAAGTACAATGGATGAGAGTGAGTCCCTCATCTCAGTCCCATAGGACACGACCAAACCACTATATAAGAATGACAGGCCATTCTTATAACTTACAAATCCAAATAACTAATAATGACTAAAAATAAAAATACAATACATCACAACTCAAATAAACACTTGAGTCTTCTTCGTCATCTTAGCGATCCAAATCATGTACATGAAGAAACCCATAACCAAGTTTCCCCAACTTCCAAGTGCATATTATATTAAGTATACGTTATAAGAACCAACTACGTTTTGTAAATTGGAATAGCAAGTGATAACAAGTTAGACTCGAGAACGAGTTTAATATATTCAATTCGCGATAAGCCTAAGTATTCAATTATTATAATAGTAACAAATAACAAGATAATTAGATACATACTGTCAATAAATACAATTTTATTTAATTATAAACCTTTATTAACTACGATAGTAACTCATGTTTATTAAATACAAGTTAACATTTAAAAACTGTCGGAAAAGAGTATTTTGATAAGATAACTTATTAAAGTCATAACGTTTTGGAAACGTGGAATAAACGCACGTGTCGTTTATAATGTACTATAATAGTATACTTTATATGAAGTACTTTATTATAAACGTGTACAATTACGAGTAGCGAATGTGAAATCCTTATAATTAAGCAATAAATGGAACATATCTATTATGATAAACATGTACGTTTGGGAATATGAGGAAGTATCGAAACTTGTCAGTTAACCTATTTATATTACATAAGTGGTTATCGTCATTTCCTAGTCTTTGACTAGCTTGAGTATTGTCAGTATTTCTTGACTTTGTCGATGTCTTTTTCCTTTTGGCGTGCGTTCTGGTTAGTATGTCTTGACTGTGTCGACGTATTCTCCCTTTCCGCATGAGTTGTGCGTCACGTCTATGTTCTTTACCACCACGAAATGTAACACCCCAACCCGACAAGGGTAGAAGTGTCACATTCTAGTGTTATATCGAACATCTGATAAAAAGCGGAAGTCTTAAGAATAAAGTATCAAGTCATTTAAACAATGACTTACAAGGAAATTTACATAATCCAAAATGTTTAAAATAAAATGAGATCACCAAACAATAGCCCGACAAAATAAAACCAAATGATAAGGTAACTAGGGTTGGTCCCTCGGATAATCCAACTCTCACCCATCAAAGCCCATCTTCAAACCTAACACCGCCGCAGAAAAGAAATGGGTGAGCTTAAAAAGCCCAAAGGAGAGATATAACAAAGCGAAAGCTAAATAAAATCAAATGCAAATGAAACAAAGGAAAGCGGATAACAACGTCGCGTAAATGAGAACAATGAGTCAATGAGGATCTGCAGAACACAATTATACGAGATATCCAAAACGAGCAGATAACAAGGAGAGCGAAGCAAAGCAAAGCATCGATGACATATAAACAAGCACATACAAACCGGACATACAAGCTGAAACATAAGCAAACATAGCAAAGGCGTCGCATCCACACAACATATATGTCATACCATCAATTCAGAAATCGAAGACATACAAGCCAAACAGATATCTACGGAAGGCGGAAGCAATGGCAATTCACATGGTCAAAACCCTTAGTTGAAAACATAACGGTATCATAACAGCGATCAAAACATGGCAATACACGTAACAAGTAGGAATACATATGAACACTATAATTAAATGAAGTAGGGACATAGCGGGCAATTGAACAAGTTAACAAGCTAGACTTCATAAGTTGAACCATTTACCCAATCAAACCGTAGCATAAGCAAATGCAAACATGGCGGGTCAACAACAAGCGAGATAAGGACACAACGGATAGTCATAGTCCACGAGATTAATCGAGCGAGGTACAAAAGATAAGCAGATCAACAATCGATTTCACACAAGCACGGTTACGGACAATCCAAGGATCACATAACGAGAAGATAGCATATCATCGGATGACAACGGTAAATCTTATATCGCATACATACATATCATACGAGTAATCGGTGAGTCGTATAAACATGAATATCATAATCAATCCAATGACATATAATAACCCGATGCGTGAATGGAACCATAGTCCAAGTAACGGAATGAAAGTGTGATGGATCAATGTAATGGAGTATATATATCTTGGTAAAAGTAAATCATATAAGGGTATTGAGTAATGAACAAGTGTCTGATTATGGTGCGTTGGGGAATACGGAAGGTACAATATAGGTTTATCAAAAGTGTAAGGGTTATCGAAATCTACCCGAGCCGGAAACATATCATATCATATCATATCATAAGTAGCCATTGTATTCGGAGGGTGACCTCGGAATACCATAATAGGAGGAGACCTCGGTAACAAATGAAGTAGCTAGCTCCGGAATTGTAAAGGCGCGGATTGCACCGACATCATTCACCATATATCATATCTATCAAACAGATCAAATCCTCGAAACATATCATATCTAGGATGCATCCATATGCCCCGGAACATATCATAGTGGCCAAATCATATACATATAGTGAGCTCATAATCATATCATAATGGGGACGGTGTGTATCATCACCGTACACCTTTGGAGTCATGCCATTGGTGCATCAATGACATGGTCATGTTACCTTCATGACTAGGAATACATATTTGGCTTGGGTATCAAGCGAAGGGTCAAAGCATAATCATATCATAAGGGTTCGGATCAAAGGTTCGAAGTCAAAGGTTCATATCGATTTCCATAACATAAGTTCATAATCGGAGGTTCATAATCGGATGGTTCATAATCATAACAACCGAATATCATAGCGAATGAGAATCATATCAAAGGATTATGTCGGAATCATATCAAAAGGATCATAGCATAAGGAAATTATAGCAAAGGAATATCATAAGTGAAGTAAAGTCAAGGATCGAAAAGTTATGAGAAATCCCTCACGAAAGGGATAGAATATACGTGCACTTAACGCCACTTCAAGGAAAGCAACGAATGAATGAACACGAAGACACAACGTCCGTCTCCTTCAACGAATCTACACGGATTACGATTAGTATAATACTTATTAGCTCATTTAAGTCATAAGCGATTTATTTCTTATCCGAAAGCATTAATATTTTTAGAGTTATTAAGCGTATTCTCATTTTAGTAATGGACGAATTAATATACTTTAGGAAATAATCATTAATTAGTCAAACTTGGGGTTACAAATAATAAATGGTATATTTAATGGTTCATTATGACAATTATCCTATTTTAAAGTTTTATTAGATCATAATTCGAAGTATAGGGTTCGCATGGTAATTATCTCAAAATATAAGGTTTATAATGTAATTATCTTAAATGTTTATTTTATTTTAGCTATATACATGCACATTGATAAAAATAAGCTTATAACAGTTTCTTAGTACACGATTAGTCTAACATCGAGCTAGCTCGCGGTCCAAAACACTTACTTTTACGATCAAACAAACATGCCAATGGACTAACCCCCCCGACTCACCTTTCCGACACACTTTCAAACATACAAAACGGTTTACGCATGAATCCCGCGACCGCCCTCAAAGTTACCCCAACAAGGACATGAATTACCTATTTCATTATAATATGCTATGACTACTTTACAAGTTATTATCACACGCATGCACACTTAGACCAAAACACCATTAACGAGACTGATCCGGTTTACAAAGTTTGGTTAAATCGATATTACGTAAGACTCAAAAATTAACGAGGCAACATGATAAAATGAGACACCACACGCCTTATCCCCTTTGTACTCAGCTTGTAAACATGTTTAAAAATTCTTTTGACAACTCAAAGACTCACAACAAGACACCATTTAACATCTACCAACTATTGACACCAACAGATAAGTTTAACGAGACCATAAGAGACCTTTACATGCTACCCCATTTAGTTCCGATTAACACACCTATCACACATGCATGCAACCCCACGCTCACCCATGATATACCAAAACGATTATCGACACGGATATCACATAACCCGCCATGTCGTCCCATCCTCGATTTCAGTATTTTATGTATCATATGCATGATCTTAAAACCCAAAACAATTACTTATATAATCTTGATTCAAATCGGTATGATGTCGATGAGTACATATATTTCATGTGCCGAGTCTTTGTTAATTTATGTGATGTTATATATGCTATTATAAACATGCGCATGGGTATAAAACCCTCGACCAGATCTGGAAATCAAAGGAAATATACGAGACAAGATAAAGGCCTTAACGATTACCTTGTAGCGTGCAAGGAAGAAGGAAAAACAAGATCAGAACGAAGCACACAAGTACCCTTGGTGCCCTAATACTCCACGACAGCGGCAACACCTCAAACCCACGATCAAACAAGACTCCTTCGTACCAATACTTGTGATTCCAGCAGCCTCGAATTTCTTTTGAACCCAACCTTTTGTCGACAGAAAATGGAGGATAACTGGGGTTTGCCGTCACTTTTGTTTAGAAAGGTGGGGTTTGTGTGTGAACTTGAATGAGATATGGAGGTTACCAAATAAGAGATAATTTGAGATTAAAGGGAATTAATGGGGATTAATGGGCGTTTATTTTGGCTGAGATTAGGGAAATGATTCACCAAATCAATTCTCCTATTTGAATGTGTAAATGTCGATTTACAATTTGATGGGATAATGGCTTAAGTGGCGAATATAATGGGTACCAAAACAGAATATGGACTTCCAAAAATAAATTATTATGGCTAAGTTTTTAATTTGCATGACCTTGTAATTTGTAAACATATTTTTGGTCCATGCACCATATTAACGTGTACAATGTATTTTAGACGTAAGCGTTTTGGTTTCATTTATCTTGCATGTTATGTTTGGTAATT
The DNA here is from genome assembly GCA_022545495.1 of Chrysanthemum lavandulifolium. Taxonomy (NCBI): domain Eukaryota; kingdom Viridiplantae; phylum Streptophyta; class Magnoliopsida; order Asterales; family Asteraceae; genus Chrysanthemum; species Chrysanthemum lavandulifolium. Next base: position 179,970,159 of record CM040243.1, read on the forward strand.
ATTTACAAGTTAGGTTAGAATTACATTAATGAGTTTGGCGTATTTTACGTATTTTATAGTCGTTAGGTTCGAGGGGCAAAATAGTCATTTCACACATTTTAGATTTTCAGGGTTTTACACGAAACGTAAAAACTAAACATTTTGAGATATTAATTATGAACAATTGGGAACGATAACGGACTTTTGAAAGTAATAACATGAATGATCCATGAAAACTACGACACATTATCTTTTATCGACTTCTTTATCGTATGAGCCATATTTTAAGATAATTGTATACGCATTAGGTTGCGTCACTTCTATTCTATCGTACTTGTTGTACACTCTTCTGGATGCCGTGGAGATTAGCTTTAGATGCCTGTCGTGTCAATAGTGAATAGTGCATTACTGTAGCTAAGGTGAGTTTCGTAGCCCCTCTTTTCAAATGTTTTCATAACTATTTTGGGGGAGAATACATGCTTCTTTTAATCAACTATAACTGGATTCGTGAATGTTATATGAGAATGACCGTTGTGTGGAATATTTGACTTGTGATTTTTATCTTATGTGTTTATGTGAATGCAAACTATTTTGGACCTGCCACTACTCTTTTGAATTGCTAATGCGTTGACTAGGGAATGTTAGACATGTGACAGATGTCGACTTAGTCTAGGGTAGCATCTCTATGCTATAGCGGGATGCCTAGCTAAGAATAGACCGACCTAGTCAAGGGTAACTTGTGTTCTAGGCCTTGCTATGACTGTGTTGGCTAGAGTCGCCCGGAGCCCTGCATTGAGATCTCAAACGTTGTGGATTGATTAATTATTGATTGATTGATTATTGATTGGATTGATTATTTATTATGTTGATTATAGATTGGTTGATTATTGATTTGATTGATTATGGATTGATTGATTGTGGGTTGGAGTGTTATTATCTATACGCCTTAGTCGCACATAGCAATTAAACTCTATCAGTCCACTATTACTTTTGTATTTAAACTCTATGAACTCACGATGTAAGTGACCTTTTAGCATGTGTTCTCGGGTTTAAGGTGATAGCTCACTATTGGAAGGCGATTTGCAAGGGCATGGTCATAGCGACTTTAATGAATAATCGGGACCGCTTTAATCATCTTTTGGGCCTATTTCCGACTACTTTCATTAATGTAAACTTAATGTTTTCAATTAATGAATCTTATTCGAATAAATGGGATAAAAACCATGCTTTGTACCTCATGTTGTGATACGAAGATAGTAGCACCCAAAGGTTTGTATAACCTGCTGGATCCTATTTTCGAGGTGTTCTGATTGGTATCGAGCCAAGGTTATAGTGAACGTGTATTTTCAAAACCTAAACTATAACCACTTTTGAAAACTTAATCCTATGACCGCCATGTGCACGCTTGGTGACGCCTCACGTATGACTTGTTTAAGGATGTAGATGATTGAGAACACATTAGATGAATTGATTGATGAGATAATTGATGAGATGTTTATGGCTAATTTGATGAGCGGTTTAATTGGACACTTGTTGAATGTATGCCTGTTAGTAGATGATTAAGTGCGCTAACTTAGTCGTTCACAATATGCATTCCACATGCTTATACACACTGATAAGCATGTCCTCATGCTTACGCACACCCCATAAGCATTCCATATGCTTATGCACACCCTATAAGCATTTCCTCATGCTTATACACGCACAGAAAGCATGTCCTCATGCTTTGCACGCACTATACCTTTCAAAGAGTGTGGAGTCCCAAACCTTGGATCTATAACACTTAGCTTGAATTAAGTAGTTACCTTGGATAGTTCCAAAACAACAAAGAGAAAACTTTGTATGAATACACATAAGTATGCAAAATCTACTTGAGTATACGTAGAAGGTTAAAGTAAACAAGCGAACACAGAATGTAACAACCAATGCTTCAATATTATTAATCAATAATACGGATACTCTCAAAGTATCGAGGTTCGTGATTTACTTGCGTAATCTCACCACTAGATTTAGAGCTTGCACGCTAGTAGTAGCCGTGGGAATGATTTGGGATGTAGAAGACATGGTACTAGTATAATTAAGCCGGGGAGTCACGAACGAGACTTTTGTCTCGTGAACGTGAGTTCTATGGTTGGGTTTTGATGAACACGAGTCTAAAACGAGCTTAGAACTAATAAAACATGTAAACTAATGTGTTGGTATCGTGTGTTGTGTCATGATCATGTGTTTTTGCATTTTTATCATTTTATGTGTTCTTGGTCATAACTATTTTTTTTTGGGTAAAGGGTTTTACCCCGGTAAATATATAACCAAAAAATAATGTTAAGTACAAATGGAATGTGGCTGAAGTACCACATTAACCTTAAGCGAAAGCTTGATAAACTAGTGTTTATGACATGCCATAAACACAAAGGACCTAGCTATAGTACATCAACTAACTAGTCATAAACAAGTAAAAAAACTAGTTGATGGGTTATAATGGTTTTGATGATGTCGAAGGGTGCATTAGTCTCGTGTCACAATTTTGGGTCGAGACTTTCATAAACCGTTGTTTTGTTCTTAAGTGTTGTCAAACAAGTGGTAGTCGGTTTTGGATTATTAATAACGGGTTCATGTCCGCTAGTGTTATAATGATATGCAAAACCGATAAGTGTTTTCGGATAATAAATTGGACTAACGTGTGATTATTTGGTTAACGGTGAGTCATTGGTATGTATCGATTATTTGAAATCGGACGACATTTTAATTAATAGCCTTGATTGGGTAACAAATTAATGGTGGTGATTTGGGTAATTAGTAAGTTATTAACAAGTATTAGATTTTATATTCGTTAATCGGTTGTGTTTGGGAAATTGAAAGAGCCAATTGGTAGTTTGTTTGGATGGCGAGATTGATATGAGATTGTTTGGAGGATTAATTGGAGTTGTGGAATTATTTATTTTGGACTTAAAGGGTGTGACTTTTTAGTCTCGACTGACCCCGACAACGCCGTAACATGGATTTTAGCATTTATTGATCAATATGACGTGTAAAAGCCGAGAGTCATAACTCGGACTTGTGAACTCAAAGCAGATAATGACTCGAAACTTATATTGAAACTTAATGTAATATACACATAAACAAGTAATTAAAACTAGAAACTTTAGATAATAAATGATTTTTGTACTAAACATTCGATAACATGACTCGCCTTGTTATTCGTCATTTTAAAAGGGAACTAACGTCTAAACATAGAAATGTTTGGTAGTTAATGAGTTGTTAAATGTTTCGACGACACTCTTATCGATATGATGTTGTGCCATCTATGAGTATTTAATACCAATTATGTGTTGTGCATGAGTTACGGATGACCTAACATTAATAGCATCGATCCACGTGGATAACGGACTTATCGGATTGACGAATCTAGTAAGTGCCCGTTATGTACACAGGATAATGTTATTAATGGGTGAATTATCCTTATGACTCGTTAGGATGTGACTGATTTTTGGGATAATAAGCAACATGAATAAATGGTTGAGTTTATCGAGTTGACGAACTCGATAAGATCTAACTATTTATTTCGGAACTTATTAAACTATAAAACTTATCACTTAGACGTCTCATTGTGTCGTTATGAGTCGCATTGTGGTTATTTGAGTGCATTCATGGTGTCTTGACGAGTCGATACCACACACACACGATAATACCTAACGCTAGCAACAAAATGGTGAAACGAGATATTTTTGAGATAAGAAAATGAATACATTTGGAATACATAATATTGAAGTTGGGAATAAATATTAAGAATTAGTTATATTAATTGGTTATGCCTTGCTTGAGCAAAATTCATTGAACCTCGAGTGAATACAGACTGATCACCTATATTCAGCCAGAGACAGCGAGACATGGACTGATCACCTATGTCCGTCTCAGAGGCGAATTTTGTGATACTAGGATTAGATATAACAGAATAATGTCCGGGTTAGATTTTTGGTTTTGGGAACGATGAACTTTAGCTGGACTCACACAGTCACACTTACCAAAACATCACGAAAGCTTGCACTCACACACGATATACACCGCATCGCAACACCTCACGAATCGTAATGCTTCTAGCACCGCTATCGTCTACATTTATATGTAATCCTGTTTGTCGCCATCGGCGTAGTTCGCCGTAAGTCGGGTTAGACACGATTGGCATCGTTTACATCCCAGTTGCTTATCGACATAAGCCTCGTTGATCTCACTTGAGCGTTTGGAATTGTTTTGGGCTATTTTGGATTTGGTCTTAACTATTTTGGATTTTGGTTTTGGGTTTTGATTTTGTAATTTTGATCTCGTTCCGAGTTTTGACTCATCATTTGATTTCGAAACATTGATCTCGTTCCGAGTTTTGACTCATCATTTGATTTTGAAACATCGATTGGCCTCGAATTATTATTCGGCCCCGTTTCATTGTTAACCTTGTTAAAATCATCATTCAACCTCAAATCGGTATTCGACTTGAATTGTCATTTAGCGGTGTTTCGTTAGTAATCTTGTTGGAATTATCATTCCATACGTTTTGTTAGTAATCTGATTGGAATTATCATTTATGACATATCGTTAGTAATCTTTTGGAATTATCATTCCATAGCGTTTTGTTAGTAATCCGATTGGAATTATCATTACGCACATATCGTTAGTAATCTTGTTGGAATTATCATTTCGCATGATTTCCTTAGTGATCTTGTTGAATTTGTATTTAGCCCTCTTCGTTGGTAACCTCGTCACCGACACTTCTACCTCAAGCCTAGTCTTGAATCGATCGTTGTTCAATCTTGGAAGCGTTACCTTTTACTCGATGTTGATTCAAACGGCGTCATATAGTCGGCGTTGTTCATTTCCAAAACCGATAATGTTTTGTCGACATTGCTTCGTCAACAACCCGCAGTTAAGGTTGTACCTTACGTGCTGATGGTGTTATACCTTATCCTCTATTGAGGTGTTCCTATCGATAACGTTCTAACGACCTATTTTAGTGAAGTTGTTCACCAAGGTTATCCTTAGATATTGATCCGTCAATATTGCTCTAGCAACATTGAACTCTCAACATTGTTTTATCAACAATAGTCTGCTATGTCATACCACCATATCCTATCAATGTTGTACCTTACACTCCATCGATGCGAAATTCTCTAGTATACCTACTTAGAGCCGTTGACGTTCATTCGTATTTAGGATTTGATTTGATATCAATCGGCATCGAACTTCTTGTAGAAATTGTGATTTTGGAGTTGAATATAGAACTCTTCTCCGTTTTACAAGTATCGTTTTACAAGTAAGTATTAAGTGATCCTCAACTTCTTCCAATCGTCATTATGTTAGAATAGACCGACCTAGACCCGGAGTAGTTGTGTGTATAACATCTCTTTAGCATGTGCTCAATCCATAACGTATAATTAGGTATCAGCCCACAAACGCTAACAACCTTAACTAACCAAATCCACTACAGGTGCAATGACTATAACGCAAAATAGTAACCAAGATAGGAATGTATGCCGGTGAAGAACAGATTAGAACAAGTGATAGTAGGGTAAACATACCCTCACAACAATAATCTTATTCCAAGCGACCTCTTTATCGGAACTAACAACCGTGCGATCAACATGAACCGCACTAAGAAACCACTATGGCACGATTCGGTAACACCAAACAACAAATAAAAATCCACATCGAACATAATCAGCCACAAACCTGAACTGGGTTTAAACAAACCTTAACTTACACAATACCGGTCAATCGCAATCCACAGCAGAATAGTTGCAATGAGAAACCATTATAATCAAGAATAGGGTTATCAAAACCTAACATCCAAATCAAACACCACCCATGACATCCTCTCTCAAACCCACGTATAAACCACATAGAATCCATAACGGAACTTACGATGAAAACCCTAAAATTGGATTACTTGCAAGCGATAGTATCAAAACCCAATAGGGTTATGGTTGTGCGTTTAGAGATAATCGACCAACACCAATAAAAGAGATATAGCAATAAGACAAGCGGTTCATGTGCAACAACGGCAAACCCTAAGCGGGTCAAATAACGAAACCCTAATAAGGATAGACAATAAAGATAGCGTTTTCCAATGGTGATTTCGATTAGGTATACATAATCAAGAACTTGACCGCCATCTCCTTATATAAAAGCGCTACCCAAACACGTATTGCATACCTAGAAGAGGGTAGAGAGGACATATAAAGGAGGTTTTATGACACGAAATCTATGGGAGATAGGCGGCGAAAATCACCATGAGAGAGAGAAATGAATTAGGTTTTGTTAATATGTCAGGACCTTCTCGGCCACCACTTGGAGCATCTAGAAAGTTGCTTTGGCGAGTCGCCTCCACCGAAGCTTTCGGCACCGCCCCACTGACATCGACGAGGACTTCTACTAGGTCATGTTTGTAGATACGCGGAGGCAAAAATATCTATGTTCCGAGGTGGCTCCCAACCAGCGAGTTCCACATGGATGATCCTTGGGTTTTCGAGACTTAGTGGATAATCTTTCTATCCTTGGTTATCATCTATGCTAAGAAACATGCCCCATATGGATTTGTTAGATCAATATAATGTAGTTCTTCTTGCAAGCTTGCATGTCTTGGAGGTGCGTTTGAGGTGGGGTTTGAGTGAACCGGACTTCTAAGTTGAACAAGAAGGCGGAGAGGAGGGAGAAGCGGATAGTCGACTTGAAAGAAAAGGTACAAGAGTTGGAGGAGGAAGCTGCAGAGGCAAAGGGGCTTCATGAGCATGTTGGGGTGTTGGAGTCGAGTCCGCAGAGGTAAAGAGACTCGTGATCGTGTGGCCCGGTGGAGGTATGATCGCTCCCAGGATCAGCAGTGGCCACGTTGACCATTAAAATCAGAGCTCGAGGGACAAGCGGCGGCTTGCGCTCTCGATGATGGGTTGAAAGCGCATGTTAAGGAAGTGGGTTTATTTGGTGAAAATTGAAGGCATGTGAGGAAGATGTTCGCGAGCGTATGACGAGCATTTGGAAGAGTTGGATCGAGGCTAGTGGACTTGAACCGCGATTTTGACGAAGAGTTGTTCCCGAGCACTCTTCTTGCGGTTGAGGGCAAAGATGGATTGTTGGACATGGCTTTGCGGGCGTGGATGGCCTTTAAGCATTCCATGAACTACGAGACTACTTTGGTGTTGCATCGAAGGCTATAGCGAAGGGACTAAGGCAAGGTTTGGCCGGGGTTGTACATGGGGTCGCGGGCACTATGTTAGAAAAGATCAAGGCCTCGATCCCGGGCTATGAGCGTTACTGCTGAGTCCGTTGTGTGGTTGGGCGAAGTTCCCTTTCCTTTGCTCGACTCTTTAGAAGCTTACAAGGATGCTCCCTTGAGTATCTAATGGCCAAGCCTGGTGTTGTAGGAGGAGTGGCCAAGTGGGTCGGGAGTTTGTGTTCAACCGCCCTACTATAGAGGAGGTCTTACTTCCCATTCTCTCCAAGCTATCACGAGGCGCCGCGTGCTATTACCGCATACAAAGAGAAGAAATATCGCCTTAAAGGCAAGGAGTTTGCTTTTGGAGCCGGTTTGTGGGTTTCTAATGTTGTTCATCAGTCAATCCATCAGGGAACTTTCCATGGTCATAGTTCCCCACAGGCTGACTCCGTCCGCTCTATCACGAGTCCCACCAAGAAGAGGAGCAAACTCACAATGATATGTTTGATACGGAGATCTTGGATCGCCCGGGATGCTTAGGGTGTCATTTTCCATGGGTGACATTTAGACTATGCCGCCTTTAAACCCTGTGAAGCTTGTTATTACTTGTTCTTTAGTCATGCTTTATTGTCGTCGGTGGGCGGGTGCAGGGACCATGTTCCTTGATGTTACTTTCTTTTGTAATCCGGTATGCCCCGTGTATATGTAAATACCTTGTTAATGATAATATATATTTTATGATTGGATCATATACATATGTTTTGCGATTTTGATAGTCCGGGTTATGTTTTATACCCTTTGTATCCGTACTTAGTATTCCAGGGGTAATACATGTTGGTCAATGGGTTTGCAATACCTCTTACATGCCTGAGTCAATTATGAGGTTGCTCGTCCTTGTATTTGATGTGCGAAATATGTGTCGCTGATAAGCGATAATGTAATGAAATTATAAATAGACTTGTTTTTGGAAAATTTGTGAAGCGGGCCAGGCTCCACATTTCATTAATAATTAAAGATGATACAAGAATAAGTAAAGACATGATAAGGTGGTACTTCTTTGATTGGGTTGGATTCGAGCACTAAAGCGACTCCTACTAATGCTACATTCAAGATTCTTGTGTGCACGATTAGTTGTGAAGTGAGTGGTGAAAACAAACACAATATCAGCGTATATCAAAATATCCGTAAAATTCGACAAATCGACCCTTGGAAAAGGTCAACGTGCTAAACCTCACGGTGTGATAAAAGTGATACCGGAAGTGATTTCCCAGTCGTGTCCCAACGAGGTGTGAAATTGGCGGGATCATTGAGTTTTGTGATAAGGACTTGAATGGTTAAGCAATTTTGGATTTTGATTACACTACAAATTGAAGAGCGGAAATGAAAATAAAGCATGTAAAACAAAGAAAACACTAAATAAACTACGACTAAGCCTAAGAAACAATAAAACAACTAAATTACATCCTAAGGTGCTAAAATGCAAAAAGCTAAAAGCAGGTAACACACGAGCCATAAGCGTAAAACTTTTGAAATTTAAAGACTACTGGTGTGAAATCAATTTTCCTACATTCTAAGCGACTAAAAATAATTTTTGGAAAAAGCCGAATTTTTCGACTTTTAAATTATTTATTATGATTTAAAACTAATTTAATCTAATTTAATAATTAAAAATACTAAATGATTTTGGAAAAATCAAATTTTCACTAAAAATACTTTAAGTTATCTTGATTTTGAGAAAAATAAAAAGAGGTACACTACTTTATGAAATAAGCAGTTAAAAAGCCTAAATAAGCTATAAGCTAGAAAGCGTATTGGTACTTTAAATATTAAAGGTGCAAGAAATGACTAATCAAAGTCCTAGGCGGTTGGTTAATGAGTGTGGTGTTGTGATGCGTGTGCAAGAGGTCGGGGTCGAATCCACCCTGTCCTTTTGCAAACTAATTTTTCAAATTTTCTTTTGCAACTTGTAAATAAGACCAAATCTAAACTTTTTGTGAAAAACTTTTTATAAAAACTTGGAATAAGCGGTTTGGGCGCTTATTCTCAACAGATATAAATGACAAACAAACAAAAACACCCTTGAGCGGTTTTAAGCTAAAAGGCAACAAGATAAGCCACTTTGAAAGGCAATGAGTTAAGCAAATATTCGGGATCATTAATAAGCTAAAGGTTACAAGAAATAAGCAACAAAGGAAGCATAAGCATAAGTTTTGAGGGAAGTCTTAAGCTAAAAGGAAATGAGCATCAATGGGACAATAAGCTATTCTATCAAGCTAAATAAGCACTATAAGCAATCTAACCTAACCTATGGAACTATTAAGCACTAAAGATTCCTAAAATAAGCTAATGGAAATGTAAATAAGCTAAAACAAATGAAAAGTAGTCACTACATGAACATTTGAGAATCTTTGAAACAGTTACGATGTGAGTTTGGACAGACTTAGAAGCAATTTTTAACTAACCTAAAGCTAAACTAAGGGCAAATAAGCTAATGCTATGTTGAGAGGGTATGTGGAGATGTGAGAAAAGCACTTTGGACCAAGTTTTGACCACAAATAAGCTAGGAAAAGTGTGTTCAAAGCAGTGACTATGGTCATTGTTTTGACAATGAGATGTAATCTGATTACACCCTTTTTTTTACCAAACTTGGAAACTCTTGAAAAAAAAGCAGATTAAGACCTTGTTTAAACTTACTAAAACCTTAAACCACTTTGACTTTGGGAGTCAAAGTGGGTAGAACTTGATTTTGACAATAAATAAGTTTAAACCAAACACCCTTTCTGTGGTGTAAACTTGTTTTAAAAGCGATTTTAAAGCTTAACTTTGATATTTTCTTAAACAAAATCTAAAGTGGACTAGGGTGATACAAGTGAAGCAGTTTTAGATGAAACAATAAGCTAATAAGCACTTAAAGTGCTTATTAGTGAAATAAACAATAAGGCTAAAAACTTCTTTTCATTAAAAATAAACAAATTACAACTTAAAAAGCGAAAGTTAAACTTTTCTAAAACTAAAACCTACTAAAATCCTAATGCCTTTCAAAGGCTACAAGAGCTAACTATTTATACTAAAAGTCTAGGTCTTGAGCTTTCAAATCTTCTTCTTGTGCTTGTTTAAACTCAATCTTGACCCTCCGATTGGTAGGTAGCATTTTGAAGCAATCTTGACCATCCAACTGCTCTTTGACTAGGGTGATGAAATTGGAAATTGGGGAAATGGAAGTGGGTTAGGGATTTGTGAAAGCGGTTAAAAGGATGAAGGTGGTTTAAAAGAGAGAAGGGAGGATGGAGTGTTTGGGGAGTGGTAAAAAGGAGGGGCAGAGGGTTTCTAGGGTTCTGGGTATGGTTTCATGGGCGGGAAAGGTGGGAAGAAGAAAGGGATTGGGTGGGTTTGTTTATTCGTTTGACTGGGTGGGTTATGGGTTGACCCGGTTTAGATTGGACTGGATTGGGAGGTATTCATTTGGGCCTAGGTTTGGATAGTTATTAGTTTAACTTAGGATATAATTTGAAATCCATATAGTACTTAGGGACCAAATGTGAAAAATCTGAAAATCCAAGGACCACACAAGTACATTACAACGTTTTCCAAGGACCAATCTTGACAATCTTTAAAAGTGTAAGGATCAAATTTGCCAAAACGAAATCGAGGACTAATCAAGACAATTCTAAAAATCCGAAAGTCATGGTTGTAATTTCTCAAACTTTTGAAATTTTACACCAAAGGACTAATTATGACAACTTATGATTTTAAAATGACCTTTGGTGACTTTTCTTTTTAAATTCCGTGCTCGGGGACTATTTACATCAATTTTGAAAGTCGGGGATGAAGCGCCAATTTGCAAACTTTGTTCGTTTTCATTTGTTTTGCATCGAAACATATAAAACACAATTTTGCGATATTTTCGGTATTTTGATGCATATCGGGTGTTTTAGATGTTTTGCATTTCATTTTACCTAAAATGATGAGTGAATACGCGCTCATCAAATCCCCACACTAAAACATTGCTAGTCCTAGCAATCTTTTGAAAAACTTAATGGATTTGAATCTCTTTACCAAAAGCCATTACTTGGAGTAGCCAAATGTTTTAGTTCAAGTAAGAACCATGGTACACCGATAACCATGTGATTTTGAGCAAACCACCGACTTTCAACGGATTTGATTTGTCTTTACGAAGCCGTTTGCTACGGACTAGCCAACTCTTAGATAAATTATCACTATTATCTTTGGTGGTGATTACCAATTATGGATTTTCCTTGCCTTTACCACAAGCCATAACCTTGCGGGCTGCCAACTCTTCACTTTTTAGGATATGGTGAGTCGAGAACCATACAATTTTGGGCAAATTGCAAGCCATATAAGCGGTTTGAGAAATCTTTACCAAGAGCCGTTTGCTCTGGATTAGCCAATCCTTTTGTCTTACAGACATGGCGGATGATAACCAAATGAGTAAGTGTAAAACACTTACTCCAAAAAAAAAATTTTGGCCAAAAAAGGGGAATTAATATAATTATATGATAAAATTAGTGAGAATTCCCCCACTTAGAAA